>OY987319.1:28442620-28822983 GCA_963920655.1 Geranium rotundifolium
TTATCTCTGAAGAGTATTTTAGTCATTTCACACGTTAAAATGTTAAAATCTAACAGAACCTGACAAAACAAACTTAAATGTCTGTGTACCCGCACTAATGCAAATCTTTGGTACCCGCACTACCAAAAAAATGTCTGTGTAGTTATCCGAAAACATTATATTTTACGAGTATCCACCTGAAGTTTTTCCTACTTTTGTTGATTTAATTTGCTAACATAGCCTTTTAGTTCGGTTACAAAATGTTGTGACCATAACTCCCCTATTTATAGGCATTATCTCATAGTTATAACTTCCATTCTCTTCGCATTCTCTTTCGCATTTCTTGTATAAATAGTATGAGAAACTCAATTGAGAATGGTGAAGTCTCTTATCTTTCTCTACTTTAAAAATTCTTTTTACCTCAAGAATTCCTGAGTATTGAGTTGTGCAGTTCCAAAGTCTAGAGTTGCGAGTGCACGCATCTCTTGGATGTTGTGTTAACCTTGAAAGCCACTGGCAACAACGATTGTCACTGAGGTCGTGCCGGAAATAGCTTTTAAGGCAGTGGCTATTATGTACACGGCACAACGAATTCATGTTCATCTGATAAGTTTTTTTTCTATATCCTCATTGTTGTACTCAAAATTTCTAAAAACTTTTAGTTAAATAAAAGAAAATTGTAAATTCATAGAATGTGTTGTGCCAACTCTTTAAAAAAAGGAAAAAAACTTATTTTCCCAAAAAATATTTTAAAAAAGATTTTAACTTATGGATGTTATGACCGTAATACACAAAAATGTGGAAAATTTTTTTTTGCTTTATTATTATTTTTTTCAAATTTTAAGTCTTGACAAAGAATTATTCTTCATCTCCATATTCATCTCAAAATGTTTGAGAACATCGATCCCGATTTTGGTGTGGATACACCATAGTTTTCATGCTATTCAAAACTAAGTCTAATGTGCGAATCAACACGTAAGGTATGTTTTCTTAATTTTCTCAGAGATCAAATACATTAGATCGAACTATAATTGCATTTAGTTATAAGAATAATTCCAAATACCTTCCTTTATGTTTAAGTGATTTTCATTTAATTCCCTTTGATTAAACACACGTTTTTTGCATCTCATTTAGTTATCAAAAGTTTCACACCGTTAACCTTTTTGAAAATTAGGTTATCTCCGTAGGAAATGATGAAAACATCTTGTAAGAAAAAACTATAACAAGTTGAAATATATATTATTTCAAACTTTTCTTTAAAACATAAAAAATGTAAATGAAGAATAAAAACATATATCTGTTGGCTATATAAGCTCATATCCGGCAAGTAGGGTTGTCCAAAGTCTGGTTAGAAGGACTGAATGGTCTTAAGTTTAATCGAACCGAAAACTCTAGTTTTACGATTTTTAGAACCATAACCGGAACCGAGTATAATTGAATAGTTGATTTTTAACCACTAGAAGGTAGTTCGATTTTTTTCTTAAATAGAACCAACCAAATTTTATGGGTTTGATATTTATGCGAATTTCTTATCCATTCAAACTGATGATAATTAAAATAACCCCACAATTAAATCAAAATTTAGGTAGAAATTTTTGTGTGGAGTTAAACGATGTCATATGTGAGAATAAAAAAGAGCTAACTCATTATACGTGGATGATTTTGGGTGTGGCACATGATAAGTGGACTTCCAGTTCGGTTTATCCACTTAAACATTTATTTTTTTTTATTATTTGAACCGTATCTGAACTAAAATTGAATTGTTAACTTAAAGATAAACCATAACCCAAATGTAATCCATAGTTTTCAGTTTTTTGGTGTTGACTCGATATGGTTCTTGGTTTGGTATCGGTTTCTGGTTTAAAATGGGCACCCAACGAGACATTGTTTGGTCGAGTATGATCATATTTGACGTATTTAACCCTCTCCAAGCGCCCGACTATAAGTTTCATACCTAGCATGGCTTTACCGACACATAACATTGGGTATATATAGACATACGATGCAAATGAGGCATTCGAGAAAGGTCGATTGGTCCTGAGTGATGTGAGCTTGAACATAGCTCGCAACTTATTTTATAGCTTTAGTTGTTTTATTGTAAAATTCGAGAGTTTAATTTGTATTAAACTGCATTCTAACGTAAAGAACCCGGATAAACAAAATTATCGGTTTAATAAAAAAGTAAATGATGCACTTAGAACAATATTCTTATCTTCTTTATGCTAATTGAACTACTGGAAAAAAGCTTTTACCCAGCGAGATATTGACAAATCTCGCCGGCTTCGTAAACACCAGCCTGGCGAGATATTGAATATCTCGCCAGTTTGGTGAAACAAGCTGGGCGAGACATTGAATATCTCGCTGGGCTGGTTTGAATAGTCAACGGTTAACCCTACCAACGAACGGGAGGAAAATGGCCAAATCACAGTCATATTTATTCCTGGCAAGATTTTGAATATCTCGCCGGGAAAGAATATGACCGTTGATGGTGAACGACACCAACCCGGTGAGATTTTGCTCAATATCTCGTCGGGCTGGTTTGAATGGTCAACGGTCAACCCCACCAACGAACGGGAGGAAAATGACCAGATTACGTTCATATTTATTACCGGCGAGATATTGACCAAAATCCCACCGGGTTGGTGTCGTTGACCTTCAACGGTCAGATTTTAACCATCAACGGTCATATCCTTTCCCGGCAAGATTTTGAGCAATATTTCGCCAGGAAAATGTTCTGAAATATCTATAAAAAGGTCCATGAATAAGTTCATTTGTCAAAGCTATTGATAGAGGTGAAGATTTCCACTGGATACAAAGTCGAAGATTACTAGTCTGGTTGTCGAGCTCCTCTCGAATGTCATCAAGCTCCTCATGTCTAGTCTTGTTGTCCCCGTTGGTCGATCTTAAAGAATCTATTCCGATCTTCCCTTTGCCTCTTCCTCCTGATTTGCAGGTCAATTTTGGTTTCCGATTTGCTATGGAATTTTGATTTTACTGTGATATTTGGATTTAGCTATGACACTGCTATGAATTTTGTCACTTAGACTATGAATTAGTGAAAATTTGGTGAATTAGACTCACAAATTTTAGTGAACTAGGCTCTGAATTAGTAGATATTTGGTGAATTAGGCTTTTAAAGTTGAAAATGCGTTATTTGATTACGGTATATTTCGATTTAACTACGACATTGATGTGGGATTTCAATTTGTCCCTGTGGTTGAAATGCGTACTTTTGTTTGTGGATATTTAGCTTTACTTGTAGTAATACATATGCATATAATAACTATCATGTATTATAGTGTATGTAACGCGTCTAAAAGCGATTTTGAAGTTGATGACCATTAAGGGAGCATCATCAACGTCAAACAAAGCATTTGATATGAATTGCGAGTTTTACGAAAATTCTCACCCGTCGCCAAATTTGCACCCTAAATCAAATGCCGAAGCGAAGAAGATGTTGAAGATGATATTAATGAATTGTATCAAGTACACTACTTGCGAGTTCAGGTGCATCTTGTACTATAAACAGTACAATTATTTCAATTTATGCACTATTTGTCGGACATGTAGATGGGTAGACGGGAAACAAAAAAACGGAAACTAAGTACATGCTAGCGAAGACTGCCGACTAAATGTGTTGGCACGGGAAAAGGCTTGGACACATAAACAATGTTGGGCATCCAGCGGACGGCATATCGTTGAAAGATTTCTATGAATTGTACCCAACATTTGCTACAGACTTTTGGAACGTGCGTCTTGTTCTAGCGAGCGATGGTGTTAACCCGTTTGGGCCCGGTTTTACACCTCACAGTATTTGGCCAGTGGTGATGGTTCCCCTCAACTTCCTCCCGTCGATGTGTATGAGGAAAGAGTACAATATTCTATCGATACTGGTTTCCAGGCCAAAATAACCAGGTAAGTGTTTGAACGTGTTCATGCAGCCACTAATCGATGACCTGAAAGTATTGTGGGGCACGGGTGTCCTAACCTATGATCGGAAAAGTTGCAAGCAGTTTCGAATGCGTGCAGCCGTGATGTCGACACCCTATTGGCGATGACCCCGATGGACACCACCAAGGTGTCGATCGACACCCTATGTGGCGTGCGTCGATCGAAACCACCAAGATGTCGATCACCACCCATTGGCCATACGTCTATTCCACCCATTTCGGACCTATTGAGTCCTATCAAGAAGTTTCGGTTCTTGCCACTGGCGTGTGATCCTGTAGGCCCGTGACCCATTGGCAGATCGGCATGAAACATCATTTCACCCGATCCATCACAAGTGGTCTCTAGTAAGACGTTGTGATTAACCAACGTCATCCTCATGTATTCGATCTAGTTTCTTGAATTTCGAGATGACTGATACGTAATTGATGCAATCGCACACTTTCTCATTCATGCTCATCAAGGGGTCCAGAACCATACCCTTCACCACATCTCACCATGGGGAAACAAATACCATCGGACGCAATGTGCGCTCCCACTACAGTCTGTCCAAGAGCCAACGATGCCCGTTATGACTACCCTGTTACAGGCATCGTTAGGACACGTCAAACTAGAGGAGTGACGTGTATACGAGTCACTCGCTCCAAGGTGCTAAGGCAGTGATCACACGACGGCAGAGTATGCGTTGGTGACTTAATCTGTGCGTCATACTCCAAGTCGGGTCATCTGATATTGTCTCGCAGACGATATTTGTGATATGACTCTACATCTTTATCAACAGAACATGATCGTAAGTCATCCTCACGCTAGTCACTTATATATAAGTATTCAACTAGGGACCCGTCAAACATAATTTCATAGTATCTAAAGGCTCCACTATTAGTGATGACACACTAATGACTTTAGAAGAAATTATCGTTTGACACATTACTATAACACAATAATAATGTAAATGTCATTCATCGCTAAACAGAAGATTACATAGACTAGACTTGGACTAGGGCACAAACTCTTACAGAACATGTATGTCCTAACAAATATTATGAAAAACATGGTTCATACTTATCACTCAAGTCTTTAATATTGCCCGTCGAGAAGTGAACTATGTCCACACCATAACCAGTATGTCTTACTGCAAATTATGTGAAAAACCTGATCACACATGTCTAATTATTATAATTGTCCGTTCGTGAGTGAACTATGTCCATATCGGAAAAAAAATGTTTGTCCATATATTATTCAACGAAAAAAAAATATAAGGGAAAAAGTAAAAAAGCGAAGTAATTAATGTATATTATTCTGTGTAAATAAAAAAGAGAAGGAAAAAGAATAAAAGGGAAGTAATTAATTTATATTATTCTACAGATAAAAAAAGAAAGTAATTAACCAACAAATATTATATATGTCAACTATGTATAATGACGATTGTGCCCTCAATGGGATTATATGAGTAAAAAAATTCATTATCTGATCACACAGTTTTGCTCTCACTTGATTTGTCCTCTCTCTCTCTCTCTCTCTCTCTCTATATATATATATATATATATATATATATGAGACAAATCAAGTGAGAACCAAACTCTTTTGTGAGAACGTGAGAACTAACTTTGACCATTGAAAATGACTGAATGTCTACGGAACAAGTGAATGTTCAGTAAAAATGATGATATCCGATGAAAATGAATGTCCAACGAAAATAGGTGAATGTCCAACGAAAACTCTATGTCCATTCAAAATAAATGAATGTCCAATGAAATAAGTGAATGTCCGGTGGTTCTTATGTTCTCACACTACAATTGGTTCTCAACCGAATGCATCCTTATATATATATATAGGACAAATCAAGTGAGAACCAAACCCCTTTGTGAGAACTGACTTTGTCCACTGAAAATAAGTGAATATCTATCGAAAATAGGTGAATGTCCAAAGAAAATGGTGATATCCAACGAAAACACTTTGTCCATTGAAAATAAATGAATGTCCAATGGAAATATATGAATGTATAGTGGTTCTCATGTTCTCATGACACATTTAGTTCTCATTTGAACCATCCCCTATATATATATATATAGTAGGTATCAAATACAAACTAGGGGAAAATGTCCAAACGTCCAAACTGTATATAACATGCAATGCAATGTTGTATAACTATGTAGAACATGTAGTGCAATGTTGTATAACATGTTGGACCTGTGCAAAATTAAAGCAATGTATAACACATAGTGTAACGTTGTATAACTGTCACGTGTCGTAATCTAAGATAACGTGCAACGTTGGTTATTTTTGTATGACAAATTAATTGTGCAAATAGCAATACAATGGATTGATATTTAAGGGTAATAAATAATGTCACTTGAGAGTTTAGAATAATATAATGCTTTTGTATTTGAATGAGAATATCAAATTGAATTCACCATTTTCACCAACCGACTCATTTCAAAATATGTAAATATATATTCCCGCGTTTTGATTGAATTTGGCGTAGGAAGTAAGCGAAGGGTAAAATTGTCCAGAAAATGAAAAATTAGAACGGCTCTTTCCCAAACTCTTTTTGCTTATAAATATGTAAATTACGCAGCAAATTCACTCACACTCTCTCGCTCTCAAATCGCATGCTCTGTTCTCAACGCTCTCTCTCTCATTGCACGCTCTGATCCGATCGATCCTCTCGCGATTGAAGATTTTCAATTTCTTCTCTTTCAGGTTTTGGTTCTACTGATTTTCATTTTCTGGGTTTCTGTGTTTTTGCAGGAAAATTTCTTCCCCTACCGCACTCAGATCCATGGATTCGACCCACTCTCAGTCTCACCTCCCACTTCAACAAAGAAAACACTCCCGAGAAAATGTAAAAATTTCCCCAAATTACTTTCTGAAATTAGGGTTTTCATTGTGTCAAGATAAATTTCCCAAATTACACTCGTATTTTGATTTTGCGTGTTGAATAGTAATGGGTGTACGATTCTATCTCAAGTTAGGGTTTTCTTATGTTTGAGATGTGAAAAAAATTCACGCATTGGCTTTTGTTTCAAAAACATTATACTCTGTCTAGGGCTTAAATAATAGACAAACCTGACCTAACACTTAAGTTGTTATATATACTATTCACTTACTTACTAACAAGCAAGCTCTTGGGTAGAACATTAATATATATTGGTTTGGATTTCTGATCCTATGTTGTTTCTACAGTTGGACAGGTTCATACCAAATCGCTCTGCAATGGACTTTGACTATGCTCACTACATGCTGACAGAAGCATGCAAGTACAAAGAAAACCCACCTGTGAGATCTCTTGCCAGTGAAGCTTATCAGAAGAAATTGGCAGAGGCATTAGGCATGAACCACACTCGTATATTGGCATTCAGGGATAAGCCACCTACTCCTGTTGATCCAATCCCACAGAGCTTCTCGTCATTATCTCCTCAGCGGTCTAAACCGACCAAGCCCCGCCGATGTATCCCTCAGGTATATGACATTCTAATCCATTTATATTGTGACGTTAGAAAATACAGATTGCATATAATTGTGTGAAAAAACATTAGTCTGGTAGCAACTTATTGTGATGATTTGTAATAAAATATAAAATTTGATCGTCAATACAGACCACATTCTATTGCCCTTCTGTTTTGTAAATTTTGTAGTGTGAAATGTAGTTATCTAATTGCATGATTTTACAGAACTTCGAGAGGATACTGGATGCTCCTGGTCTTATCGATGATTATTACTCGAATTTACTTGATTGGGGAAGCTGTAATGTTCTTGCCTTAGCTCTTGGGAGTAATGTGTATCTATGGAATGCATCAAATGGTTCTACCTCCCAACTTGTCCATGTTGATGATGAGAGTGTTGGCCCCGTTACAAGTGTGAGTTGGGCTCCAAATGGATGCCATGTTGCTGTTGGCTTGGACAATTCGGAAGTCCAGTTATGGGATTCTACTGAGAATCGACTGGTGTGTATACACTCTCTTAAATCATTGTTTGCATCTTTCTTTTCCTTTAATTTTTTTATGACGATTGCTAATAATGTGATGTTGCTTTTTCAGTTAAGAACACTGAGAGGTGGTCACCGACTGCAAGTGGGTTCTTTGGCTTGGAAAAATCACATACTTACAACAGGAGGAATGGATGGTAGAATCATGGACAATGATGTTAGAGTAAGATCACATATCGTGGGATCTTATAGAGGACACCGCCAAGAAGTTTGCGGGCTTAAATGGTCACCCTCTGGACGACAATTGGCCAGTGGAGGGAATGACAATCTTGTACATGTATGGGACAGATCCCAAGCCTCTTCAAATTCTCAAACTCAGTGGCTCCACCGACTCGAGGACCACACTGCTGCGGTGAAAGCCCTTGCTTGGTGCCCATTCCAGGGTAACTTGCTAGCCTCTGGCGGGGGCGTTAGAGACCAGTGCATTAAGTTCTGGAACACGGACACTGGTATGTGCCTCAACTCAGTCAACACGGGTTCACAGGTTTGTGCCCTGCTGTGGAACAGGAGTGAACGCGAGCTCCTACCTCCAGAGCTCTGTTCATGACTCAGAGCCCCAATGGATGCACAGTAGCTTCTGCCGCAGCGAATGAAAGTGTGAGGTTGTGGAATGTGTTTGGAACCCCAGAAGTGGCAAAGCCATTTGCTAATGTCAGCCGCATCCGATGAAGTGAAAATGAATATATGTAGAGGAAATAGTGTATACAGACAGGATATAGAGAGCTATTTGAGTGTGGCTTGCTCTCTTGTATTTTATTTACCCATGGAGGAGAGTCACTCACATGTGACCAAAACCTTTGTACATTCTCATAGCCTTTATTATATATAACAACAACATCAATTCTTTATTTTAAACAAATTGTAATCCTCATCTTCATCTCTTCTTCTTTTATTTTATTCTGTCTTCAATGCTACCTTCTCTGGTTGTGTGGCTGGTTTCTGAATCTGGATTTGATAACATACTTGGATCTCAAATGCATACAACATATTTGAATAGGCATTGCAACATATACTAATACATACAACATATTTGAATAGGCATTGCAGATGGCATAGAACATACTTGGATCTCAAATGCAGCTCAAATCTTTTAGCTCACCCTCAGCCATATAGAGATATAGACTCATTTTTGTATTGCACCTTTTGTTCCTTCTCTAATCTTTTCTATGTATTTCTCTAACTTCTTTTCCCTCCTTGGGAATTAACCATTAGCATTCTAATACATTATCTTTATGCTGATAAAAAAAGTATACGTAACTGGGAAATGTTTTATCCAATAATATGAGCGGAATATGTTTTGCCCCTTGCCTTGGTGGCTTGGGGCAACACAAATACACAGTTAAGGTTTTGGGTTTGGTGAAGAACCCTAAAACCCATTGGGATTAAGCTAACATTCTCACTCGATTCACTCTTGAGCTAGTTTTTGTGATCCCGTTACCAAAAACCTTGATTTCTGAAGGGTTCAATTCAGTTTCAGAGATAGTGTAATATGAACCAACGCATGGAAAGCGACAAGTTCTATATTTCAAATTTTGTATGGCCATTAGTTGAGATATATCTTTCTTGGTAAGGTACCAAATCGAGCTTCAGGTAGTAATTGATGGGAATTGGTTGCATAGTTGTTTAGATTAGAAAAATAAGGTGGATCAATATGAATTAGTTGCTACCTCTAAGTAGGGCTTGTAGATGAAGTGTGTTGTTTGTGTAAATGTACATATGTTCACTCTCAAATATAGATTCACCTGTAAGTTATGTGTGTCGGTAAAGTCATGTACATGTACCTTGTGAGGTTATTTTAGAATTTTTTTTATAACGGCGAGACTAAATATTATTGTGTGGGATAATGACACTTTGTTACACCTATGTATAGTGAAATGACACTTTCATAGTGTAACTAATTTTCTCTCTTTTTTAATAGTCTGACTATTTTTATTAACAACTTACCCCTAAAATGTCTAAAATACTTAAACTATCATTGGTTTTGATTTCAATTCTGCCTAATTTACTACAGGTCTGTAGTGGACCGAAATTGAATTTGGGGAACTTTTCCTTTGATTTTTTGGCATTTTAGCTGAATTCATACTCGATCTTCGGTGGTTCAACCGGCGCGGACAGATCGGTCCATGAGCTTCGTAAGGGACTTCTCGTCGCCGACGCAGCGTGCGTTGGCGAGGAGCTCGTCGATGGCTTTGAAATTTTTTCGACAGCCGAGAGGTAGTTGATGAAGTAGGAATTGGACGTGCGGAGGGGGTGGAATTAGGGTTTGAGAAGAACCATTGGTGAGTCTTTAGGACGGACCTTCCGGCGGAAGGAGACAGGTTGAGGGCGGAGAGGATTAGGGTTGGGGTGGGGCAAGGTGGGAGAAGCGGAGACGGAGGTGTTTGGCGATGGGGAGGGTATTGGAGGATGGGTCCTTGAGGATCTCCAACGAGAGGGACTGAATCAGGTCATCGGAGCTTGTGATGGTGTGGTGAAGGAGAGAAAATTGGGGAAGGTGGCGGTGAGAGCAAAATGGGAAGAGAGAGGGTTGTGGTGGTGGTGAAGGCATCAAAGGAGTAGCAGAAGAGCTATTTTTGTGGAGCTCTAAGGGTTAACCACAATTCCACTATAAATTTTAACCAAGTTCAAAATCAATTCTGGTTCACTACCAGTCTGCAGTAAACCATGCAGAATTGAAATCGAAACCAGTGAAGAATTGAAATCGAAACCAGTGATTAATTGCACTTAAGGCAAATTATGTTAAATCTAACATAAGGGGTGATATTCCTCAAGAATTAATACCCTTGGTGTATACGCGTGAATCATGAATCATAAGTTATAAAATGGTAATTTCACAATTATAAAATAATTATACAATACATAAACTATACCCTGGGGCATTTTAGGTATTGTAAAAATATTTAACCGTTTCCGTTATAGATTTATCTTGAGTGTAACGTATTTAAACTCAGAGTATCGAGAAAAAAGGTTTATACTTGAATATAGTGATATTAGAATGAAGTTTCCCCTCGATATAGCGACATATAATTATCGCTAATTTTAATATAAGAATTGCTTAAAGAGCTTGTATATATTGCAAATAAAATAACACAAACTATGCTTTTCATATATTTATTGGTTTAAAAAATGCATTTAGTATATTATTTAATTTTTGTATAAATATCCTGTATTATCATCCAAACTTCAAATAATATTCCTTCAAGTTTAACTGATTGAATGATTTTCAGAAAGTTGGTGTAGTTAGTGGTTGTGGACAAAAGTTTAGCTTAACGATCGAAAATAAAGGGTGCACTGTATTTCTACAAAATTAAAACCTTTTATAAAAATAAATATTTATATAGGGTTATATATCATACAAAATAAGAATGAGTATCTGTAACTAATCTTCCATCAGAAATGATTTGGACATAACAAATTCGAAATAAGAAGCTCATGAACAAAGAATGATAGAAAATCTCTATCTCAAGGATCAGAACCTCATTTTTCAATATAACTCAAATTAATAGTCATTAGATCTGAGAAGCCAAAATTCAAACAAATACACTAGAAAATTCAAAACAAATTAATAACCCAGATTATAGAAAAGAGAAAATTTGAACCCACAATTACTGAAAGATGTATCTCTAATTGTTGGTCACTAAACTTATATAGGTAATATTAGGCACCCTAGATTTTTAGGAGATATAGAATGAGTTTTTTTGGTAATTACTATTTTATTTTCATTTTAATAATGAATATAAATATAAATATTTTACCTAAAACTTAACCACTTCACCAAGAAAACATTGATTTAAAATATTCTCCACAACTACTCCAAGTAACTTGCAGGAGCTGACCACAAAATAATATATAATGTACTTTATTTCATTTCCAACAAATTTTCCACTCTGCAAATCAATTACTTTCTCCAAGTGTGATAAGTAAGAAAAGGTCAAAGGTGCCATAGAATTTAAAATTTATTTTCCTTGCCACAACAAACTCTATCATGCTCTAAAGCCAAAAAAAATATGTCTGGATAATCTTTGTTCAGCAAATGAAGCCTGAGGTCATCACTGGTTGTGGACATAACTAATACCAGTACGACATTTGTCTACCATTACCTCAAAGTTCCCAGCAGTGAATGATTGGTCCTTCCATGACATAGGCCTCCTTAGCTGTGTATACGCACAATATTCCACATCGTACACTGTAACGTCTTTCACAAACGCAGAAAATGCTACCCCAACTCCTTCCCCTGCATTAACATTACGATACATCAACTAGAGGGAGTGCACATAGTTTATCATCAATCGAATCAAGAATTACGGGTTCTCAGTCTCACACTACAATTAAGACATAGCTTGTCACAGGGCAGACATACAAGACAGCAGGTTAGGTGAATATGACTTATCTCAGAAACAGTAACAGTTAACTATAATTCAAACCAATGCCAAAACAAGAGAGAACAGTTTGCCAATTTCCTTTCCTTTTCTTGCTTAGGACAATGATAAGTTACATGCAACCATTTTCCCTCAATGCCCTTCCTATTTAGTTTCAGTGGAAAAAAATATGTAGACCTTGTTACAATGTAATTAGTCGTTCAGCAAATTCATGTTAAATTGATAAACTAAAACCCAAGAAATAGCACCAAAAGAATAAAAAGGAACCGAAACGTACCATGTGTTACCAACAACAAATTCTCAGAAGGGTATTTATTTGCAAGAGCCTCAATAATTTGTACATATCTAGCTCTTGTATCCGCCACTTTTTCTTCCCATCGCGGCATCTATAGTATCCCAAAAAAGAACCTTTGTTAGGTAAAGTGTCTGCGAAGACGTAAGCATCTATATCTACATGTGTATTAAGAAATCCCATATGAAAATTGCTGTAGCAAGCATACCTTTTCATGAACTTTTTCCACGGTATGGTCCACGGTTCCAGCTGGGAAGATACTTTCAAGCTCAGAGATACTGAAACCCCACTTCTCATCCTCAGGAGGTACTCTGATGGCTTGCCTGTTCAGCATCTCACACAATCCATACTCAATAGCAGTCTGAAAAGTTAGTAACAAATGTTCAGCAGTTAGTCAATGGTGACTCTGTAAATTTATTACAAGAAAATCAGAAATCCCTGTAATCTTATCTATGCTAAGGTTTGAAATTCAGTATACCGTTCTGATCTAGGACCAACAGAGTCATGTTTACACGGCTCTTTTAGCATCTAGCAATAAAACCAAATACTCCCTCTGTTTCAACATAAGATCAACAAACTCGTGATTAATTTTAATTCAAGGATGAGTTGAATTAGCGTTCCACTTTCTCACCATGTTCCTATGTGTTCTCACTTGCTAACTCACTTTCGAGGTACTAAATAACAACATATATACTATAGTCCGACGATTTTGAATCGCATAGTTCGCAATCAGAAAAATAATATGATTATTCACAATATAAAAAATAGCAAAACTTGGTAGAAGAAGGACTTGGATTTGCAGTTAGGAAATGAACTAATGATATTAGCATATTTTTCTATGATATTGGTTGAGTCAAGTCAAAGTTGAGGAATAGTTATACATCCAGTGACCCTACCAAAGACCAAATCAAATTTGTATAGCAGCAAAAACTGCACCAACACTTGATGCTCAATAACTTTGAATACAAGATTTTGGAAGCTAGGCCATGAACAACCCAATATTCTCAAGATACAGATCAAAACACAAAACAGTAGCAATCAATCATGGGGAATCCTGATGTTCTTAAATCTGAAAACCACCATATTCATCAAACAAGTTAACATTTAGAATAAAACAGAAGATGGGGATGAGTTATTAGACCTTGATTTTGGAGGGATCGATGGCGGCGACTTGGTCGGCTGTGGAGACGTTGGGGTCGTCGTTGAGGGCGCAGATGGCGGAGGCGGCCTGGGAGGCGGTCTGGACGCAGCGGAGGAAGGGGGAGACGAAGACCCTGTGGATCGGGAAGCCGGCGTGGTTACGGATCTTGCGGCCGGCGGAGAAGGCGCGGACCTTGCCGGCGTCGACCAGAGGAGGGTCCCAAGGCCTCGCGGCCGTCGTGACCCACATCGGCTCGAAGTTGTCCATGCGATCGCCGTGCCGCATCACGATCACGTTCTGGTAGCTTTCTTCACCGGCCATTGTTGAATTGAGTTGTCACTTTCTCGGAGCGTTCTGTGAAGAAGAAGAAGAAGAAGAAATGGTTACGTTTATGTTTATTATTATTAGGAATAATAAGAAGAAAAGAGATGATGAAACTACCACGAAATTGTATGTCTCTGTATTCTATTAGTGAAAAGACATAGCGCCTTCCACGAACCAATAAATAATAACACGTCTTAATCAAATAGTGTATTTTATAACTGAAATTACGGGCAAATTGACATCTACATCTACCTCCTTTTTAAGTGAACTTTCTCTACATGTACAAATACAAAAGTATACAATCCTTTGAAATCACTCCACCAAAAACCACCACTTACACGAGAAAATAAGACTCATTGTGGCTCTCACAACTAACCATAATTAGCAGCAAATTGATTAAGTAAGAAATGTATATTCGGCGATCACGATTTCAGTATTCGACCTTATTGATTCATTAATTGGGTATACCGATCAATACGAAAATCAGACTCACCAATTCTCTGGCGAGGAACGATGACGTGTCGAAACTATGATATGTTCCAAAAACTAAACTCGAATCAACTATGTTATATTTGTTTTCGACAAATATTAGATCTAGTCTATGATGTTTTCATATGTGTTTCCTCATCGATGTATTGTTTTATAGTGCATGTGATGATAATGATTTTAGAGGTCTGAATGATGATCAAGATATGTGCTTATGTGATCACAATAGTGGAGATTAGTGCATATCGGACCAACTAAGCTGAACTTGGTTGTGTGATTTATGAAACCATACATTAAAATCATTTCTATAATAAATATTAATGAAACCATAATTAAATATTGTTTCAAAACTAATTAAATAAGAATTATGTGTTTCATCATTGTATGTGAGGGTTTTTACAACAAGACTGAGTAATCAATTATAGCATCGTGTCGTTTGTGGAAAGTACAAGCCATCATGTGCCTCTAGCCTGATACTGGTTCTCGGGATGAGCTTTCTTGATTTGGTTTCTGAAATTGCGTTTTATAGAATGTATGTTATAGCCCTACGGTTTTGTCTCGCATCTAGAAACAGAAAAAATCATCAAGGAATTAGTAACTCTAAAATGTGTGTTGTGCGCAAAGCAAAGTGAGTGTTTTATGAAGTTTGATGATGTGAACATTATTGAAAAACAAAAGATCAAACGTAAATGTGTCACAATTAGGACGGGTTGTGTAGTTATGATATCGTCGAAACTGGTAAGAGGGAATCATTACGTGACATCAAAATTCATTGAGCAACATATCCACTGATTTTTTACAATTATTCAGTGCCAAAAACTTACGATCCAATAGAAATCTAAATAAGGTCCACAAGAAATTCATCATTAACTATCATAAACCTTGTTTGGGACCTACCAATGAACATAATCTTGTGGCGTAGATTCGTAGGTGGCTCTCAATATGTCGGAGAAACGATCACCAACTTTCGTTATTTCTAGCGTGACCTGAAGAATTATATAGGAAAAATGACATCCAAATGGTATTGGTCGATTTCGAACGTTAAAAAGCATGTGATAATGATTTCTTCTTTGAGTTTGAACGCGGTAAATGCAGTCAACTAACTTGTTTGTTATGGATTGACGATGTGTTAATACAGAACTATCAATAATACAAGGTTATATTTCATTCTACTCTACTTAAGGGACTATCACGTAATGATTTATTTTGAAATATTGTATCACATGTATCCCTTGGTTTTCTGTCCCTTCACTGGGATCAACAATCATGAGTGATGTGTTGTTAGGTATTATATAATAATATTATCAAATTGCGGAAGTTAATAAATTATAAAATACTAATGAAATATGAAAATTACAAAATGATACATGAACCTTTACAAATTATTGATACAAACTCGGGAAATAAGTCGAGGCGTGTTGGACACTTTCCTTAAAATGTATTCGCTCTCCCTTGGGTGTTGGAATCAACGAGCGTACACCTCCCATGATACAACGACTTCAAACTAGCACCGTACACCAAAGGTCTAGTTCCGGCGAACGTGAACTTGTGTCTTTCTCAATCACCAATCTTAGGAAGAAACTTGAGACTAAAGAAAGAGACGATGAACAAGAACTCATGTTCTTGGTTATGAGATGAGTGAAAATAGAAGAGATGTGACTATCTATTTATAGTCTTCAACTCTTCCACCAAAAGACATATTGAATTAATGCAAATTAATAAAAAAATTGAAAAATTTGTAACATAAGCAATCAAGAGAATCAAATTCTCATAATGAACATTTTATCTTATGAATAAATAAAATTCATTTCAATTAGGATAAATATAATAATTTAATTATATTTTCAACATGTGTAACTTTTGGTGCGACATTATTATCAAAAGAAGACATCCCACCATTTGTGTGGTCATTTAACTATTTCATGCGAGCAATAAATATGAAACAACGACTATGCATCATAATGGACTAAAATGCTATTATGAAAAACACAATTTCGCAAGTTATGCTGGAGTCAAAACACAGATTGTGCATGTAAAAAATCATGAAAATTTTAAGTGATCAAACAAAAAAAATTGTACACGCGTCATTTCTCGCTAACATGTTTCATTAATATCTTTAGTGGTGTTGTAAAATTCTTTAGGCTCTAGTCGGTCAGATAAAAACCTCTAAAGACTCATGTTTCTACTTTTGTATTTTTAAAATAAAAAGATAATCTCGCATGACTACATCTATAATTAGTTATTACTACCACAGCTACATCTAAATAAAAAAATCTCTGCGCGACTCCTCCAATATTACAGTTTTCTCACTTTATCCCTTTCCATTTGGTTTCGTCTGTTTCTATTCAAATTTAAGGTTAAAAAATTTAAATGCCTCTGGTTGTGTTTTAAATTTTCAAAGGATGTCAAGTTTTACTCATCTCTCCTTCCTCTATCCTCTCTCCATCTTTGCCACCACCTATAACAATGACATTGATTTCTAGAGTGACCTCTACCACCAGCATTGTCTCCGGTGATAACTGTCATCGGCACTTTCTCTGTTGAAGTCTCATGAATAAATAAAATTCATTTCAATTTCCTTCAATTAGGATAAATATAATTATTTAATTATATTTTTCAACAATCCCCCTCATAAATGAAATTGAGCGATACAAAAAAATAAACGACTCAAAGTAGGCACGAGTAGACTCGACACGATATGGTGATAGATTCTACAGTCAATGCCTGTATAGGATAGGTAGGGGTACCTTTGAACCTTCCCTTGTGAAAACATGTCGACTTTACTGGCTGACCAATAGACGCGATGTCCTTGAATTGTTCTGCCGTTTGTGTAAATGATAACATGTCTCACGCAGGTATCTTCCTGACCCAAGTTCGGTTCTCATGGTTATGTTCATTTTTTTCAAGAACATCGTCCTGGTTCTGCAAGAGTTTCTAAAGGATTTAGCCCCGCAATCCTCCTTTGAAGCGACCCCACTTCTCTCTCACATAGATGATTTCTTATTTAAGAGTAACCTGCTTTACTCCGCTCGAAACATCAATATTTTCGACGCATAAGAATCATTAAAAGCTCAATCGCTTAACCTTTCCATACAGGTGTCACTGTTTGCATCATAGAAATAGGACTGGGGGAACCCCTACAGTGTCCTTACCAGTCTTAACAATTAGGTTGTCCCTTTGAACCATGATCTTGGGATCTCCAGTCAACATGATTGGGTTTCCTTTGTCTCTCGACTATACAATTTCATGGGCTTAAGTCCCATTTTTTCAGATGTCTTCTTAACTCGGTATTCAATTAACTAGTTGATCACTAGTTCCGCGGTATTTTCTTTAGATTTTATGTAGTCAATGCTCATTGCACCATAGTTGAGAAGTTGGTTAACAATATTATGTCTTTGACATACATGTCAAGATTTGTTGTTATTCTTTGCCCTTGATAATATTCTCCAACAAGTTTCATTATCATTTAGACTTTCATAATTGTTTAGTCATAAACTCATATTCCATTGTGAATCTAGTTATCATAATTTGTTCGAAAGATTTTCATATCATGACAACATCTATCCACCAAACGTATATAAGATATTCAACTTGTCTACGTGTATTCTCTTACACTTTTTGAATATCTATTATAATGTAGACTATAATCATGATTCAATCGTAGATAAAAAGTATTCTCATGATGTAGCCATTGTAAAATCCAAAATTTGGATCATTTATGTATCTTGTTGGTCTATGTAAGATAGATGCAACACCCCTCATGTACATGACATTAAATACATGTTATTGTCTATCACTTTTGTATACTCATTTTGAGAGATACTTTCAATTTTATTATTTCACAAGTGTTCCTTACAGCAATAGATATTATAGCTAAACACCATCACATTTGTTGAACTTGCCAAACTTTATCAACATCGTGTGACCGATAAACTTACTTTTCTAGCAATTTTGATTCCTTAAATTGTGTCAACGAGTCCCATATGATTCACATTTTTCACACTCGTCGATATGGAATCGATTTGACAACATAACAATGTCAAGTATTTTTTTTCTGTCACTACTTAGGTGTTTGTTTAAGTCCATCTTAATAATTCACCAACTTGCACCAGTTTCTTTCACATGTATGAGATGTATAATAACATCTTTGTTAGTGTTATATTTAGCTTCTAACATATAAGTTAGAAAATAATCAAATGATTTTTCTATTTTACTCTTTGCTAAGTCTAGACCTTGCTAGCTCATCACCCTTAAAAAAAATATTCTCACAATTCTCAAGAATTCATTTAGATGATCTCAATTCATCTCATTTGTCTAAATATACCAATTCTAGACTTTAATATAATATTCTCATGTATATTTTTCAAATCATATATAAGAATTTTATATGCACTATTATTGCATGTCTATTGAAGAAACATTCAACAATTTTGTTCATGTATCCATTTTCCTTGGAGTCGAAGTCTAAACTTTTGCTAAGCAGCCCCATACTTTCAAGTAGTCGTAGAAAATCTTTCTTCCTCTTATCAAGTTAAATAAAGTTGTATCAACTTTCTTTGTAGTACCTTATTCAAAGGTAATTTTCCGAAAAATTACTGCCCCACATGTATAATGGTGACCCAAAAACTTATAAATATCACATACTTCTCTCATAAAATGTGATATTTTGTTTTCAGCAACATCATTGAATTGATTGTGTTACAATATGAATATTTCGTGTACGATACTCATATACCAACCATTTCAACATTTCCATCTTAAAGTCATGACAATTGACTTTATCTTCATTATTGCTTTTAAGCAACTATACACAATAATATTTTGTACAATCAAACTATAAGTCATAAAATATTTATATTTCATCTCTTTTTTGATCATATTGTAAATTTAAATATTAATGTGAATTAGCTCAAGAGATTAAACCTTTCTTCCAATAATTTGAAAGACATTCTACATTCTTTCGTTTACACAAAATTCTCATTTGTGTTTACCGATCTTGAAAGAATATATGTGGTCCAAGTGAATAATCTACATATAGAACTATATCTCACTTGACCAAGTCTATTATACCATTATATGACTCAATCATATAAATGAAAGACTCTTCTTTATTCGTATAAATCCACATAATGACATTTTCATTCATGTTCATCGTGTCATCGGTTATATAACATTTGTCCACATACATTGTATTTTGAACAATCTTTTCTAGAAATAAATTATTAGTGAAACCATGGGTATCAAATAATGTATCAACAATTACATTATTTCTCATGTTGCACATACAACATATTTGAAAGTTTGATTTTGAGCATTGTGATGACGTATTTTATATGTACACCATCTCACAATCTTCAATAATCTTTACATTAGAATTCTCACTTTAATCTAAACAAATATGGCTTCAAACAATTATGACAAGCCAACAATTTTGAGATTTGATAACCCAAAGTTTATTTTTGAGATTGCAACATAACTAGATCATCACTTATATCTATTATGTTGATCTCATTACTTTGTTGATATGATTTCAAACTAATCATTATCAACTTAAGAATGAAAACCATTATTTCATTCAATTTAATCACATTCAATTCATATTGATATAATTTATATAGAGCGAATGAAAACTTTATTTCATTCAACTAATATGATTTTTCAACACATAAACAAGATCGTTATTTTCATCTCGATCAATCATGTTCAAATTCAAGATTTATCAATCGAAAACAATTTTCCTTCCGTTGAACATGCTCAACTCATATTTATATGATTCATGAGTTCGTGAATGAAATCGTTATATCATTCAACTCATATGATTCATCAATTCATGGTGTATCAATGAAAATCATTCAAATTAATCATATAATTATGATTTTCAACTCATGAATGAATTCAATATTCATTAATCATATTCAATTTAAATTTCATTGATATGATTCACCATTACATGAATAAACTCATTATTTCATTCATGTTAATTAATTCATATGATTTCACAAACCCATTATTTATTCAGTTGTACAATGAACATTTACAAGAAATACTAAGCTATTTAATAGCTAATTTTTAAGTACATGAGAATCAACTTCTCCTCTTTTTCTTTTGAGATTCTTCATTTACAATAGTAAACTCAACATGTTTATCATCTTTGCTCAGCTTCTTTCAAAGATTAAATCAATAATCTTTTCAAGTCCTTCGACATTTTTGTTCTTCTAATTGATCATTCACAATCTTTTGTATTTCATGGTACACATTTTACAAATAATATCAAAACTATACAACACATAGTTTTGAATACAACATGATTGATTTCTTCTTTTTTCAATATTGAAGCTTTTTTGTGTACCATACATGATGAATCCAATGTGACCACCATATTTTGTCGTTTTTTCAACAATGAAGCCAACAAATCATTCAAGTCATTTGACATATCTTATCGAAACAAAATCGATATATTAGTTGTAGACACTCGTGTCTTAAACCCACTTGAAATTTGACCAAAAAATACATTCATGGCCTCAGCCATATTGACATATTGTCCAGTATTTTTCATAAGACTAATTAGGCAAGCAAACTTGTTGCTCACACCACCAAGGTCTTGCTTTCAATAATTTCTTCAGAATTGGACCAGAGACAAAATTCCACTGCTTGTATCCAAAACGAAAAAATTATTATTTTTCCAAATTTCATATTTACAAAATGAAATTCAAATCATTAGTATATGTACGATTATAAATTTAATATTCATAGAATTGAACATTTAACCTTCTTGATTTCCGCAACCAATTAAAACTCAAGAGAACGATACACTTTAATATTGTTAGGTATTATATAATAATATTAACAAATTGTATAAATTAATAAATTATAAAATACTAATGAAATATGAAAATTACAAAATGATACATGAACCTTTACAAATTATTGATACAAACTCGGGAAATAAGTCGAGGCGTGTTGGACACTTTTCTCAAAGTGTATTCGCTCTCCATCGGGTAACGACCGTACACTTCCCATGATACAACGACATGGAACTAGCACCGTACACCAAAGGTCTAGTTCCGGCGAACTTGAACTTGTGTCTTTCTCTATCACCAATCTTAGGAAGAAACTTGAGACTAAAGAAAGAGACGATGAACAAGATCTCATATTCTTGGTTATGAGATGAGTGAAAAGAGAAGAGATGTGACTATCTATTTATAGTCTTCAACTCTTCAACCAAAACACATATTGAATCAATGCAAATTAATGAAAAAAATTGAAAGGTTTGTAACATAAGTAATCAAGAGAATCAAATGCTCATAATGAACATTTTATCTCATGAATAAATAAAATTTATTTCAATTTCATTCAATTAGGATAAATATAATAATTTAATTATATTTTTCAACATGTGTAACTTTTGGTGCGACATTATTTTTAAAGGAAGACATCTCATCATTTGTGTGGTCATTTAACTACTTCATGCGAGCAATGAATATGAAACAATGACTGTGCATCATAATGGATTAAAATGCTACTATGAAAAACGCAAGCAAGTTATGATGGAGTCAAAACACAGATTGTGCATGTGAAAAATCATGAAAAAGTTAATTGATCAAATAAAAAAATTGTACATGCGTCATTTCTCGCTAACATGTTTCATTAATATCTTCAGCAGTGTTGTAAAATTCTTTAAGCACCAGTCGGTCAGATAAAAACCTCTAAAGACTCAGGTTTCTATTTTTGTATTTTTAAAATAAAAAGATAGCCTCGGATGACTACATCTATAATTAGTTATTACTACCACAGCTACATCTAAATAAAAAAATTCTCTGCGCGTCTCCCCTAGTATTATAGTTTTCTCACTTTATCCCTTTCCATTTGGGTTCGTCTGTTTCTATTAAAATTTAAGGTTAAAAAGATATAAATGCCTCTGCTTGTGTTTTAAATTTTTAAAGGATTTCATTTTTTACTCATCTCTCCTTCCTCTATCCTCTCTCCACCTTTGCCACCACCTATAACAATGACATTGATTTCTACAGTGACCTCTACCACCAGCATTGTCTCCGGTGATAACTGTCGTCGGCACTTTCTCCGTTGAAATCTCGTCCATCGCTTATTGAATTTGTATATCTTGAAATCGACCGTGTCCATCAAGGTCCAAATTTGTACAAAATGTAATATTTGTGTTCTACAAAATATAATATTTGTATTTATAAATACGGTATATCCGTATATAAACTATTCAGTATTCAAAACTGAGATTGCAAACTTCATAAATAGTTATTCATTTTCACTATTTATGATAAATTTTTTTTCCTATTGATGATAAAAATAAGGGCTCATTTTTTGTTGTAAAAAAGGACTTCATTTCAAGAGGAGAACTCATCATTTTTAGTGCAAGACTTTCTCTCTTTTGTAGCCTCTCCTAAGTCTTCCAATTTTCCTCACTAAACTTTTATTTATGTAAGTGTTATTTGATATTGAAATAAATCATGTTTATATTCATACGCTTTGTTCTTTACTTATTTTGCTTATATGTTAATTAATTGGTTAGTTCTAGCGCCTAAATTCTTATATATATATATATATATATATATATATATATATATATATATATAGGATAACTCGGTGTCATCCGATTGAAGCATTGATCATGACATGAAGTATACTTCCGGATTGCCAAATTCCATACGTAAATTCGCAATCTGGGGGCCAAGCGTCGATTCGCGTAGTTGGCCTACAATTTCTCTTCTAGTTAAATATTTTCCCCAATTAATTGTCTCCTTATTAGAACTGAATTTATCGGTCAACGAATTTCCAACCAGTCTACTCTTTGCGATTAATTAATTTTGCTAGTTTTCTAGTTGCAATCTCTCTTCATAGTTGTCACTCTCATTTAAGTGATTCTTTTGAATTTACAAGGTTTGATTGTGTTTGATTTCGTGGCCAATTTTTGAGTAGTCTATTTGTCCTTACATTTTTAAGCATTAAGATCCGTAAAGATAGATTTAAGATCATATTTGACATGATTTCTTTCACATGAGGAATTATATGACATTAACACAAAAATTAACAGTAGTATATTCCGAATAATAGTTACAAGATAACAACTAAAATATCATTAAGTACTTGAGAAGTGTTAATGATAATTTTTTGTAGTCAAATAAATCATTAGTTGTAAGAGTTACACAAATACCAACCACTAACGATAGGTAGAATATCTACGAATGTTAATGTTGTTGACATAGAGACTAAGGTTTCATTAAGACCTAGGCATGATAGTTATGTTAGATTCATGGCCTTATTCTTAATATATATTGTACATGGTGCAAGAGGGAGATTGGTAGTCATATGCTCTAGTTCAATCATGTATTGACATTATCATTTGTTAACAAAATGACACTTTCATCGTGTTGATAATGTCTTGAATAATTAACTTTTTCATCATGTATGTGACTGGATAGTAAAACCCTCCAGATTCAATAAAAGTTTTATTCAAATATATCTAAGCCATAACAATCTATTAAGACTAGTGTGATGTTGACTCATGATTATGTTTTTCTACTTATGTGTATGTGACTGATGATATGTTTTTCTAATGATTATGTTACTCCTGATCACTACCCTCGAGTATGCAAATTTTGCATGTCACTACGTTCATTTGATTTTCGTTGCACGACACCACTACACCAATATGTCCAACGGGCGAGCGAGTCATGTGGATTGGTCGCTAATTGCACAGCTCTGCAAATGACGCCGAACAGAGTCCCCATATAAGCATACAAGCGACTAAGGCTACCAACTTGGTCTCAAAACACTCTTCAGAGACTACTCAATTGACCAGGTCGATGTAATAGATGAATGGCTTGGTCGCCAAATACTCTTCATCACACCAATATTATTCACAACTAAGAGCATTAAAAACCATTCAATGCATACAATAAAAATCTCAAAAACAATTGAGTAAATTGCAAAATTAATTAAGTGACTAATTGTTCTTATTTTATAAAAAGCAGTGTAAATAAACTAATGGTAATGGCCAAACTGACATAATTAATGCATACATCTGCAATAAATTGAGGTGCATTGAATATTTATCAGCTGCAATTCAAAAAGGTAGGTGTGTATACATTAATGGCCAACAACAACTACACAAATATATCTATCCTTATTCTTATCTATCGTTAGAGAGCTATATGAGTTCATCTCGGCAGAGAGCTCTGAATTTTGGTTTTAATTTCTTGAAAGTTTTAAGAATTTTTGTTTGGTTATTAGTTGATTTCTTGGAATAGTTGGACATTCCCAAGCTCCTATCACAATATCTCTGGTTTTTGGTTTTTAATTTTTTGAAAATTTTGAGAATTTTGACTTGAGTATTAATTGATTTCTTGGAAGAGTTGGACCTCCCCAAGCTCCCATCACAAGATCTCAAGCTCTGTCACAAGATCTCGATGACCTTGTAGCATAAAAAGTATGAAATTTCATTTTTTACATAAACCAAAGTTCATATATACAGGGATGCACTCTAATACAAACTCACCCAAAATGTCCAAACGTCAAAACCAATGTATAATTGTTGAATCAGAGACGCGCGTTATCTTAAATTGCGACACGTGACAGTTATACAACGTTGCACTACATGTTATACAAAGAGTTTAAGACTGAAGTACAAAACCAGCTCGGAAAAAGTATTAGCGCACTTCGTTCGTATCGAGGTGGAGAATACTTGTTCCAAGAGTGTCTTGATCATCTTGTGAGTTATGGGATCATATAAGAGTGGACTCCGCCAGGAACACCACAAATGAATGGTGTGTCCGAACGCAGGTATCGAACATTGTTGGACATGGTTCGATCCGTGATGAGTCACACTGATCTACCACTCTCCTTTTGGGGTTACGCTCAAGAAACAACCACATTCATTTTGAATCGGACTCCGACGAAGGCAGTAGAAGGGAGACCATTTGAGGAGTGGTACATGAAGAAGCTCGTTTTGTCCTTCCTGAAGATTTAGGGTTGCGAGGCTTTTGTGAGGCGGTTGCTTACAAATAAGCTCGAACCAAAACCAGATAAATGCATCTTCTTGGGGTATCCCAAGGAAACAATGGGATACTGCTTCTATAAGACAAGCGATAACAAAATTTTTGTTGCTCATGGAGGGATGTTTTTGGAAAAGAAATTTGTTTCCAAAACAGTAAGTGGGAGGACTATACATCTTGATGAGATTCTGGATGATATAGTTTCTCATGAACCCGTAAACAATCTTGTAGAAGTGTTGGAGCCATAGCTAGTCATAGAGCAAGAACCGCCTATTACAGTTATTCCGGACAGTTCAAGGCGGTCTGAAAGGGCCAGTCATGCACCTATTAGATACAGCTTTCTCGTATTTGAAGGTGACGAGTTGGTAATGGTGGATCAAGTAGATGAGCCCACCATCTTTCAAGAAGCCAAGGACAATACCGACTTTGAGAAATGGCTTGGTGCCATGAAAAAGGAAATGCAATCCATGTCGGATAATAAAGTGTGGAACTTTACGGATCCAATCGTTGGTATAAAAACCATTGGTTGTAAATGGATCTTCAAAGTGAAGATATACATGGACGGCAAACCTCAGACCTATAAAGCACGTCTAGTAGCAAAAGGTTATAGGCAAGTTCATGGAATTGACTATGAGGAAACCTTTTTTCCAGTAGTTATGGTCAAATCAATCCGTATTCTACTTGCCATATTTGCATACCACGACTATGAGATATTACAAATGAATGTAAAAACCGTCTTCCTTAACAGATACTTAGCTGAGGACGTTTACATGACGCATCCTGAGGGTTTTGTCGATTCTATGAATAAAGGAAAGATTTGTAATTTGCTCAAATCCATTTATGGATTAAAGCAAGCATCTCGGAGTTGGTATCTGTGTTTTGATGAAGCTGTTAAAAGGTTTGGCTTTATCAAGAACGAAGATGAGCCTTGCGTGTATAAAAAGACGGATGGGAGTAAGATAGTCTTTCTCGTGCTATATATCGATGACATATTACTCATTGGAAACGACATCCCAACCTTGCGCTTAACAAAGGCTTGGTCAGGGGAGTGTTTCGTAATGAGGGACTTAGGCGATGCTGCTTATATATTGGGATCAAAATATATAGAGATCGCACCAAACGAGTCTTGGGATTAAGTCAAAGCACCTATATAGACAAAGTGTTGAGAAGGTTCTCGATGCTTAATTCCAAGAATGGATTGTAAGTTGAATTCTTAAATTACATATATAAACTATAATGAATTCTAAATATAAATTTAAGGATCTTTAGAATAAATTATTTTCACATATTCATAAAAAGAATCATGCTAAATACATATTGAAGATCTTGAGAACACACGCAATTCACTATAAAATATAAATACACTTACTTGAATACATGATGACTTGAATGTAGAGAATTGATTTCTCTCTCCCAACCTCTACCCTTGTTCTTGATCTATATTTTTGTAAATGGAATTGAATATGGTGATTTGTATGGAATAAGGAGAGATGACCTAATCTCTGAAAATGACTTCTTAAATTTATACATTCCATCAATGTATAAAATGACTTTTCAGGTAACCTTTCATTACTTCATACATTTTCATTAACCAATAGAGAATTAATTATTAAATTCATCATGCATTTAATGAGTCATAATTTAGAGATTAAATGAATTTAATCTTACAGAGATTCTTACCCATGCGTCATGGCTTAAGGCTCAGCAAGACTCAGTGTCCGCGGGCACCTAATGAGCTGAAAAGAATGAGTAAGATCCCATAAGCTTCGGCTATAGAACCCATCATGTATGCCATGATATGCACGAGACCGGATGTCTCGTTCGCCCTAAGCTGTACCAATAGACATCAATCTAACCCCGGCGAGGAACATTAGATTACCGTCAAAACAATCGTCAAGTATTTGAGGAGATTCAAAGACGCTTTTCTTGTGTATGAGGGTAAAGATGATGAACTATTTGTCAAAGGTTATGTTGACGCTAGTTTCCAGACAGATCTTGATGATTATAAGACTCTGTCAAGATACGTATTCATGTTTAATGGTGGAGCTTTCAGCTGGAAGAGCAAGAAGCAAGACACGATTGTCGATTCTACAACGGAGGCTGAGTACATAGCTGCCTCAAAACCAGCAAAGGAAGCGGTGTGGATTAGGAGCTTCATGGTTGGATTAGATGTAATACCAAACCCGTCTAATCTAGTGAGCTTATTTTGTGGCAACACTGAGCCATTGCGCAAGCCAAAGAGCCCAGATCACATAACAAATCTAAACATGTACCAAGGAAATATCACCCGATATGAGAGATCATCAATCGAGGTGATGTGAAGATCAGCTACGTTCCAACAGATGATAACTCAATCAACCCATCGACAAAGGCTCTCTCACAACCTAAACGTGAAGGGCATGTAAGGTCAATGGGTATAGATTGAGACTTAGATTGGAATTTAGGCAAGTGAGAGATTGATAATATTTTGTGTCATAATCCAATTGGAGTAGTCTATAAATATCTATAATAGTTTATCATTGTTTATAGGGTTAATTACAGTTTGCCCATATTACACTAGCGCGTTTTACAGTTTGCCCCAGCTACAATAAAAAGTTCAAATTAAGACACGCTAATTGTATTTTTTTTACAATTCCGTTACAAATTGGATGGAAACCTAAAAATTTGGACGGAAACCTAATTTTTTTTCAAAAAGACGAAAATACCCCTTCAGCTGGTTTGACTTGGACCATAAATAAACCAAAATTAATCGGAAGATCAACAATTATTTTAATTATTAATATTATTTTATTTTTTATTTCGAATGTATAGTTATTAATGTCATTTGGGTCTAATTATTAAAAAATATATATAATTAGAGAATTTTTTTTAAAGTTGTTGATCTTTCGATTCTCTTCGATTTGATATACTACGAGCCCGAAACAGAGCTTGTATGAGAGAGTTATGACATTCGAAAGTTTCAATATATTATTAATTACATAATAATAATAATAATAATAATAATAATAATAATAATAATAATAATAATAATAATAATAAATATTATTATTATTATATAATTTAATACAAAACCGGTCCAAGTCACCAGATAAAGGGGTATTTTCGTCTTTTTTGAAAAAAAATTAAGTTTCCGTCCAAATTTTTAGGTTTCCATCCAATTTTTAACAGAATTGTAAAAAAAATACAATTAGCGTGTCTTAATTTGAACTTTTTATTGTAGCTGGGGCAAACTTTAAAACGCGCCAGTGTAGTATGGGCAAACTGTAATTAACCCTTGTTTATAATGTACAAAATCGGTATTATAATACTTGTGTGTTGAAGTAATATGTTGAGTATGATTTGATCTACGTCCACAAAAGTAGTAGATACGTAGATCTGTACGGATCACACTTAACGGGTCCCTGGTCAATAACGCTTCAAAGAAGCGACAAGTATGAGAATGGTTCTTTATGATATAGTTCTATTTGTCATTGGGATGTGGGATGTGGGATTCCAAAATCAGATCATGGATATCACGTGGGATTGATGTCAGACGACCCGACTTGAATAATGTTGCATAGATAAAATCTTGAACATATTCAGTTGTGGTAGCTTGTCATTATATCCTTAGACCATGGTGTCTTTGAGATTGCGATGCAGTAAACATCCGGGTTTGACTCGAGCCTAACGTTATCCGTAACAGGGTGGCCATAACGGTCATGATTGGCTCGGGAACAGATTTCATGAGTGACACGAAAGAAGACTAAGGGATTTATCCCTCATTCTATGATTTGAGAATGATATCCAATTTAGGCCAATTGATCGAGAGTGACTGAAAGGAAACGCATGACCATGCAGATGATACACTGTATCATTTTTCAGTCATCTCACATATCAAGAAACAATGATTGATTAAATAAGGATGACGACTCTATGCCCTATGATCAATTAGGATATCAAGTGGTAACAAGATAGTGACATTCTGCATGAAGTGAATTTGAATCATCGATCATCATGCACCTTGGGTAATCATAACGTCTTACAATAAGCCTCTTATGATGGATCGGGTAAAATAAAATTTTACGCCGATATGCCAATGGGGGCGTGAGACTAAAGGGTCACACGCAATGGATATGGACATATGAAGATTGAGGCAGACAATGGTAATTCGAAAGTCACGAGCCGTGGCCAAAACCGGGTGTTTTGGGTCGTGGACCCGCGCAAAGGAAAATGATGTGGATCGAGAAAAACTTAATTTTTTGTCGGGGTCGTATCGGATGTTCTTTATAAGTTCGAGAAGAGGACGGGCATAAATTGGTACCGACACGAGACCCCATGGCCGAAACCTTGGTTTCGGGCCACGAGGCACATAGAGTGGTCGGCCCAAATAGTGGCCCAGTTGTTTACTTATGTGGCAAGTGGATAAGGATGAGAATTATGTGGTGGATTATTAAAGTTCAGTATGTGAACATAATTAATCCCACCTCTCTATCAAACAAGGGTGCCTCTCATCATTTTCATAAGCGTGTTCTTCAAATCTCAACTTACCGAAGCTCTGTTAAAATTTTCTGAGAAGCTCTCATAATTTCTAGTAAGGTTTTGAGTGCTTGATCTTCGTGATCTACATATACCGTGTGGATACCTTGGAGAGAAGACCGATTCGTTCTTCTTTTGGTGATTCAAACTGAATCGATATGTAAAAGGTCGATAATCTTTGGATCTAACCGTTGTAGTCGATCTTGGACAGGTTTGGGACTATTTTTCTTTTTTCTTTCGCTGCCATAACTTTGATTTGGATGCCCTGAAACCTTACAAGATGGAGGAGAGGTACACCGGTATCAAATTGCAGCGGTGAGGGAAAATTAAGGTAAGAGTTTGAGTCAATATTATATATCAAAGAAGAGCAGCAGTGTTTGCAGCGGTTATGGGTCTTTGATTTTTTTGGCCTGTCTGAATTTCATTTGTTGTGATTTCACGCGGTTGATTACGTGTTCGTTTGTTTTGATTGATAATTTGGGTTTACAACTTGGTTCCATGGTGAGTGTAAGACTGGTGCACAACTAGTTCATTGTTGAATATGGTGTATGGTTCTTTCTTTTTTCAATGCCAATTGCAGGACAATTTGTTGATTTTATCAATAATTTACGAGTTCTAATATTTTAGTATCAAAATATCATATTACCCCAGTAAAAACAAGGAGGGCATTGAATCTAGGGGCATTTTCGATGGCGATGATGTCGTTGTTTGTGATGTTGCAGAGTTTTTGGGGTTGAGTCTCTTTGTTTCTCAAGAAAGGGATGAAAAAGGAAAGTGAATGGTACTGTAAGTAATATTTTTCTTCTCGATTTGGTTCTCTAAAAATTTGTTGGGAAATGGTTCCTTCTATAGTAGTGGGAATACATTCATTGCATTATTTATGCTGATGTCTACTTTTGGGAAGCCAATGTAATATTCACCAAAATCTTCACATTTTAATTCTTACAGGCAATTGGCATGTGCTTGCATTTTGCGACTGCAATATCTATATCTATATGTTGACACGGTTCTGTTTATGCAATCTAATGGAAGTTCTCATATATAATTACCTTAGATTCATATATAATTGTTTTTAGTAAAATTGTAAGTATGTCTTTTATAATGTTATAATAATTGGCAAAATATGCCGGGCGCACATTTTGCTTTCATTTAAAATATGGCACTTGATTTATTTGTTGCAACATTTTAGATCATGTTCAATAAATCACATAAGGTATGTCTATTTCAGTTGTAGGAATCTGGAGCTAATTTCTTGTTGCGACCTAATATTGCTTCATCAAATGAACTTGTTATGGTGTGGGGTGTTGGGATTTTGTGTCCTAGCACAATGTATTTTCAATCTAATCATGTAATAAAGATTATTAGTTGAAATAAAATCGACATTCATACTACTAAGTGTTGTAGTAATATCTTAAGTATGATTTGATTTGTATCATTGATGTGTCAACACATAATAGTAGATCTACAGATCATATAAAATCTTACTTGAGCAGTCCCCGATCAGAATAGCTTCATAAGAAGCGATCAATATGAGGCTAACTCTAAATGATCACGCTCTACTGATCATGGCCAGAAAGGGGCCAGAGTTAGGTCATAGTATCACCAGACATGGGTGATATAGGACGACCCGATCATGAGTATGTTACATAGACACAGTCATGAACATACTCATATGTCGGCACATGAAATCACATCCTCAGAAAGAAGGACTATTGAGGTCACTATGTAACGAGTGACGAGTTTGACTCAGTCTAATGTCTTCTGTAAAAGGGTTATAATAACGACTGTAATTGGCTCGATCACGAGTTACATGAGTTGACTCAATATATCGCTGAAGAATTTATCCCTCACACGGACGTGTGAGCAGATATCAGTTTAGGCCACTTGATGAGTACAACTGAAATACAATAGCATGGCCATGCAGTCGATACGTAGTATCAGTTATAATTCAGTTAACTCAGAATCAAGAAACAGGACAATGGAACGAGGATGACTTGTCTATGCCTCGTGGTTGTCAAAGATATCAAGAGGATAAAAGGATAGATTCATGTACGACAAGGTTAAATCGAAATCTCGATAATCACAAGCGTTGGGTAATCATGATGTCTTGCTAGAGGTCACTCATTATGGAAAGGGTAAAACGGTTATTTTACTAGTCCGCTGACGTGTCGTGAGCCTAGAGGGTCACACACTAAAAGTTGAGTAAAACGGATGGAATCATATGGTGAAATCATGAGAGAGACAAAATCCGGTTTTGGATTAAACTGATTTCGGTTTAGGACTAAACCAGAAATCAAGAACATTTTAGCTTGACTAATTAATTATAATCTAATTAAATAGATTTAATTAATTTAGCTAAACTGGACCTAGCCAGAATGGGCTAACCCAGAATGGGCTTCTCTACATAATTAATTAAAAGCTTTGGGCTTTAAGCCCATTAAGGCCTTTAATTAATTATTGCCTAAAAAGGTTTATAAAAGGGAAATTTTCAGATCTGAAAATTAAGGGAATTATTTTCCACAAACCCTAGCCGCTCTCCTCTCTCTCTCTCTCTTAACCGACCGGCCACCCTCCCTCATCTTCGCTCCGTCCATTTTGCTTGCTTCGATCTTCTAGTAAGAATCATTGTGAGTATCCCCGGATTGCTCTTCATGTGTGAACGATCTTTAGAGGTTACTAAATCCAATTTAGTAACAAAGAGATTTTAATCAAAGGTAATATTCAAGTTTTGATTCTAGCCTAGATCTCATGATCAATTCATGATCATGTAAGATCCTTATTAGTTCGGATATTTGAGGTTAATTTCTTGTATGAGTATGAAATTATTTGATTGAAACCCTCAAATAATTCCTTCAGTGGTATCAGAACCTTGGTTACGCATGATTTTGTATTCGAGCATGATAGGTTAGATTTGATTTTCCAATTTATTTCAGTATTGTAAATTGAAAAATTGCAAATTCTATGATTTTGACTGATGAATTAATTGTTGGAAGTTTTTAATGTTGCTCGAAAAATTAATTTGATCGAGATAGATCAGTATCGAGACCCGTGGAAGGCCGAGGCTAGCCGAGAGGCTAACCCCGGCTGAACCACGGGCCGATCGGCCGGAACGGAAAGGCCGACCAGATCTGCCCGTGGCAGATCTGGCCGAGCCTCTCGTCTCCGGCCAGGGGAGGGCCTCGGCTAGACTAAGTCCGGCCAGGCGGCCCGCCTCGGCCAGCCCTCACGGGCTAGTCGGTCACGGCGCGGCCAGCCCTACCGGCTAGGGTTTTGGCCAAACCCTAATTGGCCCTCGGGTCAATTTTGGTTCGGTCAAACCGAATGGATTCGGGTCAGAACCGACCCACGAAAAATCCAGAATTTTTCAGCCATAATTAATTAAATTTTCAGAACGGTTCGGTTTCGATAAACCAACGCATTAACCGATTTAATTCAGAAATTAACCGGTTCAAGAAAACGGTTTTGATAAACCGTATTTTATGATTTAAATCAAGATAAAATAGGAATTAATATGCTTGCTTGATAAAATGCTTGTTTGAAAACATGATTGTTTGATAACATGGTGTTTACAACATGATTGTTAAGTTAGCCCGAATTTAGAATTTAATTTCGGTTTGCAACCTGTGAGTGGCTTTCGGATTGTAATTTAATTGTGACCTGCGTGTCACAACATTTATTTTATTTAAATTAAATGTAATTACAAAGTCCCAAGACAAGAAGAACCGAAGAGAAGAACGATAATCCCGAGGAGGCGTGGAGCCAGTGGGAGTCCAGGAGAATGAGGAAAGACAAGACCTAGCATAGGTTCTAGTTTATTCCAGTAGGGCTAGCGGGCTAGCTAAAGCAAATTTACATTTATGTTTATGAATGTATGATCTAATTTTCATAAGTTCATGTTAATTAGATCATCACCCACATGTGTAAAGATTAATAATAATAAGTTAATCACGCACATATGTAAACCGGAATTGAAAGTATCTCTACATGGATTTGTTGATGATAATTTCAAATTAAAATCAAATAATGATCAGTGATAATGAACATTTAAAAGGCAAGTAATTTCAAGTCAAGCTAGATACCGCCCACTTTTCATCACTTCGATTAGTTCTCAGACTCATGGGTGGATACGATTAACGTGGATCCATGAGAATGGGTTCTAATAGAAGATGGACTAGTTTGCATGGGTACGTGCGCATTAGAGTAGTAACCATGCATATTGGACCATGCGTTGAAAATTGGTTGACTTGGCTGCGATTCTCAAATGATCTGAGCCAGGGTATCAGATATAGGGCAATGTCGTATACATACAATGTATAAGCCCTAGCCAAGAATCACATGGAATTGTGAAAGGACTGGACTGTCCTACTCCAATGTCTAAAACTGGGGCGATGAGATTAACTCACTTCAGTTTTGGGTATGCGGAGATCTTGGTTTAGATTCAGACACAAGAATCAGAAATGTTCATAGTCAATTATCTCTCACTTCAACTTAATTAAGAATCTGGTCAAATTTATTTTCATGTATAGATTAATGGCACCGTCGCAACCCAAATCAACACGCTTTGGCAGTGAAGCCTTAAAGTCTCTTCTGTCGAGTGACAAGCTGGCGGGGACCAACTTCCTAGTTTGGGAGAGGAACCTGAAGCTTTCCCTTCAGTATGACAGACAGGAGTATATCCTTACAGATAAGCCTTTAAAAGAGCCCGCAGATGATGCCAGCGAGGCCGATAAGAACGCTTATGATAAGTACATAAGTGATCGACAAGATGTTGGCATCCTCATGGTCGGGTCCATGGAAAATGACACCCAAGACCAGTTCATGCATCTCATAGGAGATCCCCAAGAGATGATGGAGGAAATAAAAATATACTACCAGAAGAATGCTCGTGTCGAAAGATACGACACTCTTAGGGAGTTATTTTATAGCAGGTTGAATGCTGGTGAGGCAGTGAGCCCACATGTCCTAAAGATGAAGCGACTCTTTGATCGATTGGCCAGTCTAGGTCACAAGTTCACAGAGCAACTGAAATCAGACATAGTCCTAATGTCGCTTCCAAAAGTTTATGAAGATGTGATCACAAATTACAATCTCCAAAATATGGAAAAGACTATCAAGGAACTACATGGGATGTTGGTGACAGCAGAGAAAAATCTTAAGGGCAAGACCCCTGAGGTTCTGATGGTCAATAAGGGTGTCAGCTTCAAAAGAGCTGGCAAACCTACTGGCAAGTCACCAGGACATTCCAACAAGGGCAAGGCACCAGCAGTGTCAGGTAAGGGTAAGGCGCCAATGCACCTAGTTGGGCAGATAAGGGCACCTAGAGGTCCGAGGATCCAAGCGGTTCCTAGAACCGAAGGGAACACTTCGACCTTAGAGGTAGTCTGTTACTACTGCCAGCAGCCAGGTCATTGGAAGAAGGATTGCATGCAGCACAAGGAATATGTGAAGAGCTTTCAGAATGGAGGACACCCTACAGGACCTGGATCAGGTATTTACGCTGTTGAGTATAATCTCAACGTTACTTTCTCAGATACATGGGTAGTTGATACCGGAGCAGAAACTCACATTTGTGTTAATCTGCGGGATCTGGAAAGTAATAAGCTCCTTGGGAAAGGCGAGCGGGATCTGAGAGTCGGAGACAACAGTTCGGTGTCAACGACGGCTGTCGGTTCTGTTAGTCTTAGGATGCCCACAGGGCTTATTTAGTTTTGGACGATGTATTATGTGTATCTACATTTAGTATGAATATTATTTCAGTGTCCAGTTTGGACAAACTTGGTTTTGTATTTTCCATAGACAATGGCTTATTTACTTTATCAAGAAATAATATCGTTTATGGCACTGCATCTATGGTTGGTGGATTATATATTTTAAATATTGATAACACTAACTACAGTTCAAACTATAACGTAAATAAGAGGTTGAAGTCGGATGACTTAAACTAGACAGTGATGTGCCACTCTCGTCTAGGCCACATAGGCAAGAAACGCGTCTCGACACTTCATAAGTGTGGGCTATTAAGCCCGTTTGAATTCACACCAATCGAGAAATGTGAATCTTGCATTATGGGAAAGATGCCAAAGGCGCCTTTTGGCGGCTTAGGTAAAAGGGCAAGTGATCTCCTGGGCCTAATACATTCAGACGTATGTGGGCCCATGAGTACACAAGCCAGGAGAGGTTTTTGATACTTCATAACCTTTACCGACGATTTTAGTAGGTATGGGTATGTCTACTTAATGAGACATAAGTCGGAATCCTTTGATAAATTCAAGGAATTCCAGAATGAAGTACAAAACCAGCTTGGTAAACGTATAAAGGCACTTCGTTCCGATCGAGGTGTCGAGTACTTAGATCAAGAATTTCTCAGTCACCTAAGGGATAATGGTATACTCTCAGAATTAACTCCGCCAGGAACCCCTCAGCTGAATGGTGTTTCCGAACAGAGGAACAGAACCCTGCTTGACATGGTTCGTTCCATGATGAGTCACGCCGACCTTCCAGTATCGTTCTGGGGTCATGCCCTAGAAATGACCGCATTCATTTTGAATCGGGCACCTACAAAGGCAGTGGAGACCACTCCATTTGAGGTTTGGCAAGGGAAAGCTCCCAAGCTGTCTTTCCTCAAGATCTGGGGGTGCGATGTTTACATCAAGCGGTTGCTTGCTGACAAACTCGAACCCAAGGCAGATAAGTGTGTCTTTGTAGGGTACCCCAAAGGAATCATGGGGTACTACTTCTACAACCTGAAGATAACAAAGTCTTTGTTGCTCGAGGTGGAGTTTTCTTGGAAAGAGAATTCTTATCCAAGAATCCTAGTGGGAGTCCTGTGCTTCTTGAAGAAATTCGAGAAGACACAGAACAACCTACAGAGGATATAGAGGTACCCGATGAAGTAAATAATCCAAGTCCTATTCCAACAGAAACTCTTGTAGGACCAAGGAGGTCTGAAAGATCTCGTTAAAACCCAGTCAGATATAGCTTCTTAGACACAGAGGGTAATGACTTGATAGTTGTAGATCAGGATGATCCCGCAACAGTTCAGCAAGCCTTGGCCAGTCCCAACTCAAAAGAATGGCAGAAAGCCATGGATGAGGAAATGAAGTCCATGAAAGACAATCAGGTCTGGAACTCAGTAGACAGCACACATGTGATAAAACCCATAGGTTGCAAGTGGATATTTAAGTTAAAGACATATATGGACGGAAAGTCTCAGACTTACAAAGCAAGACTGGTTGCAAAAGGTTATCGTCAAGTCCAAGGCATGGACTATGTATGATGAGACTTTTTCGCCAGTAGCGATGATTAAGTCAATTCGGATGATGTTAGCCATTGCTGCATATTTCGATTACGAGATATGGAAAATGGACGTAAAAACCGCATTCCTTAACGAGAATTTGTAGGAGGATGTCTATATGACCCAGCCAGAAGGTTTTGTCGATCGAGAACATCCTGAAAAGGTGTGTAAGCTGCAACGATCCATTTATGGGTTGAAGCAAGCTTCCAGGAGTTGGAACTTACGGTTCGATGAAGCTGTAAAAGAGTTCGGGTTCATCAGAAATCCAGATGAATCCTGTATCTACAAGAAGAGTAGTGGGAGTAACATAGTGCTCCTGGTGTTGTATGTCGACAATATACTGATCATGGGAAACAACGTCCCAACCTTGCTTGAGACCAAAGCTTGGTTAGGGAAGTGTTTCTCCATGAAGGACTTAGGAGAGGCCGCTTGCATTCTAGGGATCAGGATCTATGAGATCGATCCAAGAGAATTTTAAGCCTGAGTCAGAGAACCTACATAGATAAAGTGTTGAGAAGATTCTCAATGCTTGACTCTAATAAAAGGGAACCTCCCAGTAAGACATGGCATCAAGCTCAGCAAGAATCAGTGTCCTAAAACACCTGGTGAGCTTAAGAAGATGGAGGGAATCCCGTATGCTTCGGTAGTGGGATCCATTATGTATGCCATGATCTATACGAGGCCTGACGTATCGTTTGCCCTCAGCTGTGCCAGCAGATTTCACTTTAACCCAGGCCGAGATCACTGGACTGTCGTCAAGTGTATCCTCAAGTATCTGAGGAGAACAAAGAATGCCTTCTTAGTGTATGGCGGGATAGAAAGAGAACTGAGCTTCACTGGATATGTTGACGCTAGTCTGTGTGGGTCAGAAGCTTCTTGAGTGGATTAGATGTACTGCCGCGAACGTCTGATCCCGTGAGCTTATGTTGTGACAACACGGGGGCCGTAGCACTTGCTAAAGAACCCAGATTTCACAATAGGACCAATCACGTCGAGAGAAAGTATCATGTCATCAGAGAGATGGTTGATAAAGGCGAAGTAGAGATAAGCTACGTTTCAACGCATGATAATCTAGCTGACCCCTTAACTAAGGCACCTTCGCATCCTAAGCATGAGAAGCATGTCAGGGGAATGGGTTTAGATTGGAATACCAATTGGGTCTAGGGAAAGTGGGAGACTGTTGGGATTTTGTGCCCTAGCACAATGTATTTTCAATCTAATCATGTAATAAAGATTATTATTTGAATAAAAATCGGCATTCATATTACTAAGTGTTGTAGTAATATCTTAAGTATGATTTGATTTGTATCATTGATGTGTCAACACATAATAGAAGATCTACATATCAGATAACTTGAGCAGTCCCCGATCAGAATAGCATCATAAGAAGCGATCGGTATGAGGCTAACTCTAAATGATCACGCTCTACTGATCATGGCCAGAAGGGGGCAGAGTTAGGTCATAGTATCACCAGACAGGGGTGAAATAGGACGACCCGATCATGAGTATGTTACATAGACACAGTCATGAACATACTCATATGTCGGCACATGAAATCACATCCTCAGAAAGAAGGACTATTGAGGTCACTATGTAATGAGTAACGAGTTTGACTCAGTCTAACGTCTTCTGTAAAAGGGTTATAATAACGACTGTAATTGGCTCGATCACGAGTTACATGAGTTGACTCAATAGATCGCTGAAGGATTTATCCCTCACACGGACGTGTGAGCAGATATCAGTTTAGGCCACTTGATGAGTACAACTGAAATACAATAGCATGGCCATGCAGTCGATACGTAGTATCAGTTATAATTCAGTTAACTCAGAATCAAGAAACAGGACAATGGAACGAGGATGACTTGTCTATGCCTCGTGGTTGTCAAAGATATCAAGAGGATAAAAGGATAGATTCATGTACGACAAGGTTAAATCGAAATCTCGATAATCACAAGCGTTGGGTAATCATGATGTCTTGCTAGAGGCCACTCATGATGGAAAGGGTAAAATGATAATTTTACCAGTCCGGTGACGTGTCGTGAGCCTAGAGGGTCACACACTAAAGGTTGAGTAAAACAGATGGAATCATATGGAGGAATCATGAGAGAGACAAAATCCGGTTTTGAATTAAACCAGATTAGACAAACCGAAAATCAAGAACGGTTTAGCAGGACTAATTAATTATAATCTGATTAAATAGATTTAATTAATTTAGCTAAACTGGGCCTAGCCAGAATGGGCTTCTCTACAAAATTAATTAAAAGCTTTGAGCTTTAAGCCCATTAAGGCCTTTAAGCCCATTAAGACCTTTAATTAATTATTGCCTAAAAATGTTTATAAAAGGGAAATTTTCAGATCTGAAAATTAACGGAATTATTTTCCACAAACCCTAGCCGCTCTCCTCTCTCTCTCTCTCTCTCTTAGCCGACCGGCCACCCTCCCTCCTCTTCGCTCCGTCCGTTTTGCTTGCTTTGATCTTCTAGTAAGGATCGTTGTGAGTATCCCCGGATTGCTCTTCCTGTGTGGATGATCTTTAGAGGTTACTAAATCCAATTTAGTAACAAAGATATTTTAATCAAATCTAATATTCAAGTTTTGATTCTAGTCTATATCTCATGATCCTTATTAATTTGGATATTTGACGTTAATTTCTTGTATGGGCATGAAATTATTTGATTGGAACCTTCAAATAATTTCTTTAGGGGGAAGATAAACCCTTCTGAGCACAAATAACTAAATCTTGCAAGTTTAACATGTGGTATCACAGATAGAGAACTTAAATCAAGTTCTAACAAAAGAAAGTAAGCTCATAGCATTTCACTGTATCATAGGTTTAGTTTGATTTTGTTATTATTTTGAATAAAGTTAAGAGTTTAATTTCCTTACCCCTTTTAATCGAGTAACTGTAGAAATGGTTGCAAAGTACACTAATAATACTGATCAAAAAATAAAGCTTCATTATATTTATCATGTTTTTTATTTAATGGAATGTGGTAGATACTTGTAGCTGGTTTTAATCTTCAGTACCTTTTTCTTTAGAATTATGATCATTGGTCCAGTTTTCATGAGTTAAAGGTATGTTTTACTTTTCCCTTGGTTATTAAGTAAATGCAAATAATACTCAAATACCCACCAACCAGCTTCTCATTGACGCTGGAGAAGAGGACTCTCACAAAGTTTCTCCAATGCGTTGAATGGAGTGATCTTTAGGTAAGCATTTTGTCACGGACCGAGACAGTTGACTCGGATCCGTGAACGTTTTCGTCTAAGTAGAGGCTCTATGAGTGCCATTTTGACGGATTTGTATGTATTTGGGCTCATCCGTGAGTTTTTGAACTTGCGGCCCAAATGGCACAAGAAGCCCAAATTAATGGGCTTGGGCGGAATTCTCTAGAATCTTGGAGAATTCCCCAAAATTAGAGAGTTTTGTGGAACTCTCTAGAATAGTCGAGATGTTTATAATTCTAGAAGGTTCCATAGAAAAATTCTAGATATTTAGATGGAACCCTCTAGAAGGCCAATCTTGGCCGTCCACTTGATTGAATCTTAGCCGTCCAATATGACATGTTTTAGGTATAAATAGAGGTTTAGGAACTCATTTGGGGCATGAATAAAAGCTCCACATTCTTGTACTCCAACTTGTATAGTTCTCCCATTTGCTTAATAAAAACATAAATCGGGAAACTTTTCCCACAGTTCCATCTTGCCTCATATCGAATACGATTCAAGTAACGCTTCCGCACTACTTGCAAATATTTTGCAAGCGTAAAGGCTTACTTAGCACGAGCATACGAGTTGCACACGTGACTAAGTGCCGCACGTACCGCGAATATTTGGAATAAATTATCGGGGCGTGACAAGTGGTATCAGAGCCAGGTTCGATAAAGCGAAGGCAACTACATGGCGTCAATGGAGGTGGATGTTGCAGCGTTTGAGCGGGAGATCGAGGCACAACCAAGCACAATAGGCGTGCGAGGTAAGTCCACAACAAATCTCTGTGCACATGATTCGATCTTGGCCAAGCTCCGCCTTGGCATGGGAGATGCCTTGGATAGGCTTTACATGGTCGAGCAAGAGCTCGCGGATTGTATGAACAATCTTGGTAAGCTAAGTAGAGACGTCAATGGGCTCGGGGCTTCATTGGAGATGCAACTAGAGAAGTTTCGTGGCATGGTATGGGACATCCGCGACTTCTTACGACATGATCAGGTTGCGCTTGAGGCACGACTTGAAGACGCACTCGGCCAGCTCCGAGCAAGCTTTGAGGGTCAGCTTGCAGTGATGAAGGAGCAGTTGGAGGAGGCACGCACAGATTGGAGGTTCTGCAAGGCGCAAAGTTACGAGTGAAGTAGCTAGCGCAATCGTCCGAGAAGTCCATCGGAAGGACACTCATGCTCGAGGAAGCATAAACGATCGAAGGGACGTTTGGGGTGCTTCATATGCGACAGGGAGCATGTGGCAATGAACTGTCCAATGCGTGCCAGGTTAGCTAGGATGCTCGCGAAGGAGGAACCAAATCAGCAAACAATCAATGTGGAGTGTCTGCACCTAGGGTCAATGGTGCAGACAAGCGACAATTCTGCAAAAGAAAAGCCGAGGGATGAGGCAACGCAGGACGTCAAACGGAAACTGAGGTTTTTGAATGAAACTCCTCGACGGATTGAGGATTTCAAGCGGATGAAAGGTTGTCCACGGGCACGGCGGATTGTGCCCAACGCTTCTCGACGGAATGAGGAGCACATCCGCAAGAGGTGCAAGCGCAAGAAGGCGCAAGAGCTAGAGTTTGGCATGGAGCCACTGGGATGTGAGGCACGATGGAAAGTGTCGGAGGCTTCTCGACGGATTGAGAAGCATGCACGCGTGGGGCGTGAGCGCAAGTGTACGCACAACCTGGGAGTAGGGGCGAGGCCACCAACAAAGGGTTCAAGGGAGAATCCTCCAACTAGAAGTGTTCGGAAGCACTTGTGGACGACGGACTGTTCGCAGCTGGCGCGACGGACTGCGCCGAGTAGGCCTACATCACAGGAGGATGAAGGCTTGCATCAAGACAGGGGTCAACAGACGATTCCTCCAGCAGTGAGAACTGGAAAACATACACGGGTGAATAAGTGCTCGCGGCGAACGAGGGAATGTTCGCAAATCTCTCCCATGGGGACCGCCAATGTAGGTCGACGAGGACGTCGACGAAATGGGCGGGGCATAGGGCTGTTCATTTTACCCGGAAACCCGACTAGCAAACCGAGTCGAGTAGTGGTTTGATTTGTCAAACCCAGCGAATACCCGACTACCCGACAATATATATAAAAACATTAATTTTAATTATATTAATTATGAAATAGCCAACCCAAACCCAACACAAACAACGGCCCAGCCCAGCAACACATAAGTGAACCAAGACCAGAAGTCCAGCCCACACACTCATCAGATGCACATTTCAAACTCAAAAACGCTTATATACTGTCATTGAGTCCCATTCGTTTCCGATGTGGGACTCAATGACACTCTTCTCCTTCAGTGTTACAAGTTCGCGACGTGGCAAGCTCCTGTCTGTTGATCCATTTCGACGAACTCATCTACACCGTCGATTTTGATTCACGTGGCAGAACCTACTCCACACACGTACGTCGCTCACTCTCTCTCTCACGACTCTCAGAGTCTCAGACTCACTCACTCATCTCTCTCTCTCACACGTTGAATCGCATTCAATGCGATTCAACTACTCCTTTCTTCTCCACCGCTCCTTTCTCTCTGTCTGAAACCCTACACGACCGTCGCCGTCCTCGCCTCGCCTCTGTCTTCGTTCCTCTCTCTCTTTCTTACACACATATCACATCACACAGCCCAACGGATCGATTTGGTAGCTAGTTACCGTTCGAATCGATCCGTTGGAGAACTCTTTCTTCCACTATAAATTGTCGATGGTGGAGAGAGGATTCTCCAACGGATCGATTCGACGGTGGAGTAGAGTCAGTGGACTGTGAAGGGTTCTCGGCGACGATGTCTGGGGCTCCAACTCCGATGACGGTAAGAATTCCCAAACCTGTTGCTTCTTTTTAATTTTGTTCTGGGTTTTCATATCATCTTCTACTCTTTTCTTCCTTGCAAGTCTGAATTTCTGGGTTTGCAATTTTCATGTGTTATTCTGGGTTCGGGTTAGGGCTTTTTGTTTCAATTTCTAATTGGGGTTTTGGGGTTACTGAATTGATTTAAAATTTGGGGATTTCTGTGTAAAAATGAAATTGGGGGGGGGGGGGGGATTTAGGAATTCGGTTTTGATTTGAGAAATTAGGGTTAGGGTTTGTCGAATTTTGTTTTTAATTTGGGGATTTCGGGTTAAACATGAAATTGGGGGTGGGGAATTACCCAAACTGTTTTCAATTGACAAATTAGAACTAGAGTTTTGGAAAACCGATTTCAATTTGGGGTTTTTTTTTCAATTTCAGAAATTAGTTTAAAATTTGGGGATTTCGGGTTAAACATGAAATTGGGGGTAGGGAATTACCCAAACTGTTTTCAATTGACAAATTAGGATTAGGGTTTTGGAAAACCGATTTCAATTTGGGGTTTTTTTTTCAATTTCAGAAATTAGTTTTTAATTTGGGGATTTCGGGTTAAACATGAAATTGGGGGTAGGGAATTACCCAAACTGTTTTCAATTGACAAATTAGGGCTAGGGTTTTGGAAAACCGATTTCAATTTGGGGTTTTTTTTTTTCAATTTCAGAAATTAGTTTTTAATTTGGGGATTTCGGGTTAAACATGAAATTGGGGGTGGGGAATTACCCAAATTGTTTTCAATCGACAAATTAGGGCTAGGGTTTTGGAAAACCGATTTCAATTTGTTTTTTTTTTCAATTTCAGAAATTAGTTTATAATTTGGGGATTTCGAGTTGAACATGAAATTGGGGGTGGGGAATTACCCAAACTGTTTTCAATTAACAAATTAGGGCTAGGGTTTTGGAAAATTGATTTCAATTTGGGGTTTTTTTTTTCAATTTCAGAAATTAGTTTATAATTTGGGGATTTCGGGTTAAACATGAAATTGGGTGTGGGGAATTACCCAAACTGTTTTCAATTGACAAATTAGGGCTAGAGTTTTGGAAAACCGATTTCAATTTGGGGTTTTTTGTTTTCAATTTCAGAAATTAGTTTATAATTTGGGGATTTAGGGTTAAACATGAAATTGGGGGTGGAGAATTACCCAAACTGTTTTCAATTGACAAATTAGGACTAGGGTTTTGGAAAACCGATTTCAATTTGGGGTTTTTTGTTTTCAATTTCAGAAATTAGTTTTTAATTTGGGGATTTCGGGTTAAACATGAAATTGGGGGTGGGGAATTACCCAAACTGTTTTCAGTTGACAAATTAGGGCTAGGGTTTTGGAAAACCGATTTCAATTTGGGGTTTTCTGTTTTGAATTTCAGAATTTAGTTTTCTAATTTGGGGATTTCGGGTTAAACATGAAATTGGGGGTGGGGAATTACCCAAACTGTTTTCAGTTGACAAATTAGGGCTAGGGTTTTGGAAAACCGATTTCAATTTGGGGTTTTCTGTTTTGAATTTCAGAATTTAGTTTTTAATTTGGGGATTTCGGGTTGAACATGAAATTGGGGGTGGGGAATTACCCAAACTGTTTTCAACATTCAATGTCTATATTGTGCAATGGTGTTTTCTGTTTTCAATATTCAATGTCTGTCTATATTGTTTTCAATTTATGTTCAATTTTCAATATAATCTGTTTAGGTTTAGGGTTTGTCATGCAAGTTTATACTGTTTTAAATATTGATTAGGCAATGTGTATACTGTTTTTAATATTTTCTGTTTAGGTTTAGGGTTTGTCATGCAAGTTTATTTTTTTTTAATATTTATTAGGCAATGTGTATATTGTTTTCAATATTTTCTGTTTAGGTTTAGGGTTTGTCATGCAAATTTATACTGTTTTCAATATTTATTAGGCAATGTGTATATTGTTTTCAATATTTTCTGTTTAGGTTTAGGGTTTGTCATGCAAGTTTATACTGTTTTCAATATTTATTAGGCAATGTGTATATTGTTTTCAATATTTTCTGTTTAGGTAATGTGTATACTGTTTTCAATATTTTTTGTAATTAGGACTTATTTGATTGATTGGGGTATCTAATAAGATTTGTGCTTGATTTTGCTAATACTTGTTTATTCTTGATTACACGGCAATAGGATGATGCTGCTCGGGAAGTTGCTGCTCGGGAAGCTGCTGCTCGGGAAGCAAGAGTTGCTCAGGCTGCTGCTATTGCTCATACTGTTGAGCATTGTGCAGCAGCCCCAGGTACTCTCGAACCTCCCTTGAAAAAAACTAGAAAATATAGTCATGTATAGAATGATTTTCACCTACCTGCCCCTAATGAACACGGTGTTTTGTATGCACATTGTAAGCATTGTGTAGCTAAGTATAAGGCTGATAGTAAAGATTGTGGCACAACAAATTTGAATAAGCATATTAAAATTTGTAAGGGTCACCCGGATAACAATCCCACAAATTAGTCTATACTTATTTTACAACTACTTCTGATGACATTTCAAAATTGGGTTCATGGGTACTTGATCAACAAGGGGGTAGACAAGATTTGGTTAGGATGCTTATCATGCATGAGTTGCCCCTTAGTTTTGTAGAACATGAGTATTTCCAACGGTTTACGAAAAAAATCCAGCCTCTATTTCATATTCCAAGCAAGAGCACGATCACAAGAGACCTTGGCGAGATGTATAAGAGCGAGAAGGATAAGTTCAAGGAATTCGTTCGACGGAAGGCTCCTAGGGTGTCCCTCACAACGGATACATGGACAAGCAATCAACTCATCAATTATATGTGCATCACCGTCCACTACATTGACGATGATTGGAAGCTCCATTCGCAAATCGTATCGTTCTGTCAAATCAATAGCCACAAGGGGGAAGACATTGGTAAGGCACTTGAGCAATGTCTTCATGAGTGGGGAATTGATAGGCTTATGTGCATTACTTTAGATAATGCAACAAGCAATGATGTTGCTGTCCACTTTATGAGGAGGAAAATGAACTTGGTGGGGAAGAGCGTCTTAGGAGGGAAGTTTTTGCACATGAGGTGTTGTGCTCACGTCATAAATCTCATAGTGAAGGAGGGTTTGACTTTGCTCGGGAACCCGGTGGAAAAGATTAGGGTTGCGGTTTGTTTTTTTAAACAATTAGCCGCTAGGATGAACAGATTTAAGGACTGTGTGGCTGCCGCTGGGCTTGATTGCAAGAATTCACTTGTTCTTGATGTTTCTACAAGGTGGAACTCCACCTTCTTGATGCTTCAATCTGTCGTAGCCTTGGAGCCTGCCTTCGAAAGGTATGATAGCGAGACCGCCCTTCTTCGACATGAGCTGGAGTCAAAATTCATGAAGGGTTCAACAGAGCCGTTGGGTATGTTGGTGGAGGAAGATTGGACATACATCAAGAAGTTCATGGACTTCTTCGAGCATTTCTTTGTTGTTACCAAGAGGGTTTCAGGCAGCAAATATGTCACGTCTCACACTTTTTTGGATGAAGTTAATTCCATATTGGAGATCATCAAAGAGGACAAGCGGGGGCAGAGCATGACTTCAACATCACAACAATATCAAACAAAATGAGGGCAAAATTCGACAAGTATTGGTCGAATGTATCCCAAATGAACTTGCTAATTTTCATAGCATCTATTTTCGATCCGAGGAACAAGTTAGATGTTGTGAAGTATGCTGTGGATAACATGTACCCTCCTGATATTGCTGCAACCTTACAGCTTCAGATAAAGAATGCTTTGCAGGAATTGTTTGATGATTATGTTTCCAATGCATCTGTAGTAGGTAGTAGCACTACATCTTTTCCTGGAGGTGCACCTACTACTACTACAAGTGTTGTTGTTCCTAAGCCTGCAAGGAAAACACTCCGTGGATCATTTGATCAAACTCAAGTTCTTGAAGAAGGTGTGAAAAAGACAGAGCTGGACAAATATCTGACGGAAGATGTAGAGAGCAATGAGGAAAAGTTTGACATCTTGGGATGGTGGAAGAACAACTCATCTAGATTCCCGATTCTCTCTACACTAGCCAAGGATCTTTTGTCCATACCTATCACATCCGTATCATCCGAGTCAGCTTTCTCAACGGGTGGTAGGGTTCTCAATGACTTCCGAAGCGCCTTACTACCGACTACAGTGGAAGCATTAGTGTGCACTCAAAGTTGGATCCGAGGAACAACATTTGTAAGTGGCTTTGAGGAGGTATTGCACGAGAATGAAGAGGCCGAGCGAGGTAATTGAATTGGACAACTCTCTAATTAAATCCTCAAATATTTTCTATTTTATCAATTATGGACAACCCCTAATTATCTTTATTAACGTACAGATTTAATTCGTTATGCTACTCAAGCTACGGAATGAGGCTCCCTCTTGGATGGTGTTCAAGTTTAAGTTTGCTTTAATTTTTTGAGTTCGATTGAACGCTATGGTGATGTTTGAACTTGTTGTTCACTTTTGATCACCTTCTTTTGGTACTACTAGTGGTGAATGGTGATGAACACTTAGTTCATTTTTGTATGCTCAAAACTTCATGAATGTGTTTGTTTGTTTGAGTAAAGTATTATCTAATGAAAAGTCTGAGTAAGTATTGCTCTTTGGCCATATTTTATACTGTTATGAATTATATGAGAATGTTTAAACTAACTTGTACATACATATATATATATATATATATATATATATATATATATATATATATATATATATATATATATATATATATATATATATATATATATATTATTCTGTTATGAATTATGATTTGTTATAATACTTACTAGTTACTTATGTTTTATTGGAATGAAAATGTGGTGGAATGAATGAAGTAGAAGAACTGGCAGACAGAGACAAGAGAGTGAGAGACAGTGAGGAGACTTTATAAATTTGAACTTTTAATTTGTAATTTGTGATTTGTAATTTGTAAATGTTAATGTAAATATATAAATACAAATATGTAAATCAGTAAATGTAAGTGTTGGTGTATATATGAATGTGAATGTGAATGTGGAATATGTAAATGTAAATGTATATATATATAATGAATGGGCTTTAAAAATATTGGGCTTCAAAATCAGTTTGGGCTGAGGCTTCAAATTGAGTGGGCCTTAATTACAGAAATTGTAAATGGGCCAGAATGTAGGCCCATCGGGTGAGTTGGGTATACCCGACTCACCCGACTACCCGAGTTCTACCCAACCCGATACCCGACTCCTAAACCGAGTCGAGTATCGGATCTGGTTTTCCATACCCAACTCCAACCGAGTCGGGTACGACCCGACACGGGTCTACCCAACCCGACTCGTTGGACAGCCCTAGCGGGGGAGGATGTCACGGACCGAGAGAGTTGACTCGGATCCATGGACGTTTTCGTCTAAGTATAGGCTCTATGAGTGCCATTTGGACGGATTTGTATGTATTTGGGCTCATGCGTGGGTTTTTGGACGTGCGGCCCAAATGGCACAAGAGGCCCAAATTAATGGGCTTGGGCCGAATTCTCTAGAATCTTGGAGAATTCCCCAAAATTAGAGAGTTTTGTGGAACTCTCTAGAATAGTTGAGATGTTTATAATTCTAGAAGGTTCCATAGAAAAATTCTAAATATTTAGATGGAACCCTCTAGAAGGCCAATCTTGGCCGTCCATTTGGTTGAATCTTAGCCGTCCAATATGACATGTTTTAGGTATAAATAGAGGTTTAGGAACTCATTTGGGGCATGAATAAAAGCTCCACATTCTTGTACTCCAACTTGTATAGTTCTCCCATTTGCTTAATAAAAACATAAATCGGGAAACTTTTCCCACACTTCCATCTTGCCTCATATCGAATACGATTCGAGTAACGCTTCCGCACTACTTGCAAATATTTTGCAACCGTAAAAGCTGACTTAACACGAGCATACGAGTTGCACGCGTGACTAAGTGCCGCACGTACCGCGAATATTTGGAATAAATTATCGGGGCGTGACAATTTGCTCTTTTCCTACCAATAATCATTAAACTTTGGAAATTCTTATAAGTCTGTATTCTCAATTCTTAGAGAGAAAGATTTGTTTTTTTGTGTAATTTTCCTAATTAACACTTTAAACAGTTAAGATAACATGACAACTATCAAATCATGATCCGTGGTGTTCTGTCACATTAAATTGCAGCCATAAAGCAGTTTAGGATCTTTAGTGCACCAACATGTCCATTTATAATTGTGCTTGAATTTTTCATTATATTCTAACATGTTTTTTGTTGAACTTGCATTGTCCATACAATATCCAACCGTAATTTTTTTTTTGTAAGAATGATGTTTATAATAGTACAGTTGAACACACACTTGATAAATAGCTCATATAATATAGCAAATTATAGGTGAATATCAAGATATTATAATGTATTTTGTGTTGTTTATTGATTTTGTTTTGTATTTCGAGGATATAGTCCTAATGTGATTGTGGCCAAACTCAAGCAAGGTTCTTCAATTGCAAATATATGGTTGGGAGTTCTTGGTCTTGCTGTGAGTTGTCATTTAATTTTTTCCCTAAAATTAACTAATTATATCTATTGTTTTTATTGGTTTTTTGGTATAATTAGTCTTTGACAAGACTCGTCCTTTGTTTTTTTATTTCAAGCCCCTAATGCGGTTCACTACATGTGTATGGTAAGTATTTGGTAGTAAGACAAGATAAATGCAATAGAAGTAATTTGCTACAGTTTATATTGTGTTTCTAAATACTTATATGGATTGTTGATGTATGTGTATAAGATTTTTTTGAATAAAATTTATTAATTTTATTTGCTGTTATCTTTTAGTGTTTTTTGTATAGTGCAATTGATAGGCAAATTTGTATATTGCTTTTTTTAGAGCAAAACCAAGTCAATGAAATTTTTGGCCTTTTAAATTCCGCTGAATTGGTTATATTCAACAGGACATGCCCCACTGTAGGCAAGTGCTTTACAGCTAGTTTAACGTATACATCTCAAAATCTATGTTTTAGAGAAATTTAACTTTGTTGTTCAATTTAGTGTTTACTTCTTGATGTATGTTTGAGATGAGACTTACAAAATAGTATTTGTATGCTGAAAAATGAAGACATGTGTGTGTTTTGTTTGTGTATTCAGATATTAAGTTTTGATCTTTCTAATTTTGTTGATATGAGTCATTAGTCCTGAACGACATTTGTTAATGTTGTTGATTGTTTGAAACTTGATTGGTTTTGTGCAATAGAAAGAGGGCTTTATAGGATTTTCAAGATCCTTTAATTCCCATGTACAACTTCAATTCTTTTCATGAGGTCATCTTCAAGATCATCGTGCCAGTTCCCTTAATATCAAAAGTAGCATAATTTCCCATGTACAACTTATCTCCATCTTGTAAAGTCAGTTCATGAAATGATTCCTTGTTGCAAGATATGTGACATGTAGCATCTTGTCTAGCCACAATTCTCTTGAATTTGAGTCAACCATGTTGACCTCTAATATCACAACACACGGATCAATATCATATATGTCTTATGTTATGGCTTTCACAACGTTTGTCTTATTTTGCCTAGCCCTTTTTAGCATCTTGCAATCTGAAGACATGTGCCCTAGTTTGTTACAATTGAAACACTTACCATTAAACTTGATTTTCTTGGCAGTGCCTCCTTTGGGTTTCGGCTTAGACTCAACTTGAGGTTTCTTGCCCTTTTTGGGATCCCTATGGGCCTCAATCATGTTTTCCCTTGCCACAGATTGGCTGGCAGCAGTGGATAACTTCTTGGAGGCACTTGTGTTGTCTTCCTTGATCCGAAGTCTAACAAGCAGGTCTTCCACAGTCATCTCCTTGCGCTTGTGCATCAGATATTTCTTGAAGTTTTTCCATCCCGGTAGTAGCTTCTCAATAATGAAAGCCGCTTGAAAAGACTCATATATCTTCATGTTCTGAGCTAGAATCTCACAGATAATTAGCCAAAGCTGCTGAAATTGACCCATCACCATCTTGTCATCAATCATAATGAATTGGAGGAACTGTGCATCTAAATACATTTTAGCACCAACATCTTCACTTTTGTACTTACGTTCCAAAGATAACCACAGTTCTTTTGACGTTGGTTGTGTTGTATACACAAAGGGCATCAGACAACCTGTTCATAATGATTTTTCTGCAGTAGAAATCTACATTATGTTATGCTTCGATGCTCAACTTGGTTACAACATCCACATCCTCGCCGCCAATGGGAGGATCTTGTTGCAGCAGATGTGCACACTTTATTATAGTGAGGTAGAACTACATTTTTGGTTGTCATGTCTTGAAGTTTGTTCCCACAAACTTGTCTGGCAGCTCATGGTGGGATAGAGGCATATGCATGACTTAGGGGTTCACTTCAATTTTTATGCCAGAGACGTTTGAACCAGCTGGAATGACAAATTCAGCAACCTTCGCGAATTCAGCAACCTTCGCAAATTCTGTAGTCTTAACATTTTCGTCACTCATATTTGTGACCACGAAAAATGAAAAGGTAAGATTGAATTAACTTATAGGTTTACACATAAACAATTAATTCAAATCAACACAATTGAATTTTTTTTGGATCTAATGGTCATGGTGTAGGGTTTTAGAGCGTTCTAGATCGTCGAGATAGCGGAAGCATTATAAGAAAATCTACTCCAAACCTTGTCCAAGAACATAAACCATTAAATCCCAAAGCAAAATCTATTCCACAAGATGTTTATCTTTAAGTCTTTGTTGAATCGATTAAAGAAGAACTTTCGGATCTTCTTCTCTAAAGCAAGTTCACACCAAGGGGATGATCTTGAAGATCCTTCACTTAATTGCCTACTAGAACAATTAAATGAAGAACAAGAGAGCAAGATGAAAAGGAGGAGCAAGGTGGCCGGCCAAGCAAGAGAGAGAGAGAGAATTGTGAGTTGTGTGATAAGAAGATTAATGAATTAATGTCTTGTATTTCAATTCATCATCCAACTCACAAGTATAGGTCAAAAGTGATTGGTATGGGCTTAAAGGTGCTTTAACCCATACCCCTTAAATCACTCACCTCTTAATCCACAATCACCAACTAAGCATGGTGTTGTGTGGCCCCCACACATGGACCCACCATGTGGGCCGGCCAAGAGGGCTTATTGGGCCCTTATTGGGCCCTTGTTAGGGCCGGCCATGAGACCTCATGGGCCGAGCCCAATGGGCTCGCCCATGTGGTTACGTGCCGTGTCCAAAAGTCGCCTGACCCTTTTTGTCGTTACTTATCAAACAAAGTCCGACGCGACATCGACGAAAAAACTCAGTTTTCTCGATTCGCTAATTATTCTCTCAAACCGAACCCATGGCACAAAACCTCCAGTTTTGTCCATGTATTGCTCCTTAAGAAACGTTAAGGTTTCCTTGTCTCAAGTTATCCGTCTTGAATGTGTGTGACCCTCAAGGCTCATGCCACCGTTGGCAGATCGGCGCCAAAGATCGCTCTTGTCCGATCCATCATAAGTGGTCTCTAGTAAGACGTTATGATTACCCAAGGTGCATGACGATCGATGATTCGACTTAACCTTGTGCGTACAAATCACTATCCTATTATCTCTAGATATCCCGATTGATCACAAGGCATAGAGTCGTCACCCTTGTTTAATCAATCATTGTTACTTGATATGTGAGATGGCTGAGAACTGATAACCCGTATCACCGACATGGCCATGCTCTTACTCTCAGTCAGTCTCGATCAAGAGGCCTTTTAACGGATATCTTTCCCATACCGTAGTATGAGGGATAAATCCCTTAGCCGTCTTTTATGTCACTCATGCAACCTGTTCCGCCACCCAATCATGCCCGTTATTGCAATCCTGTTACAGAAAGCGTTAGGCGCAAGTTAAAGCCGCACGTTCATTGCATAATGATCAAAAAGACTCCTCGGTCTAAGGATATCGTGACAAGCTATCGCATTTGAATATGTTCATGGCTTAATCTATGAAAACATTATTCAAAGCGGGTCGTCCGATATCAATCACCTCATGATATCTATGATATGATTCCGGGATCCCACATCCCTATGACAAGTAGAACTACGTCATTAAGAACCATCCTCCTACTGGTCGCTTCTAAGGAAGCATATTTTGATCAGGGACTCGTTAAGTGTGATTCGTACAGATTTATGGTTCTACTACTTTAGTGGTCATAAATCAGATCATGCTTAACATATTACTTGAACACATAAGTAATACAAAGCCTTTTTATATATATATTACAAACGATGATAATGTACATAAACGTTTACAGGCTAATAGTAATTGGACTAGGGCACAAATGCTATCAATCTCCCACTTGCCCCTAGTTCCAATCTAAGTCCCAGTCTATACCCATTGACCTAACATGTTTATCATGTTTTGCTTGTGGAAGAGCCTTGGTCAAGGGGTCGGCTGTGTTATCATCAGCTGCAACGTAGTGGATCTTCACGTCACCTCTAGCAACAATGTCGCGGATGATGTGATACTTTATGAGTACATGTTTGGATCTGTCATGTGCCCTGGGTTCCTTAGCTTGCGCAATAGCCCCGGTGTTGTCACAATATAAGTCTACTAGGTTAGATGGGTTTTTAATTACCCTTAACCCAACCGTGAAACTCCTGATCCATACAGCCTCTTTTGCCGCTTCAGATGTGGCAATGTACTCAGCTTCGATCGTAGAGTCGGAAATGGTGTCCTGCTTCTTGCTTTTCCAACTGAATGCTCCACCGTTCAACGTAAACACATATCCCAACTGACTCTTAAAGTCATCGGGGTCTGTCTGGAAACTAGCGTCGACATATCCCTTGACGACTAGATCATCATTTCTTCCCCCGTATACAAGAAAAGAGTCTTTGGTTTTTCTCAAATATTTGAGAATCGCCTTGACGGCCATCCAGTGTCCTCGCCGGGTTTGGATTGATGTCTACTGGTACAGTTTAGGGCAAACGAGACATCCGGTCTCGTACATATCATGGCATACATTATGGATCCTATAGTCGAAGCATATGGGATCTCATTCATTCTTGCTAGCTCTGCAGGTGTCTCAGCACACTACTTCTTGCTAAGCTTCACGCCATGACGCATGGGCAGCAATCCTTTCTTTGAATCTTGCATTGAGAATCGTCTCAACACTTTGTCTATGTAGATGCTTTGACTTAAGCCCAAGACCCGCTTGGCACGGTCTCTATATATCTTGATCCCCAAGATGTAAGAGGCCTCGCCTAAGTCCTTCATTGCGAAACACTCACCTAACCAAGTCTTTGTTAAGAGCAAGGTAGGGATGTCGCTTCCAATGAGCAGTATGTCATCAACATAAAGCACCAAGAAGACTACATTGCTCCCATATGCCTTTTTATATACGCAAGGTTCATCATCGTTCTTGACGAAGCCAAACTGTTTCACAACTTCATCAAAACGCTGATTCCAACTCCGAGATGCTTGCTTCAAACCATAGATTTATTTGAGCAACTTGCAAATCTTTCCTTTATTATTTGGATCCTCAAAACCCTCAGGCTGGGACATATAAACGTCCTCAGCTAACCTCCCGTTGAGGAAGGAGGTTTTGACGTCCATTTGCCATATCTCATAGTTATGATACGCTGCTACGGCAAGTAGAATGCGGATAGATTTGACCATAGCTACTAGAGAAAATTCCGTGGATTAGTCAATTCCGTGGATTTGCCTATAACCTTTTGCTACCAGTCTTGCTTTATAGGTCTGAGGTTTGCCATCCATGTCTATCTTTATTTTAAAGATCCATTTACACCCAATGACTTTTACGTCAGGGGTATGTTCCACCAAGTCCCACACTTAATTATCTGACATGGATTGCATTTCTTCCCTCATGGCTTCCAGCCATTTCTCAGAGTCGGTTCCGTCCAAGGCCTCTCGAAAGGTAGCTGGATCATTGTCCACTAATACTAAATCATCACCTCCAGTTACTAGGAAACCGTATCTGACAGGTGCATGACTTATCCTTTCAGACCGCCTCAGACCGTCCTCATTAACTGTAGCTATTGGTTCCTGCTCAACGACCACTTCTTGCTCTACTTCTTCTAGTGGGTTGTCTAGTGGTTCCCGAGTGACCATCTCATCTAGAACTTCATCAAGATGAACAGTCCTCCCACTGACTGTCTTGGAAATGAACTCCTTTTCCAAGAATGTCCCACCTCGAGCGACAAAAACTTTATTTTCGCTCGGTTTGTAGAAGTAGTGTCCTTTTGTTTCTTTTGGATATCCGACGAAAGTGCACTTATCTAATCTCGGTTCGAGCTTGGTTGCAAGCAACCGTTTTACATAAGCCTCGCAACCCCAGATTTTTAGGAAGGACAAAACAGGTTCCTTCCCGTACCATTTCTCGAATGATGTCCCTTCCACTGCTTTCGATGGAGCCCTGTTTATTATGAATGCGGCCGTTTGCAAAGCATAACCCCAGAAGGAGATCGGGAGATCAGTGAGACTTAACATCGATCGAACCATATCCAACAATGTTCGATTCCTCCGCTCGGACACACCATTAAGTTGCGGTGTTCCTGGCGGAGTCCACTGAGATAGTATTCCACCTTCAGTAAGATAACTAAGAAACTCCTCGGATAAGTATTCTCCACCCCGATCAGAACGGAGTGCCTTGATACTCTTTCCGAGTTGGTTTTCTACTTCAGTCCTAAACTCCCTGAATTTATCAAAGGCTTCGGACTTATGTCTCATGAGATAGACATAACCATATCTGCTGAAATCGTCAGTAAATGTGATAAAGTAGCCTAAACCACCTCTGGTTGGTGTACTCATTGGTCCACATACGTCTGAATGTATTAGACCCAATAGATCACCTGCCCTCTCACCTAAACCAGTGAAGGGCGCTTTAGTCATCTTGCCCATTAAACAAGCTTCGCATCTATCAATCGTTTGGAATTCAAATTGACTTAGAAGTCCGCGCTTATGAAGCACTGAGATGCGTTTCCCATTTATGTGACCTAGACGACAATGCCAGATTAGAGTTTGGTCTAAATCATTAACTTTAAACCTCTTAGCATTTATATTATAGAGCATGTTGGATCTCGAGTTTTGCATATTCAATATGTATAAACCTCCAACAGTGTGAGCATTTCCATAAAACATGTTGTTGCGCATAATATTAAAAAACATGTTCTTAATATTAAAATAATAACCTTCTTTTTCAAGAAGAGAAATTGAAATAATATTCTTGCTGAAAGCAGGTACGCAAAACACATCATGAAGTTCAATTACAAGCCCACTGGGCAAAACAAGGTTAACAGAACCCACGGCAGTTGCGGCAACTCTCACGTTGTTCCCAACTCTTAGGTCCACCTCGCTTTCCCCATATCTCTTCTACTATGCAACACCTGCACATCCGCACAGACATGAGACTCAGCTCTAGTGTCTAGTACCCAAGCATTTATAGTAGAAAGATTTAGCTCTAATTGAATACCTGATGAAGTAGCGGCCCCACCGCCCTTCTTCTGATCCTCCTTTAGCTGCTGACAGTCTTTCTTCCAATGACCTGGCTTTTAACATAGAAACAGACCGACTCCTTTGCCTTCCCCTTGCCTTTTACGGGCAAGGAAGGTTTAGGAATAAATGGTCGTCTGATCTTTCCTGTCAGGTGCATTGGGCCTTTACCCTTGCCACCACCAGCTTTGAAGCTGGATCCCTTCTTGACCATAAGAACATTTTTGGACGAACTGCCCCTTATGCTCTTCTCGGCAGTCACTAGCATGTTGTGCAACTCCGACGCGGTCTTGTCCATGTCATGCATGTGATAGTTCATGACGAACGCACCATATGCATGAGGAATGGATTGCAGAATAAAATCCGCAGCCATTTCCTTTTCCATAGACATACCTATACTAGTCATATGGTCGAAATGTCTCTTCATACGTAGGACAGGTGGACCTACGGAGCCGCCTGCTGATATCTTGCAGGCAATGAGTTCTCGGAGAACAGTATATTTTTCAATACGTACTTTCTCTTTGAACATATCCTTGATCTGTGCAAACATTGCAAACGGATCATGGGATAACTCCATAAACTGCTTCTGGAGGTCCGCCTCCATGCAGCCCAGCATGACACACGCAACGTCGATAGAGTCGCTAAGTTGTTTCTGGTACGCATCCTTAACGACCCTCGTTGCGTTGGCAGCTGGCTCCCCCGGGATAGCCTTATCAAGGACGTACTCCCTGCGTTCCAATTTTAACACAAGTCGTAAATTCCTGTCACAGTCCAGATAATTTGTCCCGTTGAGTTTACACTTTTCGAGTATAGTTCTCAACGACAAATTAGACGAGTTTGTTGAATTACTATCCATTTCTACACGAAGAAAGTAAATTTAATTAGAAAAATTGAATAAATTTACGAAGATCCGAATTAAACACCAATCATCCGATTCTAAGGTTTAGAACCTTTAAACCAAGATCCCTTATTCGTCATTTGAAGTACGCTAAGGCGCACCGCTCCAATTGACTTATTTAAGTAGGACGTCCGTCCAATTACAACCCGTGTAACTCTTGCTCAGGGTATGTGCAAAACACACGGCTTACCCTTCCGATGCCCCAGCTCGATTTCAGGCCAAGAATCGTGGTTGAGTCAACCAACCTTCACTAACGAGTTAACTTTGTGCAGATGCTCCGCTAAGGCGCACGACATCCCACAAAATTTACCATTCTCATATAGAACCCATTCGATCGATGCTCCGCTAAGGCGCACGACACCGATAAAATGTTTCTACATGTGTGAATTTGGGTGGCATCTCACTTGACTCAAATTATCTCGTAAATTGGTTGTGCTTAATAATTCGAAAGTATTTGGCATAATTACATGTTAGGTTTGTGCCCTAGTCCAAAATAATTCTTCAATCTATATTGTAATGGACATCATTATTCTACATAATAAAAGACATAATATTACTAATGTGTTGTAGTAATATATCTAATGTGATTTGATCTATGTCATAATGTGTGTAATCACTTATAGTAGAACTATAGATCAGAAAGAGTTACATTCGATAGAGTCCCTGATCAGCTAAGCTTCTTCTGAAGCGATCAGTATGAGACTAACTCCTTGTGATCACGCTCTACTGATCATGGCAACGATATGCCGGAGTTATATCATAGATATCATCAGGTCAATGATATCGGACAACCCGATTGTGAGTATGCTGCATAGATCCAGTCATGAGATACTCACATATCGTAACTTGTCATTATATCCTAAGACCAAGGAGTCTCTGTGTACACTATGTAACAAACACATAAGTTTGACCTAGTCTAACGTTATCTGTAAAAGGGTAGCTATAACGGCTTCGATTGGCTTTGGCATTTATTGCACTAGTGAACTCGAAAGGCGTCTAAGGGATTTATCACTCATACTTCGATATGAGAAAGATATCCGTTTAGGCCACTTGATGAGTATGACTGAAGAAATAGCATGGCCATGCAGGTGATACCTTAGTATCAGGTTTCAGTCATCTCAGATATCAAGAAACAGTGATTGATAAATCAGGATGACCGTTCTATGCCTATTGATCAATCTGGATATCAGTTTGATAAAAGGATAGTGACATGTACAATAACAGGTTAAGTCGAATAATCGATAATCACGAATATTGGATAATCATAATGTCTTGCTAGAGGCCACTTATGATGGAAAGGGTAAAATAGTAATTTTACCAGTCTGCCAATTATTCGTGAGCCTAGAGGGTCACACGCATTAAGCACAATACATGACAATAATTATGGATGAGAACTGAGAACAATTCGGTAGTTTTCTGGCCTAAGGTTTTAACCAAACGGTTGAAGAAATCAATTCGAGGAAATTGAGCCGTTTTGACTAAACCGAAATTAGAACTCAAGTTAATGGGTTTAATTTGGGTTTTAGTTAAACGGGCTTAAAGCCCATTTAGGGATTTAAGATAAGAGAGGGTTCAAATGCAAATAAGAAGGATTAAAGGGATAGATAATGCAATTTTTATTTTGAAATTCAATTTAATTTCAAATTAAAAATCGCATAATATCTTATTTATTTTATCCTTTCATTTTTTCAACAACCACCTCTCCTCTCTCTCTCCCTCATTGCCGATTTCTCTCACTCTCTCTACCTCCATTATTTCTCAAGTTTTCTCTCTAATTTTCTAGCAAAAAGTTTGAGTGAAAAACCATTTTCGGTTGTGTGCTTGTGTGGACTTGATAGAGAGGACACTACACTTGTGTTCTTGTCGATTACAAGAGGTAAATATCAGATTTTAATTATGTTTATAACATGTTCAAATGGCATTAAGATCAAGCTTTTTACGATCACCACGGTTACATAAAGTCCGCTGCATGATATTCATTGTTTAGAACCCGTGGTGATCTCTTTCATTACGAAACCCGTCATCAACAACCCGTGTTGTGACGTTTCTAATTGTATCATATACTATCTTCATTTGAAACCGTCATTTGCAACCCGTGCAAACACTTTTTAAATTTGAACTCATCCATCACAACCCGTGCGATGATAGTTCACAACGCTTTAAACATGCAAACAATTAAAGTCGATTTTAATCTTTACATGTGAGGTGATGGCTTATAAACTTATAAGTTAATCATGCAAGCATGTTATTAATTAAATAATTCAAGCAAGCATTCATAAAGCGTTAAATATGCATTTTATAGCTCATCCTAATCTTAGGATTCTACGAGTCTTCACATCTTCTCGTCTTTCTCATTCGGGCTCCCACTAGCTCTTGGACTTCCTCCAAGACCGTCATTGTGCTCGATTTTCCATCCTTCTCGTCTTTGAGTAATAATTACAATTAATTCTCGGCTCATAGACTGGATAAAAAATAATTACACTTTATGGGCTCGAATAAAAGAATAATTACACGCTAACACTAACGGTATGCAAACCGTGAAAGCGATAAAATCTAATGGGCTACTAATGCATCATACATCTCATCACATCATCCAACATGTTATCACACAAACATGTTATCAAATAATATGCAATAATTCCGGTTTTAATTTTGTCAAGTTGCTTGGTCGGGTTTATCGAAACTAGACCTTTTCGAAAAACGGTTTATCGAAACCAATTAAATTTTGAAAGTTTTCAAAATATTGGATCGCGGGTTCGTGCCACGGATCAAACAGCTCGCACGAACCAAGTCGGGCCAAGCCAATGGGTTGAAAGCCCATTGGGCCGAGCCCAACATGTCACGGCTCGGTTTGGGCCTTGGAAGGCCCAAACCGAGCTTGCCTCCACTCTCGGCCTCGGCCAAGAGTGGGGACGGCCCTGGTCACCGCCGGCCTCCAGTGACCTCCGTCCGGTACCTCCGATCCGGCTCCCCGAGAGTCTCTTCTCGGACCCGACAAATCCAATAATTTTCGAAAAATTCCAAATTCAATATATTTTCAAAAATAACATATTTCATGCAAATATCCCAAAAAGCATTAAAATCATGTTATCAACAATTTTGGCATGCAAATAATCACAAAACCGAAACAAATTCAACAAGACAAAGATTAAGAGGGTAACCATCCTCTGATACCACTGTAAGGTTTTGGAGCGTTCTAGATCGTCGAGATAGCGGAAGCATTATAAGAAAATCTACTCCAAACCTTGTCCAAGAACATAAACCATTAAATCTCAAAGCAAAATCTATTCCACAAGATTTTTACCTTTAAGTCTTTGTTGAATCGATTAAAGAAGAACTTTCGGATCTTCTTCTCTAACGCAAGTCCACACCAAGGGGATGATCTTGAAGATCCTTCACTTAATTGCCTACTAGAACAATTAAATGAAGAACAAGAGAGCAAGATGAAGAGGAGGAGCAAGGTGGCCAGCCAAGCAAGAGAGAGAGAGAGAATTGTGAGTTGTGTGATAAAAAGATTAATGAATTAATGTCTTGTATTTCAATTCATCATCCAACTCACAAGTATTGGTCAAAAGTGATTGGTATGGGCTTAAAGGTGCTTTAACCCATACCCCTTAAATCACTCACCTCTTAATCCACAATCACCAACTAAGCATGGTGTTGTGTGGCCCCACACATGGACACACCATGTGGGCCGGCCAAGAGGGCTTATTGGGCCCTTGTTTGGGCCGGCCATGAGACCTCATGGGCCGAGCCCAATGGGCTCGCCCATGTGGTTTCGTGACGTGTCCAAAAGTCGCCCGGCCCTTTTTGTCGTTACTTATCAAACAAAGTCCGACGCGACATTGACGAAAAAACTAAGTTTTCTCGATTCGCTAATTATTCTCTCAAACCGAACCCATTGCACAAAACCTCCAGTTTCGTCCATGTATTGCTTCTCAAGAAACGTTAAGGTTTCCTTGTCTCAAGTTATCCGTCTTGAATGTGTGTAACCCTCTAGACTCATGCCACCGTTGGCAGATCGGCGCAAAAGATGGCTCTTGTCCGATCCATCATAAGTGGTCTCTAGTAAGACGTTATGATTACCCAAGGTGCATGACGATCGATGATTTGACTTAACCTTGTGCGTACAAGTCACTATCCTATTATCTCTAGATATCCCGATTGATCACAAAGCATAGAGTCGTCACCCTTGTTTAATCAATCATTGTTATTTGATAGAACTGATAACCCGTATCACCGGCATGGCCATGCTCTTACTCTCAGTCAGTCTCGATCAAGAGGCCTTTTAACGGATATCTTTCTCATACCTTAGTATGAGGGATAAATCCCTTAGCCGTCTTTCGTGTCACTCATGCAACCTGTTCCGCCACCCAATCATGCCCGTTATTGCAATCCTGTTACAGAAAGCGTTAGGCGCAAGTTAAAGCCGCACGTTCATTGCATAGTGATCACAAAGACTCCTTGGTCTAAGGATATCGTGACAAGCTATCGCATTTGAATATGTTCATGGCTTAATTTATGAAAACACTATTCAAAACGGGTCGTCCGATATCAATCACCTCATGATATCTATGATTTAATTCCGGGATCCCTCATCCCTACGACAAGTAGAAATACGTCATTAAGAACCATCCTCATACTAGTCGCTTCTTAGGAAGCATATTTTGACCAGGGTCTCGTTAAGTGTGATCTGTACAGATTTATGGTTCTACTACTTTAGTGGTCATAAATCAGATCATGCTTAACATATTACTTCAACACATAAGTAATACAAAATCGTTTTATATATATATTACAAATGATGATAATGTACATAAACGTTTACAGGTTAATAGCAATTGGACTAGGTCACAAATGCTATCACATGGAACGTGTATTCAGTACAATTAAGTTGTTTCCACCACAAATCGATTTATTCCCACATAATCTACATATAAAACAGAATCAAATTAATTTTTGCTAATCATCCTAATGTGTTTCCCTTGAAAACTAGATCGATTAGTTTCAGAAAAAAATTTTATAAAAAAAATCTTGAAGATCGAATTGTTTGACCAGTTGTCAAATCAGATTTTCCACCAAGGCAACATGTTCGTCAAATTATAGAGCGTCTATGGAAAAACTACCAAACAAATATTTGTCTCAAGATTGTTGTTACTCCATAAACGTGAGTTCATAAATAAAGGCATAGCTTCAATAGAATATATTTTTTTATTCAACACCTAAACACAAATACAAATAAAAATTTCTTGACTTGTGATTCGGTATTGGAGAGATGCATAAGGCGAAAGATAATATGTCGAGGCACGATAGTCCGTTTTCCTTAAGACGAATATTGCCCTCATATCGGCAAATCGCTTCCAATATACAACGACGATCGTATGCGAACTCTGAACCGTGATGTAGAGAGAATCATGGATGAACGAACTAGAGATAGGTGGTCGACAATGGTATTTTTTGTTGTGTGTCTTATCTCCATAGAAACTACGTATTTAAAGGCTCAGGGAAAGTCGAAACCTAAAAGGAAAAGGGGAAAGAGATAATTATGAATTTCATTCTTGGGGAGAAAGACTCAATATCTCGAAATATTCTCTTAATTTTCAATTAAGAGATTTTTCCTTTTAATAGCATTTGACCACATTTTTGTTTTCGAAAAAACATTATTCCCGAAAACTAATTATTCTGAGAATATATTTCCCAAAAGCATGTAATTCAGAAACATTTATTTTCAATTACAAGTGTATCAGAAATAAAATATTTTCCAAATACAATTTGGAAATTTTTTTGAGAATTCTTATGAGCCAAGGCAAAATGTGGCAGGCTTCCGGCCCACAAATTTCCTGCAACATTCGCGTCACATGCATTGTGCGGGCGCACATAAGTTAAAGCTCGGAGCCTGCTCGTTGGCCTAATTCTAGGTCGAGTTTAAGCGTCCTAAAACCACGGCTCAAGTCGACCCATTCACTAGTTAATACATATATCAACTTTGGCAATTTTAATCAATTTTGTCCAACAATTCATATAAGTGTATCGATTAATGAGATAAATAAGATGTGAGAATTTATTGCACTGATTTAATGTTGCTTTTGTGCATTTATTACACAGATTAATATCATGATTGTGCTTTTCAACATTTATTGCATGATTTATTGTTTTTCTTTTAAGTTGTGGATGACATGTACATTAATATTGTGATAATATGGTCTTGCATGAGTTGATTACATCCTTGGATGATGGACGTGAACATGGACATTGCATTTACGAAATGGTTTCGTAAAAGAGAGAATTCTCAAGAATGTTGTTCGAGAAAATTCAAACTCTTAAGGATATAGAAATAGTTTCAATTAAACAAAACATACAAAATTTTGGTTTATATTATTTAAAATCTCAAAATAGTTTTGTCGTTCCCAAAAAGAATCTTATGGTATGTGACAAATTATGTGGACATTGATCCATATTAAAACGAGTACGTGAGCAGCCTAAATGGGAATTGGGTTCAAGTCCAGATTAATGTTTTGGTTCCTACTTGTTCCTAAGGATACATGTAGAGGATGGATCATGTTGTAGACGTCTTATATCCACAAAAACCACGGAAAAATAAATAGATCTACAAGAGGTAATGATTCTTACGCTCTCATATCAATTAATCGAATTGCATGGATCTGGCGTTGGGTTTGCGGTTAATTTTTATTTTCATGTGCTTGAAATCACACAAAAACGAACATTAGCTTCATCAATCTCGAAAACTCTATGACCACCAATATGTTTGTCTTTATCGTTGCGGAATTAGTGGTTTTGATATATTAGGATTGTGAACCTAAATTCACAAAATTCATAACCAAACACATAGATTTATCTTATAAAACCTTCAATTTTAATTGATTGAAACTTACCAAATCGTTAATTGACTTGCGTATTTACAAATAACTATTATCAACATATATAATAACGATTAGACGAATTGGGCGCATGATATGTTGTTGGGACGAGACCGTACCAACTTAAAATTTAATAAATACTCGCAATAAGATTAAACAAATTGAGCCGTGTCGAGCTGAGTTTGAACTTGATTATTTTCTTGCCCGAGTTGAGCTCGAACTTTACACTTTTTCACAAGTCAAGTCGAGACTTGACAAATTGATTTTGAACATTGTATTTTACCGACAAGACAAGTACAGTTTGACCCGAGTGGATGATGCAGCGTACGTGGCTAGGAAGAATTATTTATCTAAATTCGTTGATTCTTGCAAATACCGAAGATGATAGATTTTAGGAAAATCTCGATTTTCTTATTAAACTTCAAAAACTAAATAACAAGAAAAGTACCAAAACCCTAATCGTAGAAAAAGAAATCCTAAAGTTATGAAAAAGAAAATAAATTATTAAAATTGCAAAAGTTGATCAAAACTTAAGAAACTGCGATTTTGACTCTTTAGATGATCTTCGATGGCTGAAATTTGTCGTACCTCATGGAACAACCATGAGTTTGACTCAGATCGTCGTTTCTGCTCGAAAAACACTAGTTTTTTGTCCAAATCTGACACTTTCGCGATAACTCCGGGTGTTCCAGCTTCTGCATACTGGCTTCCTTAACCGCACTGCATCAGTGGATTGAGCTCATACCTTACACTTTTTGACAAGCCGAGTCACCCAACACCACAAGTATATACAATTGTCAACCTCGAACTTAAACAAAATAAATGAATTACAAAGTCACATAAAGAAAACTTGAATATTATAAGGTGTTAAAATATAATATTAAATATTTTCTATTCATATTATAGATTAGTTTATTACCTAATATCTAGGTTTTCCTATTGTCATTAGTATTTCTAATTACCGTAATTTCTAGCATATATAAAGGGTTCTCCCCTATTATATTTTATACGACTATCAATTATATCAATAATATTCTCTACACTATTTCTATCATGGTATCAGAAGAATAACCGATCCTTGGTTAAATCTCTAATAAAGTTTCGCTTTGCCCACTCATCAATAATTTATGATACTGATGAGTGGGCAAGGCAATCCAATCAATAGCTTCCGCATAATAGCGTCATCTACCATCCGACGCCTATCTACAAGTGCCTCGCGGCGCCTATCTACAAGTGCCGCGCGACGCCTATCTACAAGTGTCTCACGACGCCTATCATCAAATGTCTCACGGTGCCTATCTATAAGTGTCTCACGGCGCCTATCTACGAGTGTCTCACGGCGTCTATCTACGAGTGTCTCACGGCGCCTATCTACGAGTGCCTCACGACACGTATCTTAAAGTGTCTCACGACATGTATCTTAAAGTGCCTCACGACACGTATCCTCAAGTGTCTCACGGTGCGTAAGTGTCTTATGGCGCGTATCAATCAAGCTCTAGTTGGTCATTCTACGTCGACTCAAGATCTTCAAGATGCTCAAGATAGTCAAGAATAATCAAGTCTTTTAAAACTCAATTAAGCAATTTACAACCTATTTGAGTTTGAAGGAATTGTTAAAATATAATATTAAATATTTTCTATTCCTATTATTGATTAGTTTATCACCTAATATCTAGGTTTTCCTATTGTCATTAGTATTTCCTAATTACTTTAATTCCTAGGCTATATAAAGGGCTCTCCCCTTATATAACTATCAATTATATCAATAATATTCTCTACACTATTTCTATCATAAGGACTTGAGCAAGGTCACGATATAATAAAACTATACATCGACTCATCAAATTATTCAAATCATCACATAAAAACATGAAATTGTCAACAGAATAGGCGTGGTTTGAAATCATAAATAGTGCACAACATCAAATAGATATACATAATGTAATTAAGAAGATATGCGACCGAAGAAGAGTCTCCGTGTAATCTTGACGGAGACAAGGGTCAAGATGGTTGCGGTGGGAACGAAGACAACGTCGGGTACGCGCTTAATGATTCGCACCTGAGGCACGTTCTCTCCGGCTCTTTTCAACGCCATCGCAGCCGGTGGCGCTATCACTCCGGCCAGGATAGTCGAATGGTCAAGCTTGTTTGGAATTATCTTTGCCTTCATGAACTCAACGAATAGCTTCCTCCTCTTAACTTCTACTTGTTCTTTTTTCATATCTTCATACAATTTCTACACATACAAATAAATGTTGCATTATGTATGGTAATTACTTTCAGTTTATTTTAAAAAATCACAATTTGTTCAACTTTTACCCTTCAGACTAAATTAAATTGAAACAATAAAATGAATTAAAACGATTTTAATCTAAAATTTCATCCTGATCACGTATTTTAATATTTGTAAATTAATATAAATTATAATTTTTCTAATTAAGATTTGTAAATTAATATAAATTAGCTACTCTTGGTGAAAAAATGAAACAAATTTACAAAAAGAGAATGAATTATGCACCTTTAATTCTTGGCGCTGTGGAACATCAAAATGTTTTCCAGGAAGTGCAGAGTTGAATGTGCTGCAAATTATAAGAGTATTATATGATAATTAAATAGTAATTTAACGTTGATAATTAAAATTCTTACTTGAAGATATCGAGAATGGCAATATGGAAATCTTCAAGGGACCTTATATCTTTCTCTACAAACTCCTCGTATAGTTTTCCAGTCACCAAATTTAGCATTTGCGTTGAAGGAACTCCTAAAATAAATAAATATTGAAAAAGAATTATATAAATTGTTAATATATAGTAATGAAGAGAGATAGTAGGGTACCTCTTCCCATAAGACTCATGAGCATACCCATTTTGGTTGTAAGAGAAACAGCTATTCTGTGTGTGTTGTATATATTAATTGATATGCAAACTAAGAGTATATAAGAAGAGCACAGAGAATATTTGGAAACCAAGAAACCAAGGTATTATGTCCCTATTCTTGCCTTGCAACTTGCTGCTGCCTTCAACCACACTACTCTCCAAACTAGTCTTGAACATCTTAGTTTATAGGAAAAATTCATGATCACTACCTTCTATTATACAACTTTTGCATGTCACTACCATATTTCAAATCGACTTGACTTGTTAAATTTGTAGTGGTGACGTGCAACAAAAAAAGGAAAGGTTAGTGACATGCAAAAGAGTATTGATCAGGAATTTCCCCTAATTTGTAAATACTTGACTTGTTCAATTTGTTTAGTTGTTGTTGTATACATTCATTAAAAATTAAGATTTAGAATCAGCTTCCAAACGAATCATGATAGAATTGATTTCATCATCAAATGAGCTCGACCTTGAGCTCTACACCTACTTTTGCTCAATTATAACGAGTGGGAGTTAAATAGTGAATGAATCAAACTTGAACGATGTTATAAACTTGTATGCACTATCTAAATAAAAATTCTTGATACATAAATGGTGACATTAAAAAAGTATTTTATCTCTCTTTTTTTTTATCAGCATATTTCCTCTCTTGAATAGAACATTCTTCAGTAACACGTTTGATGTGAGAAGCACTTGAAACTACAAAAATAAGGAAGCATTTATCTTGTTTGTAATCATATTTTTGTTTGAACATTAACCCTGTAATATATAGATTCATTTGGGTTCCATTCCATGAGAGCTTTTTACACAAACAATAACACTACATAATAATTCCCATAGATCGTCTTTTGGGAAACACTTAATAATAATACATAACATTAACTCTCTCTCTCAACAAAGAAAGCTATGGCTAGTCTCTGCTTCTTCCTCACTTCTCATCTTCTTTCATATCTGCTCTACTTTGTTCAGGTCCAGCTGTAACTTCATTTTCAACATCACTACCACAACTTAAGACCTCTCCTACCACTGCACAACTAGTTTCGGTTCTACACTTGTCTGAGGCCGTTTCTTCTGTTTCAGAGCTACCACAACCTAAGACCTCTGGTTGTTTTTCCTGCTCCACTCCACCACAGCCTGAATCTGCACTTGTCCCGGTCCCCTTTTCTACTGGAGACTCGACCTCAGCTGCTTCACTGCCAATTATTCCAGCTGCATTGTTATTACCCGTGTCACAAGTCTGCGCTTCTTCAGCATCGACTGCACTAACAGCTTCCATATCACCACTTGTCTGTCCTGCCTCGACCATATGTTCATCAGACTGTGGTGTACCCTTGTCTTCTTCTAACTTTGCAGACTCAGGCCCAGATCCGGAATTTAATTCCTGAATATTGCAACCTGTATCATCAACTGGAGGATTCAATACATCTGGTGATACTTCTACTTGGCTGCTGGACGTCCCAGAAGCAGCAGCAGTGCCTGTAGGAGCACCATCTGGAGCTGGTACCCCCTGGATGGAGGCAACATCAGTCTCTTCTAGAGGAACTGTAGAAACAGCTTCCATGTCACTTGAGGGTTCACTACCACCTTGTCCTACATCATTATTCTTTGCAACAAGTATATCATCTTCTTTTTCTTTCTTACCAGCTTCAATCCCAGATTGGTTGTTAGACTTGACAATTGAAACTTCAAAACCTGGAGTTGCCAGAGGCTCTTCTGAAGAAGACTTCTGTATGTCCTCCAAAACAGTCTCAGTTTGCCCAAGAAGCTCCAATGGAGCTATTGGTTGTATATTTGAACCTGATTGACTTACTGAAGCCACTGCAGAAGCAATGTGAGTAACCTCAGAAAAAACGTAGGTAGGCTCCGACATGGAGATATCATTTTCCTGGTTAGCATTGACCGAAACTACAGGAAAGATTTCAATGTCACTCCCTACAATTGGATTTTCAGTACCAAGCAGTCCCTCATTTGACACATTTTCGTTAGATACAGCTGGAGTTTTGTTATCAGTTTCACAGGCATCAGCACCAGAAACAGATACCTCAATGTCCCCTTCCACTAATGCACCAGCCTCGGAACCCGATTGTATATCAGGCATATCCTTTGGAAGGTCAGAACCAGGAGCTGTTTCTTGGTTTGCACTGGAAAGAACTAAAGGATTGACTTCCGTGGTACTATCACTGATTGATTTTTCAATACAAAGCGACCCCTGGTGTTCCATGTTTTCATCCCCATCAGTGCTGGAAACATAGACCTTGCCATCCTCTTCTAATGCCAAACCATCACCAGAAGTAGGTTGTATTTTATGTGTGTCTAATGAAGAATCATCTGAAGAACATTTTGTTTCTTTTGTAATACTAATCTTGGTCGTTTCAGCAAGATCTGTTCTGCTTCCATCAGACTCAAATGGTATCTTATTTTCATGTTCTTGAGCACTAGTTTCAGAAACAGGGATCTCATCCTTCTCATCTGCCTCAACACCAGACTCTGATTGTTTTTCACACTCGAGACTCTGGAGGCCAAAAGATTCTTTTCTATCACTATTCTCAGCTATTCCAGGAGGGTTTATTGTATCAGCCAAAACCAAAGGCAAACTTTCATGAATGCTGGAAGCCCCTAAGCTGTTTCCAACACCATCACAATTCTGTAGTCCACCCGCGGAAATAGTATTCTCATGGCCAGCATCATCTAAAGGAACTGTACAAACAACTTCCGTGTTAGTTTCCAGATTCAAGTTTTCACTTAACTGTCCTGGATCGATCATATGTTCATCAGAGGGAGTACAAGCCTTGCTTTCAGATTTACATGTGCCAGTCTTCAACACAAGAGCCATCTCGTCTTCGACTTTTGCAGACTCAGGCTCAGAGCCAGAAGTCAATTCACATTTCTCGACTTGAACATTGCAACCGACATTAAAAGGAGATTCTTCTGATGAAAACTTTGATTCTTTCTCCATGGTACTCTGGATTATGCCAAGAGGCTTTAATACATCTTGTGACACAACAGGCACACTTACTCGATTGTTGGATGCACCTGCAGAATTATCAATAGGAACACCATCCGCAGCTAGTGCTCCCTGACTAGAAATATGAGTCCTTTGGATGGCATCTTGAGGAACTGCACAAACAACTTCTTCTCTTGGTAGTTTTAAGGCTTCAGTAGGGCCTTGTCTTTGGTCTTCTATCTCTTCATTGTTTGGAGCAATAATTATAGTTTTGACATCACAAACATCTATGTCCGAAACAGCTATTGCTTTTCTATCAGCTTCAATTCCAACTTGTTTGTTGCTCTTGTATATAGAACTGCCAAACCCAGGAGGTGACAGAAGTTCATCTGAAGAAAGCTCACTAATGGATTGTAAAGATGAACTTGCTTGACCTCGTGAAGACAATGTCAAACTACCAGTAAGAATGGCATCAGAAGCAGACAGCCCCTGAAATGAAACATCATCTTTTTTTTCAGCACTTAGAGGAATTACAGAAATATCTATGTAATTTGCATCAGTGAAGTTTTTATCACAAACCTTGACTGAACCTTTAACCTTTTCAGCAGGACCTATATCAGTTTTCTGTCCAACATTGAAAACATCAGCCGTGGGAATTTGGGGATTGTGCATGAGAGTAGAATGATCATCATCTTCCTTCGAATGAGATTTTGACCCAGAAACTTTTTCATGCTCGACAGTAATAAGTTTAGAATCAGGAGCTTCATCTCCTGAAGGAGGCAGAACTGAAATTTGGTTCACCTCTGACCTTGGAATTTTTGTGCTCACCACATATTCCTTACTTGATACGGGAACAGTTATATCACTCAAGGACGATTCTTCTACTTTACCTTTTGATGAACAAGTTCCAGAAAATACTTCCTTCATCACGCGAGCAACATCATTTATGTCAGCTGTCTGAATTCGGCCAACGGCAGGATTCTTACTAGAAGATCCATCAATATTGTCAGGCATTACCGCCAAAGACGATGGTTGCTTGCCTTGAGAAGAATTAGCAGGCTGCTCTCTAGTTTTTGGATCCTGGGAAGGTAAACTACCCGAGAAATGGCCTTCATGTGCTTTATCGTTAAGAATATTAACAGGTTCCAGAGCATTACTCTCCTGCTTATTCCTCAAGACAACAGCTTTGTTTTCCGATGAATCCAAAGATTTGTTCAGCAATAGATTTGAACTTGTGTCCTGTGCGGTTGAAACAGGTAGCACAAAGGCCTGCTTCTTTCCTCTACGCCTGGGAGCTTCTGACCTGACTGGGGTTTTACGGCCTCTCCTTCTACCTTGCATGGATTCAGATGGGACAACAGCGGTTAATTGAGATGGTTCGGTAGTAGAAAGCTGAGTAGGGTTTGACAGAGTGCTCAGGGGAACATTGAGAGCAAGATCATGAATTGGTTTGCTGACACTGCTGTCTGTTGTGGACAAATAATGGGAGGAATAGGCGGGCACAGCAGAAACTAGATCCACATTTTTCACCACTGAAACAACAGCATTTGTTTTGTCCTCCATACCCTGTTTGTTGATCACCTCGCATGTTGTACTTACACATGGCACGCTTAGGGCCTGAGAACCTTGATTCACCAAACTTTCATCTCCTTTAGGCAAAATCTCTTTTTGAGAGGGGGAAACATCCCCTACACGAGAATCTTGAACTTGTGAGGCAGTCCCTGCAAAAGTTCAAAATATTTCATTTTTAGACATCTGAGTATCAAAAAAATTAAGTATGACTCGTATTACTTCAATATATAATGAGATGTTGCCCAGGGCAGTAATGTCCAACATATTTGATGTGCATGTTGACTGGTTACATTGAGCTAGATTACCTGATTCTCCAATCGCTTTACGGTCCTCATGGCGGTCCTCAATGGCCTGGCCTTGAATGAAATCCTTCGAGTCTTTAGTATCATTGCCTTGCCCACCTTTGACAGAAGTAGATGTACTCAATGAATCCCCAGATTTATCCTCTGCTGGCACATTAATTTTCAGATCCTGATTGATTGCAACTTCAGCAACAGTGCTTGAGACTGGAGCCTGCTTCTTTCCCCTGCGCCGTGGTGTCTCTCCTTTGCTTTGATTCCTCCTAGTTTGTCCCTTAGTTTGCACAGGTATAGAAGAGAGAATAGGTACCGGTTGAGGGATAGAAGCAACAGATGGGGGAGCAGTGGCTGGCATAGAGCTTAGAGCCATTCCTACAACAGGATGAGGTACCGTTTCACCAACAGAAATTTGGGGAGTCGAACCAACAAGAGAAACTGGAGTAGAGGTTGTTGGAAGGCTAGGCGCTGATCCTTTCTGTGAGACTGTGTCTGGTGTGCTTGCTCCAGTAGATGCAATTTGAATTGGTGCAGCTGGTACTACCAGTGGTGCTGCTCGTTTTGGCCTTCCCCTGCCACGTTTAGAGGGTGGTGTCACTTGACTCACTTCTTTGATTTGCTGCAGTTGAACAGGCTCTACAGATGATGGTGGCGGAGGCAGAGAGGGTGGAACAAGAGGCACTTCGGTACCAGGTGCTTCTGTTGGTTTTGTTTCAAGTATTTCTACTTTTGGTTTGGGGGAATCTGGTGCTTCAACTTGGCACAATTTTTCAAATTCCTCTTCAGTCCATTGTTCTTCATATGAGCGAACCTAAATAAGTAAAATAAATAAAATGAACACTATGCATGCTATTATTGACTTCACCACTTCAAGAGAACAGAAGATGCAAAAAAAAAAGGTTGTGTTTTGATAAGGTTAGAAAAATCGCCTTATTTTGTGAGTATCTTAAGAGATATTCATACTCATCTTAGTTCTCATTCCCTAACCTTCTATAATAAGCATGTTTTGATTTCCATCTTCCAAATGGGAATGAAAGTGAAAATGAGGTGATGTGAGGGAATGGGAATGGACGTAGTGATCAAAATAAACAATTTCATTTGTACATGAAAGAGAAGAAGATTTCCATTCGCACGCAAAACCTATCCAAATGCAGACGAAGAATGTTCAGAGGTATTATGGAAGAAGAAAAAAAGAACGAACCTCTCTCGCTCGTTTCCCTCTTCCATAATGTTGAGTATCAAGTCCCCCAATCCCGCCTTTTCTTTTTACCCCACTAGTAGATACTTCCCCAGCCTTCGGGACTTCAAAAACTTTCATTGCATCATAGAAAACTCTCAAGTCGTCATCTGTCACAAGACGTGAAGGCATAGGTGGTAAAGTCTCAGAAACATTAACCCCCTGCTCGATCAGCAATTTCTTCCATTTTGCCTGCAGATTTTATTAATCTTAGCATGTTGCAACTACAGAAAAAGTATTCCATGAAATTGACGATTTTAAGAGTGTGCAACATATATGCATACCGTTTCTTCTTCCCGCCTTTGTTTGTCAATGGATTCAAACACATCAATCTCTGACTCACTGCCACAAAGAGATGATATTAATTCAGAGAGAAAGAGAGAGAAATACAGATGGATAACCAGTCTATATACCGGCGAGCTAAGAGATCGTTCAAAGAATCATCATCAAGAACCGGCGCAGCTTCTTCTTTCTTACACTCCCGCAGAAGAGATTCCAAGTACTCTCTCCGATCTTCGGCACTGAAACAATGACAGAACTCCTTAGATCAGTATTTAAAATATTTTGCACCTTCTTGATTAATTCTGAAACAAATTGACTTCACGAAAGTCAATAGCATGCCTTGTATTATTGTCAAAGAAACCAGCAGTGATGCTCTGATTAGCAACTCCTAGTTTATGCTCAGCTGCAGCTCTGACTTGTTCTTCAACAGTATGAACCTTATACAACAAAAGTGAACCATACATTCTCGTCAACCATTTGTTAATCCTTAGTCCACAATAAGAAAATGATAATACTACAATATATAGTATATTATAACAGCCATACTATTCACAGTTCGATATGATTCACGTTCAAAAGTAGCTCTAACAACTCAGCAACCTACAGTACAAACTACAATCAAACAAGCAACTTATGGATCCACTAATAATGGAAATTGTGAATGACAGCATATGGTTGATACCAAATTACATAAAAGGCTTGTGCTCCCAAAATAAAAAGTCCGCCTAACTAGTTTTTGCCTTCGTATGTAGCTTTATTTTTCTCTTACAAATGTGGCTTTACTTTTCTCTTACAAAGGTGGGACTTCAAGTTTAATTGGGTTCAGCATTATTATCATAAAACTAATTTCAGTGAGAGATAGTTTTTGCCAATTAATAAGAAGATGCATATTTCAAACTTCACTCAAAAATATTGGACAACCAAACCTGCAGCTGTATGGAAAATACACCAGAAAAATACACATTGAAAACCTATTCATTTTCAAAACAAGATATATCTTTATGTCAAATAACTTATGGTCAAAGCAAATACCGTTTCAAATCGAAGAACAAGTACATCTCTCTTCTGGCCAATTCTATGAGCCCTGGCCTGTGCTTGTAAATCCACCTAACATTATTAAAACTAAAATAAGTTTCAAAGTTGATAATAAATAGCTATAAATTAAGATGAACAAAAAAGACGGGTTTATATTTGCCTGCGGATTCCAATCAGTGTCAAATATGATAACAGTATCAGCAGCTTGAAGATTTACTCCAACACCCCCTGCCCGAATGCTACACACATATCATCAAGTCAAATCGACAGTAACTAGGTGTATATAATCATGCATCCACAGCAAATCAGAACTTCTGTATGTTGGTGGCAATACACAAGAATGAAGAGAAACGAAGTTCCATAATGAATCTACAACCCCGTTCTACGGGCAAAGCATTACATAGCTATGAAGCCAATTCTAAAAGCCAATTGATGTAGTTCTGACATTGTAGAATTATTAATATTATAACACAAACTAACGCACGGTAAAAGAGAATAATAGCTTCATCTTCCAAATATTTCACTTTATCCTGGACCAGATTTGGCTTGCTGAATTACCTGAGCAAAAATATAAAAAATGGTGACTCTGATTGGTTGAATTTGTCAATGAGGCCTCCACGATCACCCCCAGATGTATGGCCATCCAGTCGAAGGTATCTATACTGTTTGAAGGTGAGATATTCCTCCATAACATCAAGCAGCCTGGTCATTGTTGAAAAGAACAAAACCTAAAACGTAACAACTTTGCATCAATGAGGCAACTCTAAATATTGTTAATGGTATCAGAACTAAAACAAATCAAACTCATGCTCATAAAATGAGAAAATACTCAATTTCATGCAACTTAACTAATTTTAAGGGATCAAGGAAGACCAGAAAGAATACAAAAGTATCACAAAGTAAATGAGACCTATTGCAAAAACAGAAAAGTAGAGCTAACCACCATGTTATTCATCAAAAGAAAAAAAAACTACTTGGGCACAAATGTATCTCATCCCATATGAACTGCAAATTATAAACAACCATATATTTTCCAGACACTACAAAATATTAGGCCCCAAAGTGATTATATTACATTAAAAATGTACAATAAATTCCTTACCCGATGATCTGTTGCTTTTAGCTTTGGTAGTATTCGATCTAACATCTCAAGCTTCCCACAAAGTCTGATGACTGGTGGCAGATAATGTCTAGGTATTAAAGTATCAACCTAATAAATGGATTAGGTACACAATGAATATTAGTACTTTGGGACTCAGAAACAAGAAAGCGCAAGAAATATAGAAGAGTAGGAAAGGAAAAATAGTTGAGAAAAATGGCAAAGGGTGTCATTTTTAACGCATCTTCTTTTTTCATTAAATTATCACTCTTTTGAGAACAAAAATAAGCAGGCCTATAATGAATAATTAGATAGCATGCCTCGTCTGCATGAAGCTGGCTGAGATACGGATGATTGCATATGTTTCGTAGCTCCATAACAGAATTATGGACTGACCGACCCTGATAGCATTATCGTCATGGTTAGTAATGTATAGTGATAAATGTTAAACAAATAAATACTACTAAAATTATCCAGCTGCCTAAGATTCGAATAGCATACTAAGAATAAACTGTAAATGAAACCTTGGGATTTCCAATTGAACCAAGATTGTCTTCTACCCTCTGCATCAAAAGCTTCTGATATGCAGACGCCTCACATCTTACAAGTCTCTCAATCTTTTCAGGCAGTTCATTTTCAACCTATCCCAATAGCATTAACAATGTAGAAACAAATTAAAAAACAGTAACTTACAAGAGTATAACACAATCATTTTCTAGAGCACATGTCAAAACCTTAAAGAAATAAAAGGATCAGTGGAAAAAAATAAATTAAGAAATCCTCTATAGCGTATGCCCATAACCTCCTTTGAAAAAGTGTAATAATAATAGGCCTCAGCTTCATGATCTTTAGCAGCTATCAATTCATACGTTCAACACAAAGAAAAATGAGAAAACAAACTAGAGGGACAAAAACAACAGCAAATGCTATTTTGTCCTGTTGTAGGGATACATAAAAAGACTACATGACTCCTGATAGAATATGTTATCCAAGAAAAAGAGCAGTATAAAGGCTGCAAATATCCAAATATCTCTGCCAATTAATTGTTCCTTTTCACTTAGAAATCTTCACATACAGCTGGACTTAATACATGTGATGTAAAAAGGTGATTGCACAAAACTACACATTGTCTGCCATCTCTATTCAGACAATGGCTTCTTTCACAAGTGAAATTAAACAAAAAAGTGTTCATATATTACTGTAACATGTTCAGTGGCCAATGACTCACTTAGCACAAACAACTTGTAAGTATGAGAAAATGATGAATAATGATCTCATTCAGCAATACGGTGATGAGCAACATCTATAGAAACATGCCAATACATCAAATCGTACAACTTAAGGGCACTTATCATTCTAACCTTATGTTTAAGCCTTCGTAGAACGAATGGTCGAAGAACTTGGTGAAGACGATTTATAATCAGTAGATTCTCCTCCTCGGATAGCAAGGCCTTCTTGTGAAAATGCCAACAAAAAACATAAGAAACTTCGATAATTTAAAAGAGCAAAGAAGATAAGAGGGGACTAGACAAAAGCAATGTAAAAATAAGAAATTCAAGCTCACTTCATCTGGCGAATTATCACCGTTACTCTCAAAAGGTTTATTGAACCACTGAGAAAAGTCTTCGGAGGAATTAAAAATATTCGGAAGCAAGAAGTTGAGCAGTGCCCACAGCTCCTCAAGGTTGTTCTGAAAAAGGAAAAAAACAGAAAGTAATCAATAAACAAAATCATAGGCCAGGGAACCAGAAATTGCTTTTAAATTTAAAAAAAAAACACAGTGCACATAGATGAGTCATATACGTTTAGAGTAAATAAATTAGCAGGAGCAGAGAAGATGATTCATAACCTGTAATGGTGTTCCGGTTAACAGCAATCTGTGTGAGCTGTGATAGTGCTTCAAGTCAGCATTCAGCTTACAAGAAGCATTTTTAATACGATGCCCTTCATCAATTATAATATAATGCCAATGTATTTTACTTAGTTTTGGTCTATCATGCTTGTTCATAAGATACTCGTATGTTGTCAGCAGGACATTGAACTTCTGATGAACAATTTTTTCCCTGCAACACAATCAAGCGGTTAAGGTTTATACTCATGGTGTTATATGAAGGCAGTTGTTTGTGTTCAGATAACATTACTTGAATAACCTACGCCTCTCTTCTGGAGGCCCGGAATAGACAATTCTATGTATACCAGGAGCCCAAAAGTTGATTTCTGTCTCCCATCCAGGTAGAACTGAGGAAGGCACAACGACTAAAAATGGTCCTCTATCATTTTTGGTTTCCATCAAATAACAAATTAAAGAAATAACCTACAAAAAAATGATGTTCGAACCTCAGGAAACTCAGGAAAGAGCATTGTGAGAACAGAGAACTAAGTCCAATAGATTCAAAAATACCTGAACAGTTTTACCAAGACCCATCTCATCCGCAAGAATTCCATTCAAATGATTATTGTACAGAGAAACCAACCATCTCAGGCCATTCATTTGGTACCTGTAGGTTACCGTTTAAATTATATATAAAATTAAACATGAAAATAGGAATAATAGGATTGCGATTATATAAATAAAAACAAGAGATAACAAAAGGGTTTCATGCTAGAACATGTCTACACACAACTTATGTAACGAGAATAAAAAATATAAGTTAAAAGGACATCCAACCACCACCAAAGAAAGGCAAAGAATGTTTCCTCAAAGAAAAGCAAGCCACACTTACTCCCTCAGTTTTCCACCCAGTAGACAAGTCGGCTGGTCCGAAACAGTCTCTTTTATACTGCCAAAAACAATGCAAACCAATAACCATAATTATAAGAAAAATGCATACGATTCTGTGATATAAACAAAAGGAGCGTTAAGTAAAGTGGTCCCATTATATCCAAATTTTAGGGGGAAAGATAAATGAAAACATAAGAGACATTTCAAAACTAATAAAATTAATAAATACACAGGAAACATGATTTAAGGCTAGTTGAAGTGTCCCACAACTTGATAAGCATGTTGAAGTGTTCCACACCTAAAGAATGTGGATTAAATTGCCACTTTATAGGCATAATGGGGCCTCCACCTCTCAGCTTAAGCTTTTGGGTTGGATTGGGCTTTAAAAAGGCTAGCTTAAACTGCTACTCCAAACTGATATTAACGTATAAAAACCACACTCTTAAACAGAAATAAACAGAAGACCAAATGTAGGCAGAAAATAGTGAAATTAACCTGTGAGCCATTAAATAATACTTCTCGTTGCTTTCCAGATAGTGCTGAAAGTCAATAACAAAATGAGCAAAAATAAAAGAGAACTTGATAAACTCAAGCAGTGCAAAAAGAATGCAAACCTTTGCCTGGTCACTTTCATCTTCATTCTCGACGTCCATTTCATTCTTCTCAACAACACTTGCAGTTCGTGTCTCATCCATATCATTCTCAAAGCGGCTTGCCAAGGTTTTTGCTTCCTGCAGCTTGGATCCAAGCTTCTGTAGATACTTTTCAGTCTCCTTGAGCAGTTTGTTGACACGGTCTGATTTGGCATCCTGCTTAGCCACAAAAACTGTTGTGTTGGAAAGGGAAACACAGAAAACGACAGTACAATTTGTAACATCTATGCAAGGAAGACCAAACCTGCACCATCCGCAGATAGCCTTCTACATCATTAATCTTTAACAAATTAATCTTCTCGCGCTGAATCCTGTCAATCTTCTCACGATGTATGCGTTCCTTCCTTTTATGGAACTCCTTTACATATTTATTAAAACCCTTCCAGCGCTCTCTCTTTATTTTGAAGGCATCATCCAGCCTTTCCCTGCAGGTAAGGTAATGCGATGCAAGTCAGAAAGAGTGCACATAGTTGTTAAACCTAACTGTTAACGGAACAAACATGCATATTTTCCAACACATCAAAAAAGACAAGGAAAATGCCATAATATGAACTTGATTACATCCCAGTACATACTTGTGAACTTCTATCTCGCTGAAGAACTCTTTTTGCCTCTCACGGATTCTCTTTTGTCGCTCTTCCTTCATTTTTTGTTCGTACTTTTCAAGCTGTTTAATCCTCCTGCCATGCCTATGTTTCTTATACTGCCTCAACCGATCCAAGTCATTAGCTACTGGTTTGAAGAAATCATTCAGAAAACCACTGCCACAAGAAAAAAGGTATATAAAGTTAGAATTAAAGATCTCGTATTTTCAGTAACTGCATAAACTAGCTTAGCAACTCGTAGCACGATGAAAGAAATCATTTACCACCGAAGACGTCTTTGGAGCCCTAATAGTTGAAGTTTTTTCAGTTCAATGACACTTCTGGTCTTTGCAGATATATCTTCAGATGAGCTAACAGTGTCCTGCAAGAAGTATAGAAATGTAGAACATTATGCAACGTTTGTCTGTTTTGTTATTTTCCTTTTAGCTTCTCTGTAAATGGTAGTGTTTTTTGTTAAACTTCAGTCCAACCCAAAAGCTTAAGCTATTAAGCGGATCCAATTAGTATATCAAGTGGTCTCTAACTTTGCATTCTTTCCTAACAGTGTCCTGCAAGAAGTATAGACATGTAGAACATTATGCAACATTTGTCTGTTTTGTTATTTTCCTTTTAGCTTCTCTGTAAATGGTAGTGTTTTTTGTTAAACTTCACTCCAACCCAAAAGCTTAAGGTATTAGGTGGATCCAATTAGTATATCAAGTGGTCTCTAACTTTGCATTCTTTCAGTGTGGGATACTTTAACATTCAACCTGGGGTGCAGGCCGGATACCAAATGGTCCAAGAACTAAGAGGGAGGAAACCCGAATGAGTCACATAAGCCCCAAACTATACCAGCTTTAAATACCATGTTCAACTTTGCTCCAGCCTAATGGGTTAAGCTAATAGGTGGATGGTTAACTAATATATCAAATGGTCATTTACTTCCTATTCTCTAAGTATGGGATATTTTTAACATTTTACATACACCCACATAATCAAGTATACGACGAATTGGCTCTTGTCACCATGTCTATCAGTACATCTTCAATGTATCTTGCATAGTAATACAATATATATAATCAGATACTAATACAATTGTGTTCCGATTAAATTGAATAATAAACTAGTACTTTAAGGGGAACGATACAAGAAGAGAAAATATGACAAACTGACTAGGTTCAGCATATTTGAACCAAACATAGTATATACTTGTACTAATCAGAAGGTCTAGCGGTCAGAAACCAACAAAAAAATAGAATAAGCAGTCCTGCATCATTAGACTGAAGGCAAACTCAAAATACTATGTCAAGTATACATTATCTCAATAAAATGTGCCTTTAATCCAGAAGGGGTCTCTCAGCCTATAGCTGGAGACTGTACCATTAGTTGAAAATTTCCAATCATGGAGTAGTTGTCATTGCCAATCCTAAGTGGAAGGGGGGATTGGATGGCTTCTTAAAGGAGTTCTGCTTCGCGGATAGATTGTTTGAATATCATCTTGATAAACTTGTTCAAGTCTTTTTTACTTGAAACATAGTGTCTTAATACAAATTTAAATGCATAACAAAAGCAGTCATATTCTTAAGGAAGCAAGTCCTAAGAAAGTAAATTACTATGATTTTATTAAACATTTCCTCGTCAAGTCTAGTCTAGTTTACATTTATTTAAATCATTTACATTAAGGACAGAGGAGAAAGCTATTGCAGCATAAGGATATACCCAATTGAAATTTAATGTGTATCTATGCACCTTGGATCTAGCCCAAGCTGTTAAAACCTCCTTCGGCGACTAATAAACCAAACAAGCCCTAAGATTAGACACCATCCCTCTTCCACAAATGATATGAACTACATTTTTTATCAATAATAAACTTTATTAAAATATGCAAGATATGAACTACATTGCTTCGAAAGATTTGTAGAGGCCAAAATAGTCAGTAGTCAGTTCCAGCAAAATCAGTTTCATTTGAACTGTAAAGATGCCATTAATCATTGCATTAACCAATCACTGATATGGCCTTTCATCTCTCATGATTAGATGTTATACATTAACAATAGCAAATGGAAGACAACACATTCCCAAACAGATTACCCAGAAATTATGACGCCCATCCTTCAGCTATAGAATTATATCTCACCAAGTGAGCTAGTCAACCACTTATTTGAAACTCAATCACGTCAACAATATTTGATACCCAGAATAGTAAAAAACATCCTTTAGAGGCTTTCTTGTCGATCATCTTCTGAATAGGTTAGATGTTATAGCTAACTTCTGCATTCCTCTATATTCCAAAAGTCAGTGATTTTAAATATCATACTCAACCTAAATTATGGCACAAAAATTTATGTATAGCACACTACAACTATTTCCAATTCCCCCCCCCCCCCCAAAGACAAGTAAAGTTAAGTCAATAGGGAAGTTCTTTATTAGCAATGTGAATAAATTAAGTACAGATAAACCTTGTAAAAAGTTATGTACAGTTTGACAACTAACCTTCAGTTGGTTATAACGAGAACCAATTCTCCTTTCAGTTTTTTGCTGTTTCTGTACCCACTTTTGCTCCAATACAACTTTCTTTTTCTGCTGATCCATAATCCACTTCTCCGACATAGTGTACTTTGGAGGTGGTAAATCATTACTTGCAAGTTCATCTCCCTCTTCTTGGTCTGCAGTAAAATAAAAAATATCTTTTGGTTTATTATCAATGGGATATATAGTATGCACCTACCAATAAATATGGCACATTGCAAAAAACAAATAATAGCATTATGTTTGTCATCAAATTAGCAACCTTCAATGAAATTACTGAACAACATCATCCATCAATGCATAATGCAGATTTCAACTCATCTTAATGATATAGAAGAAGAATTATCAATAGTATGCTGGTTCTCTGATAAAATACCATTAATGAAACTTTGAGAACGGCTGGGAGTGCTATCTTTTCTCTCTGGCAGTTCCTCATGCTGGCTAGTAAACGGTGGTAGAGACCTATTGGAAAAGTCATTCTGAGTGCCAATCCCAGTCCAGCTAATTGTTTCAGGGTTCATCTCCTTATATGTCCCTACAGCTCCAGCTTGAAGATGGCGATTCACCGAATGTTCTAGAGAACTGCCATCAGCTAAGCCCCTCAAACGTGCAGGATCAGGCTGCTGCAACCCTGTAAATATTGTGTGATTCTATTATTTTGTCAGCCTTTATTTCAGTCTCAAGTTTACTTGAACCTAGAAGATGTTTCTTACCCTCCATTAGTATTTTAGCATCAGAAACATGGCTAATTTTGTTCTCCCTCATCCTTGAGTTCTCCGCTTCACTTGTCATGGAGTCTGCCTCTAAGAAACCTCTGGTCAATGAAGCACCTTGGGGGACATTATCAGACTTCATTGCATTGTTTAGTCCTTTAGGACTACCACTAGGGTCATTCGAAGACAGTGCTTTTCCCTTATTTTCACTTTGGTCTTTGTGAATCATATCTGTATTGCCGCCTGATTTTCACAATGTTATTAGACGTAAGAATGAAGAAATTACTAAATAGAGCTTTCTTATTATTCATTATTTTTCAGTAAAATACAAACAAACAAACAAACAAAAAATTGATCACCTTCTTTTGGAAAGATGTTCCCAAGGGCAATTTCAAGGTGTAGCTTCTTTGGCAACAAACCATTTCTGCACATAGAAACTATTAGTTAAGACATCATGACCAACTTCCACACTTGATAATCAGCCATTAAAAGGGCATAAGAAAAACTGTGGAAATGTTAAATACCTGAATGCTAAAAAGACAAGACATTGGGCTCTAAGTTGTTTCAGTTGTTGTTCCTTGAAAGCCATGCCAGAGGGTGTGGGAATGTTCGAAACTGGAGCCTTTCCTGTCTCTCTTGGAGCAGCACTCCTGAGCATACTCATATCAGAAAAACTGTTTTGCAGGCCACCCTGTCAAGAAAAAAACAAGATAAGCCAGTTGATGGCTGAACATAGAAATAACAGAAGTATTGGTAGTGATTGACAAGGAAAGAGAAGAAACATTGCATTATAGCTCAAAACTTCCCTCTTACGATCCAATACTTTTGCAAACTTACTTTTTTCACTGATAGTAAATTTCAACTTTGATTTTACAGTCCACGTAATACTTGCCGCACCAACATCAAAAAATGATTTATTGTCCTATTTCCTTTTCATTCTCACTGTCTCAGTCTCTTTGATTTCTAATGATGATAGTAGTCTAATCCGATCATTCCAAATCCCTACTATGAAAAGCCTATAAACTATCTCCAGATCAAATCAGACAACTATATCCTAACCTGCAAAGTTCAACCATCTAAGACACGATGAAGACCAATGAAGCTGGAAAATATGAAGAATACTACAGATCAGAGACCATTTATATAATTTGAACCAGATAACATACAGATGAGGTTATGAATAACGAATGATTTCTTGCAGAAGATGGGCAACAATAAAATCTCTTTTTATACCCAAAAAAACACATGCACTGAAGTCATCATCTAAATATTTAACTTAATCTTGTATGTAACAAAAACCACATAATATGGGTGGAACAAAAAAAACAAATTGAATGTGGCAGTTCAGAACCTAACAATCGCACTGCTGCCAAAATAGCATAAGCTGTATACATGTGCATATATGGACAGATAAATACCTGGAATATCTTATTTGCATTTGCTAACATGTTTGGATTTCCTCCATCGTGCTCCAAAACCTTTCCAGAGGAGATTGTTGTGGATCCTTCATCTCCTCGATTTGCTTGGAAGAATTGAACATCTACATTTTTTTCAAAAGTATTTGCTACTGCATCTTTAACAAATTCACTGTTCTGGTGTTCAGGCTCAACACTTCTTCTGTTAGAGGCTTCAATTGGACCACTAAATGCTTCATTGCTTCTCTTTGAAAGCTTTGCTGCCAAACCCTGACTATCATTTATAGTACCATGAGACTGCATTGTATTAGATAATCCGGGTTCTGCCATCGGATAGGAACCAGAAGCAGCACCATGAAACTTGCCGCCAGCATCTGAAATTTCAAACATTACCATGTGAGAAAGCATAGTGATGCAGAACATCATGGGGTAACAATGTAAGACAACACTCAAAATATCCAGTAGAGCTATAATTCACTTCCCACCTATAAACTCGTACACTTTAGTTCAGTAACAAAACAAAATAGTTGGGAACGCAAGAATCTTAAATTCTTCTGTAGATCAATCAGAAGAAAACAGTGAAGTCTTAATTCCATAAAACATTACTTTACTAGATTAATTAAACCTGCTGATCTCTAAGCAATTAACATATATCAATCCATAGAAGCTACATCATATTGTCACTACTTTTTTACAACTTATTCCAACTTTGAAATGCTTACTTGATCCAAGAGATGGAGCTGTTGACTGCTGCATTGGAAATTCTGCTTTCATATTACCAGAAACTAGATTCGGAGAAAACCTGGGAAACTGTGATTCTTCAAACGTTGCACCAACTCGATTTTGACTCCATACTGGCCTGGAATAAAGACTGTCCTGTGAAGAAACTAAAGAGCTCCCTTGCTGCAATCCTACAGTATTGTGAGCACGGAAAAGTTCCATGTCTTCAGGGTGTTTGGGAGTTGGAACTCGCAGCATTGAGCTATTAATGATTGTTGAATCCAATTGTGCATCTGACACATTCTGACCCTCTTGCTTGGCTCTAAGCACTGATCTAACGCTTCCAGATAGAGATGCAAATTGTTCCATCTGACCACTACTTTGCATTGTACTGAAGTTGTTATTCTCGCCAGTTTTAACAGTGAGGCTCCCTGGCGGCTCGATCTTGTTCATTTTTCCTTTCCTCTGACCCAGTATACTGCCAGCATCAGACTGCTGAGGATTTTCAGCATGCGCTTCCACTGTTTGAGATGAATCAGGCCTTTTTCTCTTAGTGGTAGCCTTTTTAGCATCCTTGACCTGTGTGTCCCAATTTGTTGTAGCACGTTTCTCTTGTGACTGTGAGTTGGCAGACCTTGTGTCCAAACTGGATGGGCTTTCATGTTCAAAAGACTGGCTACTCCTTTGAGCGACAGATCCTTGGTAATGATCATGACCCGTTCCACTAGGGCCAACAGGTGGTCTTCCTGACATGAATGGGTCAATTTTGGACATGTCATTCATACCCATGCCTGCTCTAGAATCTTTTGTAACCCCAATGGCTTGTGATGATCCTGATTATATCATATGTTTTCTCATTGTCACGTTTCATCCAAGGGCTCTGAAAAAAACCATCACATGCAAGTAATAAAAGTTAAGATGTGCATTTTACCTGCATATTGTCCTGTTGCCGAATCACCTACTTGAGTTCCACCAGACAATGGAAGCCGTGATAACTTCAAAGCCTCAATATCAAGCCCATTTTGGTTTATTACAGTCTCCATGGCCCTAGAATAAAACATATATATATGTATTTGAAAATAGGAAAAATAAGGTGCACATTATATAAAGTCAGGTAAAATGGGATCAAGCTTCTTGGGTTAGTAAGTTGTGCTGAGCAATGCAACCGAACCAATAACATTAGGAGGTTATAGATCATTCAAGGAAAGATATGCGGCAAAACCTAAGGGAGAGTGGAGAGAGTAACCTGAAAATAACTAAAAATCAATCAATTAATGATGTTACAGTAGAATTGTTTGCTGTGTCACTGAATGCATCCTAAATATATTTACCCACTTGATTTGGGGTTATCCATTTAGAAATACAATACAACAGATACATAAGGGGCCATGCCCAGATTCAACCATCGTTTTTCTAGATCTTGAACCGTCCAGCATGAAATTGTGCATGCACCATCAGCACTTACAACTACACTACATGTGTGTTGAGAACATTGTTTTAATAGGTATGAGGCACATTGGAGGTGTTAAAAGTACTCTGGAACCTAGGAGTGAGCGCACGGTGAACCATGGGTTTGATGAAGTGAGAATTAAAATATACAATATAAAAAAAGTTAAACACATTGTACAAGAACAAATTAGTAAGAGTTTTCAACACATAAATGATCATGAATCGATAGGACTAAGCATCATCATAAAGTAATAAGATTTGCTACAAGAGTACATGCTTTTATATGCTCATTCAGATTATGTTCTTCTTTTTAAAAAAATATATAGTATTTCTCAGAGCCTAATATATACTTCAAAACCAGTAGGAAGGTGCCCGCCTCAGTCAATGTGCCTCAACAATTTAGAGACTCCACAGTGTGCCTTGCGGCCATGGAGACACCCCGGGCTTTTTTAAACACTGGTTGAGGAAAACTGTAGACCTTAAATAAGGATAATCCATTACCCAATCCACAATAATAATTAGTTGGGCAACAACCAACCTCAATGAAACTTAATATTTGAAACATAAGCCAGTGAGTTGCATTATGTAACATGCAATTAAGAATCAAAACAAATATCTCATCCTTACATTTCACCATAAAAAGAAAGTAAGCAAATTAGTGTCCTATCATAAATTAACATTAATTAATCAAGTTAGAAAAACTAATCGCAATGACTTAGTGGATAATTAACTCCATGGAAGATGAGAGAAACAACAATATTGTATTCAAACCTCTAGAAGACCATACAATCTACTTGTGTATGTTAAAATTCTAATAAATCAAGGTTGTAGATGTCGCACGGAACTATGATGGCGGACAGGGGCCTTCGGGGCCATGGCAGATTTCCATTTTTGTAATTTTAATTTTTAATATAAATTAATTTATATATGTAATAAAAAATACATAGTATGCTACAAGTTATAATATTTTCAACTTCTTATAAAAATCAATCAATTATTCTGGACACCAAATTGGTCCAAAATCAGCTAAATCAGTACAAAACCGACTCAAAACGGCCAAAATGCCACAGCATTGCGCCCGTGTGGTTTTTGGGACCATGGCGCCGACATGGTGGCCATGACGGCCGCCATTTACAAAACTGTAATAAATACAGTAAAACAAATGTGAGGGAAGTCGGAAACAGCTAACCTTGAAATTACTTGGTATGGCATTGAATGTTCCTTCCCGCTTGACTTCATGTGTTGCAATATCTGAAGTGCTCAAACAAAAATATACAGATCTACTGTCATGAAATGTGAAAGCAAAGAAAACTAGTTATTGATGTAAGATAACACCTACCACGTAAAGTTTTGTAGCCAGCTTCACTGGCTCATCTTTAGACTCTTGGATGAGCTTTTGCAGAAACTTTGCTGCCTCCAGCTCAACATTTTGTGAAGACGCCATCTTGCTCAAACTTCACTGCAGGAGATAAAAAAAACCTTAACCATGATTGACAGGGCGAGAACTCAGGATGCACCAAGCCTTAGTTACAAAATAAAATGAGTGAAGTATGAGAGAGCATGTTATGCTAAACAATACCCAGATGAGCTTGCACAATGACTACTACAAATTGACGGTGAAATGTCAAACTATACAACAAAAAACTGCAATTCTGTACAGTTCTTCAAGAAATTTCAAGCAAAACCAAGCGTGGTCAAGTATAGGAGCCGGTAGAAGATGTTTTACATCGCAATTTCGCAATTACTTGCTATTATCAATAACCCTTAAACCCATCAAAAAAAATAACCTAATTTGCAACAAAAATCCTTCATTTCGGCCTCACAAACAAGGAAAACAGAAATAACGAGATGGATCAAGCATAAAAGGGTGTTTATTTCTCAACTGGGTACCTGAGGGTTGAGAAATTTTGGGGGTATGATTTACTCGGGAAACAAACAGCGGATAAAGAGGGAGGTGGGGTGGTGAAGAAGGTTAGGGTTTACCTGAAGGTAGATCTGAAAGGAGTTAGCTACGACTACGAGACATGACTCAGTCCGATACAAAGCTCATCGCTGCGAACGCAAGCCCTCGAAACCAGACGGAGCAGCTTCCATCCTTGTGTGTTGTTGCGTACCAAAACTCGCACCCAAACAGTCACAATAATAAATATACCTACCAGCGATATCAAAAAAGTAAATATGACAAAATGTCTTAACCTATAGGTAAAGGGGATAATCTCACCTAACTACAGTTTAACTTAGGGATGTACATCACTTAGGAAGTGTATTCAATTAGGACTTTGAATGACTTTTAAAAGTTCATGAATTCTTAAAGTTTACAAGACTCTTTCAAGTGTATAAAGAGTTTTGATGATTTTAATGGAATGATTTTGCAAATCTCATGATTTGAGATGATATTTCTAATGAGTTTTTTATGCCTACAAAGACTTTCAAAATTATTCAAAATCATCCATTTCTTAGAATCATTTAAAGTCATTGACATTTACAATACCTATAGATTTTTAAAGTATTTTTAAAGTCATGATTGAATACCACAAGACTTTAAAAGTATTTCTAAAATCATGATTGAATACCACAAGACTTTAAAAGACTTCTTAAATCCATTAAAATCATGATTGAATACACCCCCCTTAATTTTTTTCTTGGGATAATTCATGATCATTACTAGGGCTGGGCATGATTTTGGAACCGGACCAGACCCAATTAGTCGGTTCTTCATTTTGGAGACTCAAATTCGGACCTAATAAGTGGGTATTGGTCCGGTTCTGGACACGGTTCTACGGTTCGGTTCCCGGTTCTACCCAATTGAATGATTAATAGTGAAATTAAGGATCCAGTTCTCTGGTATAGTTGTACAGTTTTGCCTAATTAGATTCAATTAACGTGATATTCATACATTGTTCAATTTATGGTGAAAATCATACACAATTAAACTCTTTTTAGGCTAAACATAAAATTGAAATACAAAAAATACTAATTAAAACCCCTAAAATTGGTTTGGTTCTGAACCGGTTAATCAGCTAATCTGCACTCTTAGAACCAGAACCGAACCGAATTGATTCGATTCTCAATTTTCAGACCCAAATCTGATTTGATACCCACGGTTCTTGGTTCTTCGGTTCATATTCGGTTTGGATCCTGGTTCAGTTTTGGTTTGGATCCCGGTTCGGTTTCGGTTTTGGGTAAAAAGTGCCCACCCCTAATCACTACGGTGAAGTTTGACACATTTTCATGTCACTACGGTGAATTTTTTTAAGTATCACTTCAATACAGGAAACTATTTTTATGTGTCATTTTAACATAACGTCGTTAAAACAAATGGAAAATATACTATTTAACTTTCAAATTTTATTAAATGTTGAAAATACTCATGTATTTAAAAAATAAAAATATATATTATTTTTTAACTTTTTTAAAGAAAATATATTTTTGTGGAATAAGTAATAAAAACTTATTTGAATACTATTTTTTTAAATAAATAAACGTTGTTCAAATTCATTTTTTTATTTTTAATGTTTTTTAAAGAAACTTTTTATAAAAAAAAGTAATAACATTGAAATCAATTTTTAGTTCTTTACTTTTTTAAAATAATATTTTAGATTTATTTCAAAATTATAATACAAATGCAATATGGACATTTCATATCAAAATTAACTATATTAGAAACGGTGACATTTAAAAAAATTTCGTTGTATTCAAGTGAAATTTAAAAAAGTTCACTGTAATGACATGAAAATATGTCAAACTTCACCGTAGTAATAAGGAATTATCCCTTTTTTTAATGTTAAATGACCAAAATACTTAATTATTATTAAAATTTTCAAACACGTGTCATTGAATCTATTTTTCCTCCTATCTCAATTCTCTCCCCTCATTTCTTTGTTCTCTCTCATCCTTCTTTTGTTAAATGGACAAAAATGAATTATTCTTATCAAAATCATATAAATTTTCATGTTTTAAAATCATACAGAAAAAAATCTATTGTAAATTCATATCTTCATATATATATATACTTTTTATACATATACATACATGTATATAAAGAGTATATATCAAGTACAAACTAAGGGAAATTGTCAAAACGTCCAAACACTGCCTCAACCGTTTGATTTTTGCGCGCGCGACATGATTGCGACACCAGCCACGGACGGATTTGGTACCAACTTAACAGAGACAAACAGAGATGTCTGGGCAGTTGAGTCATTTTGCACAGAAGACCTAATACAATATGTGACAGTTTGGTTCCTCAGAACAGCGATCGCGAGATTATACTGGTTGCAGAGAGATTTCGACTTCGTTTTCGCATATGATTTTGATCTCGATTCTTCAGAGACGGTGCTACGTGATTGTTTTTGTCTTCAATTCGGTTGTCAAATCTCGGTAAGTCGCACGATTTCCAGTTTGAGCTTATATCGATTTCGTAGTTTTGGAGTTTCGATTTGTTGTTTTTTTATTGAAGATCCGATATATGGTTTCTTTTATCATGATGTTGTTATTGATTTTTGATTTGTTATTTAGAGTTTTTTCTTTCATGTACAACAAATCTGAGGTGCAGAAGATGATGACGACGAAGATGACAGCGACGAAGAAGATGTTGCATCTGTCTTTCTGTTTATGTACAACATGTAGATGTACTGTGTATAACACGCCGGTTTATACTGTATAACCAGTGTGATTAAATAATGCTAAGCATCACATAAAACGATTAACCATCTTTTGTGAATTTTATTTGTGTTGCTTTTTAAGTGCTTGTTTTTTGAATTTTTTTTGTATTGTTTTAGATTAATCAAGTTAGCAACTGTCTTTCTGTTTATGTATATAACATGTCAATGTACCCTGTATAATTTGATGGGTTGTATTGTATCACTTGTTTGAAAGCTGATTCATATTCTTCAGAGTATAATCGTCTATTAGCTTGGTTGACTCATAACTTATTTCCTATTCAAATTTATGCGGTAAATGCCTAAGTCAATGTCAAATAGGTGATTAATTTTGTATACCGATATTTTTGGAAATACATATATTTAATTTACATTCTTCAATGTTTTAATAATTTTGGAAATACATATTTGTTATTGGACGTTGACTTATTTAATTAAATAATGTTCAGCGGCACATAAAAACGATTAACCACTTCAGATGTTTGTGTATAACTGTCTTATTGTCGATGTATAACATGTCGACATACAATGTATAACATGTTGTTGTATATTGTATAACCATGTTAATTAGATAATGTTCATCAACACATAAAACAATGAATGATTACTCTTTAGATCTAGTCTGTTTTTAGTGTGAATCATTGAATAGGCGCGCTTTAAATGCGCGATCGCGCTTTAATAACGATTATTTTTATTGCAAATCGATGAATGATCGCGCTTTAAATGCACGAACCGCCTCTTAGCGTAATTACGGTTATACCCTCACGGAGGAAGCGTGGATGGAATTTTTTGCCGTTAATCTCATATGCGTGCGATTGCATACGTGGCAGATCTAACGGTTATACATTGGTTTGGACGTTTGGACATTTTGGGTGAGTTTGTATTGGAGTGCATCCCTATATATAGGGATGCACTCCAATACAAACTCATCAAAAATGTCCAAACGTCCAAACTAATGTATAACGGTTGGAGCAGAGACGCGTGTCAGTTATACAACGTTGCACTACATGTTATACATTGCTTCAATTTTGCACAGGTGCAACATGTTATACAACATTACACTCCATGTTAGACAGTTTATACGTTTGAACATTTTCCCCTAGCTTGTATTTGATACTTATATATATATGAAGATATCAATTTTTACAGGTAGGGCAGAAAATAAAAAAAGAACAAACGAAAAGCTTTTGAAAATCATAATCATCTATAGTTAAACGAGCAAGAAAATTATTGCTCGGCTCTACTATGTTCTTAGATTTAGTGTCTAGATTTTGAGTTCATATCTATTAAAAACTTTATCGCCCAATTTGAATTGTGCTCAATGTAAAGCTGCATAGATGGGGAGTAGGTGAGAGAGAGGACTTTGTAAAAAAAAACTTACAAGGGCATAAGCTTGAAAATTTAAATAACAATTAGGGGTAGTTTGATCATTTCAAATTTCAAAATTAACTCAAAACTAATGGATTGTCTGTAAACGAGCTGAGCTTTTAACGAGTCGCTCGAGCTCGGCTCGTTAAATATCTGGTTTGGTCTCGTTATAATTGAGCTCGAGCCAAATTCAAGCTCAAGATTGGGCTCGTTTAATAAACGAGTCGAGCTCAAGCCTGAAGTTTTAAGATTCGATAGACTCGTGAACCAGCTTGTTTAATTAATTACATATTTTTAATGATATATTTTGAAAACATTGGGAAATATCTATAATTAAATTAGACGAGTCAAATTGAGTCTAGCTAATCTCGAGTTGGCTCGTTTAGTATTTAATAAAATATATATTGTATTTTTATTTTAATATTTGTATTGGAAATTAAGTAAATGGAACATAGCCGAGCTCGAGCTTATCTAAGTTTTTTCGAGCCAAACTCGAGCTTAGTTGTGTAACCTCATTCGAGCCCGAGATGAGCTCGAACCGAACTTTTTTTATGAGCTGAGCCGAGGCTTGCCAAATTTGAGGCTCGATTCAACTCGTTTCCATCCCTAGTAGTGGAGTGAGAAAAAAAAATCTCAATGCACCTCTTAGAGTAAAATTATAGTCAAGTGTAGTTAGGTGACAAATGTGACAACTCAGCTCTATTTATGTGAGATTATCCCTATAGTAAATTTCACATCGGTAAACCTCATTATCACGTAGGTACACCTGATGTTTTTTCTAGTTTTGTACGTCACCTAAATTAAAGTTATTATCGTTGTTAGAAACTCGGTTATAGAGCTTGTGAAATGAAAATTACGCCCCTCATTTGAATAATTGATTTATGTTAAAAGTCGGGGCATATTAGTATTTTCGTATAATAAGAGAGAATTGGTTCAAATTGGGCTGGTTCAAATCAAATCCCTAGTCTAACCCATTCAAAATAAATAATCATTACAAATAGTTATTAATAAAATTAATTACAATTTTTTAAATTATATATAGAGGAAAAATCAGCTACAAACCAAAAAAAATGTTCAAACGTCAAAAATGTAGAACATGTAGTGCAATGTTGTAGAACCATGTAGAACGTGTAATGCAAATTTGTAGAACGTGATGGATCTGTGCAAAATTAAAGAACCATGTAGAACATGTAGTGCAATGTTATAGAACAATGTAGAACATGTAGTGCAAAGTTGTAGAATGTGATGGACCATGCCATGTGTCACACGCTGAGACAACGTGCGTCTCAAGACCTGCATTGATCCAATGGTTGTAGAACGTTCGGACGTTCTACAACTATTTGTAGCTGGATGTGTTGGACAAATTGTACAATTAAATACAAAATGGCTAAGTTAATAAGTGTATTAGCTTGTGACTACGTCAACGTGAGCCTTGATTCGGAATACCAAGAATCGTCATAGAATCATGTGAAATATGTTTACATATAATATGAAATGAGATATTTCCAACGATATATCAAAAGCTCAAAATGGGTAAACAGGTGAATGAGAAATTGAACCCAAAGTTCGACACGTTTAGTTGGGCTCATAATTATGGCTCAACAATAAATATTTGAATTCAAATTTAAATTCAAGAAAATGATAAAACGTGAAAAGGCCATTAGTAATTAATTTCCTTTGAGAAATAAATTATGAAAAATCCTAATTTTCCAAAAGAATGATTTGGTAAGTTACTTCATTTCTTGTCTTCCAAGTTTTATATTCCTTCCATAAGAGTATTATTTTCCTAAAAGAAAATTTTTCTTAGTAGAATTATATTTTCTTTAAAAAAATATTTTTCAAGAATGAGGGATTATTTTTCTTCTATAAGTAGAGAAATATCGCTAGAGTTAAAACACTCAAAAAACCCTAGCCGTCGAACCTTTGTCAAATTCATTCCTCCTCGATTACTCTTTATAGCCTGGTTAGAGTTCGACTTCGATCGTCGTTTTATCCTGGGAGCAAGTTGCCTATACGGGGCAATAATTGTCTTAAGGAAAGCGAATTACCGTGACTCGATGATATTCACTTCCGTCTCTATTGACCGGTCTTGTATCGGTTCCATGTTCTATAATATTTACACTATTATTCTTATTGTATGAGTATAATTAATAAAACTGGGGTATTATTTTATTTGTGTTTGTATCATGTGATTTACTTGTTTTCATCTTGCATGATTGTTCGATTTAATTATTTAATTATTCGATTTACGTTTATGGACTAACATATTATCTAACAATTAAGACAATTATTTTGTAGTTTTTTCATAGACTTTTTATCCGGACGAACAAGTTGCTTGATGGGGTAAATCTGATTTGATATTGATCAAACAGATTTGATGAAACGGTTACTCGAAATTTTCTTAATATCACTTTCTGATAATTTTTGGTTAATCGATTTTGTTTCTAAGTGAAACTTGCATGAAAAATTAACACAATGAACATGATTTTTTTTAGAACAATCAGATTTGATTATTATTTTTAAGTTATATTTTTTTAGAGTATTCAACAAGAATCGAAAAGATGTATAGGAAATTGATGCGATGCGCTGTCGATATTTATGTTTGGCTCCGAACGAAGCACTTCTGGTCAGAATCAAGTTTTGACCAAATCTAAAAGTTGTAGAGGACGGAACGAAGAATCCAAAGAAGTTAATTTTAGATTTTTTGGATATATGTAGCCCCCGCTACACCCTCTGTACAGTAACGTTATTGAAAGTGACTAGCTAAATTTTATTGATTAATCCTCTATTATAAGCTTTATAATTAATTATGGATTAACGAGTTGTCTAATGAGATTATGTATACATGTTTTATGTAGCAATTCACACATGATGAATAGATGGATGATGAACCATCGATACCAAGTAGTGTGAACTTGTTCAATCTATACTATCAATGCATAACAAGTAAGACAAAACAAATGGAATATGTACCAAACTTGAAATATATAAGCACTAGATTTGCATGCCATGATTGAAATCTTTTCACGTGGATTATTTAAATATATAATAGATTAGACTCTTATCGTAACATGATAAGTTGTGGATTGATATATATGTGTGTCTGTCTATTTGATAGTTATGCATATTAATTTGATCTCCCCACACACAAACTATAATAGTATGTATATATAAATGTATGTATGTTTGATATAAACAGTAACATGATTTTATAACGATATATGTAGATGTGCATATGTATGTGTGCTAAAAACCAGTATGCATGCTTATAGATTTATAAATGTGTGTGTATATATTTATATATATGCTAAGGGCGATATAACACATGCATGCATATTATTATATTACAGATGAATATATGAATGTACATGCTAATTTATTAAATTGATGAATATAATGATCTAAAGTTGCTCGATGCATGATTAATCGATTATGTTTTCTTTTAGGGAACACGTAAGAACGATTCAATCAATGTTATTATGTAATCGATATGTTTCCAAATGAGCCTCTGACTCAATTGATCCCGTTCTATCTATAGAACACGTAGGGACAACTCCAACAAGATTCCAACGTAATGAAACCTGTTGTTTGGGTAGTGGAAATACGTTCCCTACAATTGGAAATAGATTCTCTATGTGGTGGAAATACGTTCCACTAGCACGAGGTCTAAATTTTCAAACTTTGTTGATTTAAACTAATTGTTCTATGTGAACACGTTAATTAATTAAATCTAATGTCACGTTAATTAATTAAGTCAATTTGATTAAGTTCATAGATGAACACGCACAAACAAATTGAAAGACTTCAATGTTAATTTTGAATAACATGGTTTCTTACGAGAAAAATGTAAATTTAGTACCTATGATCCAACTCTAAACAAGAGTATGAAAAGGATATATTGAACAATATCAATGCTTTAATTGATACACATAGAGTTTATTCTATGTATAAACATTTATGAACGATTATTTTAAAAATTATTAATTAATCGATTCTACGAGACATGTAAGATAGATTAAACAACGTTTAAGTTTCTTTGTGAAACACGTGAGATCAACATGTATTGAATTTGTTGATTGGAGGTCGGTATAATCCATCATGTTCAAGAACATAAATGGACAAACCGAATGATCTTTATGATCAACGAAAACACGTTGCAAAAACACATGTGAATAAATTGAATGTTTTCAATTATTCATGTAGAATGCGTGGAATCGAGTTAGAACAATTATTTTCATTACAGGAAAATGTTGAATTGTCTAAACTTGATACGCGAAATTGAAATTAAACATTTTAATTGATCAATTTCATGAATGTTTTTTTTGGAAAAGAAGTAGTTATGCGAAATGTCACTCATGTATCGAACATTCGCAAGAGAACTGTGTCCGGCAACCTCTTAAGCTCACAAGGCACTAAGATGGTGCAAGACTGGAATAAGTTTTGACTAAGTAAGAGATGCATGTGGAGAATGAATAAGTAATTTCATGAAAGTCAAAGTGAGAAATAAAATAAAAGGGACGCTTCTTATGTTTATTTCAACAAGTCATTTATGGATGACATGTAAAGTTGGACAAAGTTAACTAAGTAGCGATGTGTAGGTTAAAAAAATGTAGATACCCTAAATATTAAGTGTGAATTTGTGATGAGTCAAAACCAACGAGATCTTCTTTTCTTACGTCGCAAAAAAAAATCGTCTGATTTAACCTTTAATGTGTTGTCACGATACACGTGGGGGGGGGGGGAGACTGTATGTCAGTTAGTAACTTTTGAAATAAATTAACCCCGCAAGAAATCAGACAAGATACTATATGAATTATGGAAAGGAAACGAACCTTCCAATAATTTCCAAAGAATGTGGGGGGTACCTTGCCAATGTATTATCCCTTTACGAAAGGAAATGAAAGCAGATCCAAAGACGTTGGACTATAAGTCTATTGTATATGTGTTGCATAGTGATATTAGTTCTTGATGTATGAATCAAAAGATTCTAAAATACACAGGAACATGATAATGGAATCAAATGATGCTTAATTCTTTGAACATGTATTTCCATACAAAAGGGAATCGTGAGATACTAAGGTATCTACTAGCAACCGCAAATATAGACTGCATTATGCAAGAGAACCTGCCATGCTAGAGGGATATTCTGATGCCAGTTGGTAATTCAATATAAATAATTCCAAAGGAATGAGTATAAACAGTTTTACCCTAGCAGAAGGAGGTGTGTCATGGAAATTCTCACGACAAACGATAATAACCAGATCTACCACAAAGACTGAGTTCAAAACTTTGGATAAAGTTGTGGAAAAAGTCGAATGGCTACGTAGCTTCGTAGAGGATATTCTTTAATAACGAAAACATGTGAATAAAATATGTGTGCATTCTGATCACCATGCAACTATTTGTAGTGTACAAAGCTTAGGGATAACGGTAAAGATCGACACATGTGTCACTGTGGGGGTAACCCCGAGACCATTCCGATTCCTATGATGTTAAACAGTGACATAAAAATGGATCAGGTTGAACTATGCTTATAATGATACTTTGTGCATCACGGAGTTGAGCAAAAGATATCACATATGTGAGAGTGAAGTGGGGTCGCTACAAGGGAGACTAATGAGGCTTAGTTCTCTTAAGCTTTTGCAGAATCAAGAAGTGTTCATGACCATAACGAACCCAACCAAGAGAACCTAAACACGGGTTAATTGGTATCAGTGTGAAGTATATGATATCTAACACGAAACAACAGAGAGTTCAAGGACATCACCTCTACTCATCCGTCAGGAAGATACGTATACACTCACAAGGAAAGTTCAGAGGGGGTAACCTACTTATCCTTATCCTATGTATATATCGACTGTAGAGAGTAATCACCACGTCGAAATGCTTACACGTTCAATTTCATTCATGTGGGGGATTGTTGGAAAAATTGTACAATCAAGTACAAAATGGCTAAGTTAATAAGTGTATTAACTTATGCCTACGTCAACGTGAGCCTTGATTCGGAATACCATGACTCGTCACAAAATTATGTGAAATATGTTTACATATTAAATGAAATGAAATATTTCCAACGATATATCAAAAGCTCAAGATGGGTAAATGGGTGAATGAGAAATTGAACCCAAAGCCCGCCACGTTTAGTTGGGCTCATAATTATGACACAACAATAAAGATTTTAATTTAATTTTAAATTCAAGAAAAAGATAAAACGTGGAAAAATCATTAATAATTAATTTCCCTAGAAAAATAAATTATGAAAAATTCTACTTTCACAAAAGAATGATTTGGTAAGTTATTTCATTTCTTGTCTTCCAAGTTTTATATTCCTTCCCTAAGAGTATTATTTTCCTAAAAGAAATATTTTCTTAGTAGAATTATATTTTCCTTAAAAATATATTTTTCAAGAATGAGAGATTATTTTTCTTCTATAAGTAGAGAAAAGTCGCTAGAGCTAAAACACTCCAAAAACCCTACCTGTCGAACCTCTGTCAAATTCATTCCTCCTTGATTACTCTCTATAGCCCGGTTAGAGTTCGACTTCGATCGTTGTTTTATCTTGGGAGCAAGTTGCCCATACGGGGCAATAATTGTCTTAAGGAAAGTGGATTACCGTGACTCGGTGATATTCAATTCCGTCTCTATCGACCGGTCTTGTACCGGTTTCAGGTTTCATAATACTTACATTATTATTCTTATTGTATGAGTATTATTAATAAAACAGATGTATTATTTTAATTGTGTTTGTATCATGTGATTAATTTTTTTCCATCTTACATGATTGTTCGATTTAATTATTTAATTATTCGATTTACGTTTATGAACTAACATATTATCTAACAGAATGTTCCCCTATGTGTGTGTGTGTGGACTAAATTTACTTGGCCTAGATAGGCTAAATGTTGAATTCTATAAAGCAAATTGGAACATTCCGGACGACAGTACAAAAGAGAAAGTCAGTCGTTTTTTATCAAGAGATTGCTACTCCAATGTGCGAATGATAGAAATATTGCTCTTATTTCGAAAAAGACGGTCCCTGACTCTATGTCGGATTTCATATTTATTGCTTTATGTAACGTGTTGTATAAAATCTTTTCCAAAGTAATGGTGAAAATGTTTAAGCGCTCGTTGAATAGCATTATCTCATATTCTCATAATGTGTTTTCCCCGTGGAGGTTGATCACAGGTAATATGGTGGTAGCGTTTGAAATGATGCATGACATTCGCCGAAAATCGATGGGGGTCGATGATTGATGGCTATGAAGTTGGACATGAGTATGGCTTGCGATCAGGTGAAGTGAAACTTCGTGTTGCAGATGATGGAAGCACTATGATATAGTCAAGGTTGGATAAAGTTGATCCGGAATGGATTTCGACGGTCTCTTTTCAAATTGCCACATTAGGAAATATTATTTAAGATTCAGAGACCAACAAGAGAGTTTAGGAAATGAGACCCTCTATCCCTATACTTGTTTCTTTTATGCGCAGAAGGTCTCTCGTTGATTCTGGAGGATTCCGCGTGAAGGGGATCGATTCATGGGATCTAAATAGCCCGAAATGCCCTTGTAGTTTCGCATTTACTTTTTGCATATGATTGTTACTTATTCTGCAGGTCTTCAGAGCAGGAGGGAGAGTTTATAAAACAGGCCATGATAGTGTACGAAATGGCACCGGGTTAATTGCTCAATCAAGCAAAGTTCTAAGTTTTCTTTTTTCCCACTGTTGGATCGGCTCTAAGAAACATGATAGCGGAGGTTTTGTGATTAAGAGTTAGCTAGAGCCATCTATTTACCTTGGTCTGTCGAATATGGTTGGAAGGAGTAATCTAGAGCAACGAGGTTCATTAAGGAGAAGATTGAAAAGAGAATTGCTAGTTAGAGCAATATATTCCTTTAAGTGATGGGCAGGAAAATCATGATCAAGTCAGTTATGTAAATCCTCCTAAGTTATGCAATGCAAGTTTATTTGTTGTCGTATGGTCTTGTGAAAAAATTTGAAAGATGTTGGTCAAGTTCTTGTGGCGAGAGAAGGCAATGGTAGCTGGTATGGTGTGGGAAAAATGGGAGGACGTATTCATGCATAAGAAGATGGGGGAATGAGGTTCCTAAATTTAAAAAGAGTTCAATCTAGCCCTCCTGGGGAAACAAGCGTGAAAACTCCAAACAAGATCATATGCTCTATAGGCCAGAATTCTCAAAGCAAAATACTTTCCTCATTGTTCCGTCCTGGAGGCTCAATTTGGGCCTGCTCCCAAGTTATATTTGGAAGAGTATCTAGGAGGCAAGAATCTCATTTTGAAATGTGTGGGTCATGGTAATTTCTCAGTTCTAGAAAATCTTTGGTTACTAGAAGATCGGCCCTATGTGGAACTGGAGGAAAGCCAAAATCTGATGGTGGTTCAAGTAGCCAATCTATTGAGGTCAGATTGTAGGGCTTGGGACGAGCTAAAGGTAAAATCACTTTTAGGATGTATATATATGATAGAATTTTTCCCAATGATGACATCGATTTTATCTAGTAAGGTTGCATGGTTATGTGAGAAGAGCTCATATGGGAGTTACACAGTCCAAAGTACATATAGGCTCTTAAGTCGTATTTCAGGAAGATGGGATGTTTCACATGTTAATAGTTTGTGGAGGAAGGTGTAGAAATTGAAAATCTCGCCAAAGGCTAGGGTCTATTTCTGGAGAGTGTTGGACAATTTGTTATCGATCAAGCCGAGGCTAGCGAAGAGAGGGGTCATCACAAAAGGTATGTGTCGATTGTGCTCGCAGGAGGAGGAGACGAGCTCACGCCTTTTTAAACTGTCCTAGGGTGGCTAATATATGGGAGGGTCGGGTTTTGAAAGGAGTCAAAAATTGGAGGGTCTGACCATAACGTGATCAATTGGGTTCGTGGTTCAGGGAAATAATGAGGTATCGTTATTCTTAATGTTTTCATGGGTGTTGGGCCAAAATGTGACGTGATAACGTCGCACAATGGTTTCCACGTGCAAGTGCACACGGGTCGCAAGTAATAATATTTATATGATCCGGTAAGATACCGAGTCGGTCCACAGGGATTAATATGGGGTTTACGATTAGTTAATAAACGTGTTTGCAATTATGACAACGATAGCAAAGCGCGACAGTGAATACGTAGAGATTCAAACGCCTAGGGTGCTAAACAATCATCAAGTGAATAAGTTCGAGAGATAAGCAAGCTATCGATTAAACGGTTGGTCGAGCCTATGTCTTAAATGCCGACCTCGCCTTTCGGTAATGAGGTTGGCCTAATCCCGAGTGTTCCCGTGCCCTTTCGGTATTGAGAAAACTCGAGATCGCATACAATCGACAATAAACAGCTAAGGGTTAAGAGAAGGTGCCAAGACACGGTCTTGAGCCTTCAACCCTCGGTAGTTGCTAAGTCCGGGTTCTAATCCTTCCCTTTCGGTATCGGATAGAACACCTCAATCACATATTGTAAAACGTCACTTAAACAACACATGCATTCAAACAACAATCCACACAACACATTTGTTCATCAATAAATCGCTAATCTCATTAAACGTTACATTCACATTATATATTGTCTAGCACCCATGGCTAAGGGGTTTAGCCCATAACCATGGTGCTCAAGCTTAGCATCAACATGGTGGTTACACTAATACAAATGAAGAACATAAAATAAAAGGATAGGAAATGCTCTTGGAATCCCGAGCAAGGTGTGTCTTCAATGCGCGATGAAGAACGGTGAAACTAACGATGCCTTTGGTGTCGAGGAAGATGAAGAACGGTCAAAAAACCATGAAGAACGCTTGAAGAAATGGCTCAAAAGCTCCTTGGTTCGTTTTCTCTCTCTATGTTTCTTCCTGGCTCAAAAAGTGTCTCTACCCCTTTTATACTTTTCTGACTCTGATGGAAGGCACGATCGTGGGTAGCAAGGCACGATCGTGCCTCTGTCTGGGTCACGATCGTGGCTTGGACGCGGCACGATCGTGACTTGGTCTTGGTGGCGATCGTGACTCCTTCAGGCACGATCGTGGCTGGGGTAGGTAAGATATTTTGAATCTCCTCGATCCTGTCCCCGTGTAAAGCCACGATTGTGGGTCTTCGAGGGGCGATCGTGCCTCCCTGGGGCACGATCGTGACTCCCCCGTGACTGAGATCGGGGGAGCCCACTGTAAGTTAGATTTAATTCGGCAATATACTTCAAAGGGGGGCCACGATCGTGACTGGCTGAGTCACGATCGTGACTGGCTGAGTCACGATCGTGCCTAATGGAGGCACGATCGTGACTAAAGCTCTCTGCCCGGCTGTTTGGTCAACGCCCTTTGACTTTTTGCTCGGTGCCTCGTTTTTGGCCCTTTTTCCTCCCGAACCTGCGTACGCACCTCAAAACACCAAAAAGCATAAAATATGCAATCCCGGGCCTTACTCGGCCACTAACGGACGCAATTGCACCGAATTGTGAGGTTAAACGGTCTCGAAACGAGACCTTTTGACCCCACAACAAACACACCCCACTTAAACACTTATCGTCCCGATAAGTCAACAAGTGTACTGCAAAATTCACCGAGTTAAGAACCCTGAGTCAACTCAATAGGAGGAGCTCGACATCTCCTAGGGGTTTTAGGCAAACACCCCCGAACCGAAACAAGTAAAACAAACGGGACAACTTACCACTATCCTACAACGACAAAACACGACACTACTAGACTCAAGACAACACTATTCCTAACACACACATTGAGACTCCATAAGTACAGTTCATAATGACAATCAAGTATTCATGTGAACTCGAAATACTCATGCAAAGGACACCGTGCACGAAGGGTATCATTTTCACTCCGCATACATGTTAAGCTACACTTGCCCTTACACAACATGCATCACATAAATCCCTTTTTCTCAATACTTTGGTGATCATGCCTTAATGGTTCGAACCGATCCCGATGATCTCTTAGACCATAGCCAAAAGTGAATCCATACGGTAGGGCTTATTTGGCTTGTAGTGTAGGATAGACTCGGGTCGGTGTTTAAGAGGGAAAAACCAGGAAGATCAATGATGCTCAATTCCTAAGTTGCCTCAACCTCACAAACCCCATTACACTTCAATCTCTCCCCAAGACTCGTTGTCAATCACTTGTTACCCCTTTTTTTACCCCACATCATCCTTTCCCATCTTTTCTGCTTTGATCACCGACACTTTCTTCTGCTTTTGGTTTGCTCCACAATGCTAAATTTCGACCACTTTGGCGATTTGCATTTGGGTTTTCGTCCGGGTTCGGTTTGTTGGTTTTCCTTTCATAGTGCTTTTCTTTCCTTCGGCATTTTTGCTCTCCTTCTTAGGATCTTCCGGCATGCCAAGTACTTCAATTACACTATTCCATTTCCTTTAGTTGTCCTCAAACCCGAAACGTAGCAGTTTCTGAAGTGTCACATTTGGTGTCTTCCCAGCAGTAATTTTCTCTCCCAATGGCCCTTCTATCTTAGGCAAAATCAACTCCACTAAATAATCATAGGAGAAAGTACATACTACCTTTCTCGAAATAAAATGGTTGACTTGGCGTGATGGTTTGTCCCGGGTGTTGACTTGTTCGTTCTGCGAAGGAGAGGTGTACGCCATAGGCGTCGTGATTGCACCGGTTCCTTCATGCGAAAATCAAACAAAGATTAGTTCATTGCTTAGACCCAAATAGCTAAATTGCGAGAATGTACAAAGATAAAGTAAGAATCTTGGGTTGCCTCCCAATAGCGCGTTTGTTTAACGTCGTTAGCCCGACGAGACGGCGATTTCTACATCGCTCTTTCAACGCGTTTTCCCAACCCACGATCGTGCCTCCATGGTCACGATCGTGACTAGACCCATTTTATTGCCTTTTTTCACTCTTTTCTTCTTCTTCTTCATTCTTAGAACACTCGAACCCATACCTGCACTTGGACTTGTTTTGAAACTTGTTAAATGACTCGATTGTGGTGTGTGAGACACATACCACACTTAATTCTGAACACGGGGTTACAACATACAAAAGACTCCATAAACCGAAACTACACACATATGTACAAACAATTGGTGTTACCTTCTCCCTTCTTACCTGGCCGCTGGCGGCCTCATAGTTCTTCTGTGCAATGTCGCAGCCAAGTTGCTAATCATTTCCATGATGTCAGTCAACTGTTGTTGCACGTCCTCCTTAAAGTCCTTGATATCTTCTCTCACCATCATGATATCCACGATGATCTCCTCAAACCGGCTCTCAATATGGATCATAGGATCCTCCGGCGGGGTGGGACTATCTTCGGATACCGGCGAGTTCACCGGCCACGTTGGCGCCGGCGAGTTTCCCTCATCGTCATCCGATGAGGATGAGGCATTGAGGCCAATTTCCCACTGAGTCATGTTGGCTTAGAGAAATATGAAGTTGGTTCTCGGAGGATTCTTTAACTTGCAAGAATTCTAAAACAATGACAATGAGAGAAAGAGAAAGAGAAAGGGGTCCTTTTATTGACCAAAGGGTGATGGGTAGGACCCTTGCTTTTTCCCCCAAAACTCTCCCGTGACTCTCCTCTCAAGTCTTGCTTTGTACATCTTTTTCATAATGAAGGCACATCCAATCACCTGCACAAAAAGTAACACACACAAACTCTACAAATCCTAGACTCAATAGTGGTGTGTGGGACACACACCACACTTAGGGTATTACTATACCCAAATTTAACTAAACCCGACAGTGGTGTGTATCCCGTACACAGCACACTTAAGACTCAACTGCGCCTAACTTTCACGGCGACACCCTTATATAATATAAACCCGACAATACTACTAATCAAAGCACAACAACCCACATAGAGGGGCAAACCATTCAAGGTTCCAAGGTGATCACAAGCCTTAAGCAAAATCAACTCCACTAAATAATCATAGGAGAAAGTACATACTACCTTTCTCGAAATAAAATGGTTGACTTGGCGTGATGGTTTGTCCCGGGTGTTGACTTGTTCGTTTTGCGAAGGAGAGGTGTACGCCATAGGCGTCGTGATTGCACCGGTTCCTTCATGCGAAAAACAAACAAAGATTAGTTCATTGCTTAGACCCAAATAGCTAAATTGCGAGAATGTACAAAGATAAAGTAAGAATCTTGGGTTGCCTCCCAATAGCGCGTTTGTTTAACGTCGTTAGCCCGACGAGACGGCGGTTTCTACACCGCTCTTTCAATCTCGGGCTCAGTGCAATCCGGTGGCTTCCACCAGTTCCACTGTAGGTGCTTTGCTCTCCGCACCGTCACTTTGGTGCTCTCCACATACAGCTGGTCTACCCAACTCTTCGGTAGCCACACCGTCTACATTGCTGTTGGCGTCACAACGCCTTTCCTCCTTTTCTTGCTCCACTTCTTCCGGTTCTGAGGAGACTGCTTCTTTCCTGGAGCAGTAGCTCCCAACTTCTCGTGCGTCTCTAGCACGGTTGTTTCTTGTACGACCTTTGCTTCTCTTTCGGCCTCATTCTCACCCTCGAGTTCATCAAACAAAAACTTCTCGAACTCAACTTCTTCGAGTTCCTCAACCACAGATATGGCCTTTACTTCGTAACTCATGGAACTTGGCCTAACTTCTTCTCCTTCTTGTCTCGGGTCTACTTCTACTTTGGAAGCTTTTGGCCCTTTCACTACCTTTTTGGGAACCACAACCGCCCCTTTTTCCTTCTTTCTGGGGCTTGACCTTTCATCGGATGTCGGGTTCTTGAAGGTAATTGATTCACCTCCAATGGACATTGTTTGCACTCCGCTTCTGACCTTGATGCAAGTTTCTGTGGTTGCTAGAAACGGTCTTCCCAAAATGAGGTCCACATCCTGGCTTGCTTTGTAGTCATGAACAACGAAGTCTGTAGGCACCTGATGCTTGCCTATCTTCACCAATAGGTTCTGAACAACTCCCACTGGGGTACCCACCGAATGATCGGCGAGTTGCAACACCACCTTCGTCTCCTCCATGCTTGACAACCCGAGCTTCTTATACAAGGTAAGAGGCATCATACTCACTCGAGCACCTACATCGCAATGTGCCATCAGTTGAGACGAGCCTATCCCGACAGGCACTACAAAGCTTCCGGGGTCCTTCATCTTCTGAGGTTGGGACTTAGACAAGGAGCTCACCTCTGTACCAACATAGATGGCATTGACATGCCTCTTCCCATTGTCCTGCGGACACTCGGTGTTACTTGGAAGAGTTCCCGCTGGTCTTTGAGCATTACGTTGCTCCCATCGTGCCTCACTGTCCCTCTGGTTTCTTCTTAGCTCGTCGGTCACCACCGTTTGGCTTTTTATGAAGGCCTCTAGAACATCTCTGAGCGACTCATCGCCCTTCGAGTTGGAGTGTTGACCCTTGTCGTAGGTTGACAGACGGTTATTTTGGCCATTGTTGCCACCTTGGGGACGATCCGGATACACTCTGCCGTAGCTACTAGCATTGGCCTGTGGTCTCGCTTGGTAGTTGTTTCCATATCCTTGGGGGTGGTTCTGCACCGGACGATCTTGGTATCCCCGTGCATTTCCCGGTCCCCCGAAGTTGCCCTTGTTGTTGTTGTTGTTGTTGTTGTATTCCATGCGGTTTACTCCCGCTTGAGGCCGCAAATTCCTTCCTTGATCTCCTTGCGCCATGTTAAGAAGCCTGTTCATCTTGTCTGAGAGACTTTTCATTGTCTCTTGTTCTTCTCCTTTTCGTGCGACGGATGATCCTTGGTTATTCTGGACCACTTCGACTTCATTGTACTCATAACTTTGGAGCGCAACTTGCTCCACCACATCAAACACTGCGCCCGGGGCTATAGATAGAAGTAACCCTCCCGAACCGGCATTCACCGCCATTTGAGACGTTTGATTCAGACCCCAGTAGAACGTCTTGTTCAAGACCTCATCACAGATTTGGTGGTCCGGACACTTCCTCAGCAACTGCTTAAATCTCTCCCACGTCTCTCCAAGAGTTTCCCCCCGGAATTGGGTGTAGTTGTTGATGTCCTTCCGAAGCAAACCCTCCTTTCGAGGTGGCACATATTTCGACAAGATGCTTTCTCGAGACTCACCCAATCTCGCTTCTCACGAAGTGGTAGCGTCATGTACCATGCTTTTGCCGCCCCTCCCAAAGAGATGGGAAGTAGCTTGGTCTTGTCTAGATCCTCCGGATAACCACTGGTCGTAGTCTCCACGACGTCTTCTAGAAGCTTAAGATGATTGTGGGCATCAGTGTTGTTGCCCATAAACTGCGGATTTGTCCTCAGTAGACTCAGCATTACTGATGTGAGCTCGAAGTCCGGAGCTTGGTGGTAATTGTCTACCCGTCTTCTATGTCTTGGTTGACGAAACCTCGGAGTTCCTCTCCCCCGCCTCCCTCGCGATCCTCTAGGGGGAAGCGGAGATAATTGAGGCATGTCGTCGTCCTCGGCATCATAGTCTTCGTGATCCTCGGATCCAAAGTACGACCTTTCATTATTATTTACCTCCACGGGAACTTCTTCCCGATCTCTCCCCAGAATGGGAGGTCTTTGTTCCACCCTAGCGGGAGTCTCATTCATACTTCTTGATTGAGCCATACTTCCACTAATACGCTTCCTCAAAGCGTTGTTTCTCCGGCACAAAGCTTCAATTTCTGGGTTGCAATTAAACTCTGGCACTCCCGAGCTTCGGGTCATGTACCAAATAAGTACCTTCAATTAAACTAAACAATATCAATATCACAACAACACATACACAAGCATTTACCAATCGTAGACCGATTAATCCCCGGCAACGGCGCCAAAAACTTGTTGGGCCAAAATGTGACGTGATAACGTCGCACAATGGTTTCCACGTGCAAGTGCACACGGGTCGCAAGTAATAATATTTATATGATCCGGTAAGATACCGAGTCGGTCCACAGGGATTAATATGGGGTTTACGATTAGTTAATAAACGTGTTTGCAATTATGACAACGATAGCAAAGCGCGACAGTGAATACGTAGAGATTCAAACGCCTAGGGCGCTAAACAATCATCAAGTGAATAAGTTCGAGAGATAAGCAAGCTATCGATTAAACGGTTGGTCGAGCCTATGTCTTAAATGCCGACCTCGCCTTTCGGTAATGAGGTTGGCCTAATCCCGAGTGTTCTCGTGCCCTTTCGGTATTGAGAAAACTCGAGATCGCATACAATCGACAATAAACGGCTAAGGGTTAAGAGAAGGTGCCAAGACACGGTCTTGAGCCTTCAACCCTCGGTGGTTGCTAAGTCCGGGTTCTAATCCTTCCCTTTCGGTATTGGATAGAACACCTCAATCACATATTGTAAAACGTCACTTAAACAACACATGCATTCAAACAACAATCCACACAACACATTTGTTCATCAATAAATCGCTAATCTCATTAAACGTTACATTCACATTATATATTGTCTAGCACCTATGGCTAAGGGGTTTAGCCCATAACCATGGTGCTCAAGCTTAGCATCAACATGGTGGTTACACTAATACAAATGAAGAACATGAAGAACATAAAATAAAAGGATAGGAAATGCTCTTGGAATCCCGAGCAAGGTGTGTCTTCAATGCGCGATGAAGAACGGTGGAACTAACGATGCCTTTGGTGTCGAGGAAGATGAAGAACGGTCGAAAAACCACGAAGAACGCTCAAGAACGCTTGAAAAAATGGCTCAAAAGCTCCTTGGTTCGTTTTCTCTCTCTATGTTTCTTCCTGGCTCAAAAAGTGTCTCTACCCCTTTTATACTTTTCTGACTCTGATGGAAGGCACGATCGTGGGTAGCAAGGCACGATCGTGCCTCTGTCTGGGTCACGATCGTGGCTTGAACGCGGCACGATCGTGACTTGGTCTTGGTGGCGATCGTGACTCCTTCAGGCACGATCGTGGCTGGGGTAGGTAAGATATTTTGAATCTCCTCGATCCTGTCCCCGTGTAAAGCCACGATCGTGGGTCTTCGAGGGGAGATCGTGCCTCCCTGGGGCACGATCGTGACTCCCCCGTGACTGAGATCGGGGGAGCCCACTGTAAGTTGGATTTAATTCGGCAATATACTTCAAAGGGGGGCCACGATCGTGACTGGCTGAGTCACGATCGTGCCTAATGAGCCACGATCGTGCCTAATGGAGGCATGATCGTGACTAAAGCTCTCTGCCCGGCTGTTTGGTCAACGCCCTTTGACTTTTTGCTCGGTGCCTCGTTTTTGGCCCTTTTTCCTCCCGAACCTGCGTACGCACCTGAAAACACCAAAAAGCATAAAATATGCACTCCCGGGCCTTACTCGGCCACTAACGGACGCAATTACACCGAATTGTGAGGTTAAACGGTCTCGAAACGAGACCTTTTGACCCCACAACAATGGGTAATTTGGGAAGGGAGGAAAAGAAGCATTTGGAAAGAAGAACTTTTCCTCCCATCTAAGGTGTTCATAGTGGCAAAGTCGTGTAAAAGGTTGTAGATGGAAGCGAACGCTTTTTAGACAAAGTGTACTTTGCGGGTCAGGCAACCTCATCCAAAATGGTCCCCTCCTGCGTGGGGAACTTTAAAAATTAATGTAGACGGGGGAGTGGAATCAAGCAGAAGAGTATAGAGTGTGGGGTTGTTTGTATAGATGAATGGAGTAGGGCGGTAACATCGTTTTGTAGACGCTTCACGATGATTCTCCAACTAGTTGAGGTGGAGGTCATGGGTGTCAAGGAAGCTCTTTGGTGGATTAAGCGCAATCATTGGAGTCATTTAGTGGTAGAGACCGACTATCTTATTGTTTTTTTCAAAGTTCAGTACAATTATGTTCTTCTTGGAATAACACGCAAGTCCATTTGACTTTGATCTTTAACATCTTCGCCGTCATTTTAGGTATGTTCTGAATATCATCTAGGTACATATGAATAAATAGTATGTTTGTTAGTAAAAACATTTTAGCTTAAAATAATTAAAATTTAATTAAGTGAATGGAACTAAAATTACCTAATGGCAACATGGTTTAAAAAGGCGTCTGAGGCGTACACCTTAAGGCGAGGCGGAGAAATATCACCATGGAGGCTACGCAATCCCAGAAGACGATGAGGCTTGCGCGTTAGAGAAAATGAGGCGTTCACGATAGAGGATACGAGGCGATGCGGAAGAGGCTTACACATCAGTTTATGATTGTGTAGTTTAAGGTTTCTAAGGTTTGAGCGAAGTTTAATGAATAACTGGGCCTTTTGTAATTGAACTTCCATTATTAATTGGGCTGTAATAAACTGAATTTTATTACCTTTTATTATAATTTGAAATTTGAAGTTACCTTTGAGGAAAAAAAAAGAAATCATAACATCACAATATCAGAAAGCTCAACAGACTCAATTTAAAGTTCACCATACCCATGGTCATCTATATATTAAGTGCTTCAATGTAAGAAAATTTTCACATTAACTACTTCACCATCCAACTTTCAGCAAAATTGTTACCCATTAGCAGTCCGTTACTTTATCTTTAAGGTTAGTAACATTACATTTTTATGTTATTTATTATATAAATCCAAATGACATAATTTTATCTTCGTGCATGATTATTGTTGTTTATTTATAATTCTCTATTTCTATTATTTTTGTTTTCTTTATATATTATATTTATATATTGTTATCACGCATGACATAATCTTATTAGATAAACTACTGGGTTCCTCCGTAAAGTTATTGACGAAAATCTTAGGTCCCAAAGAAATTATAGCAAATAAAAACTAATCTCGAAAAATAGATTGCAAGTAAGATGATAAGGGAAGAGATAGCAAACACAACAATATAACGTGGTTCACAACTCTCCTTAGAGTTGCTACGTCCACCCCCAAGAACTTACAAAGAGTTCAGCATCTTTATTAACTTAGTAAAAGTTACAAAGGATTACAAGAACAAATCTTATAAATTACAACACCAAGCAAGTTTAAATTTTGCAACCAAACAACAACACCTAGCAAGAACCAATCTCGCAACAACAAGATGAAGACATTGAGGTTAACTCACAAAAAGTCAACAATACAAGGTGTTTAATCTTAGGTAGAATAAACACAATGCCTCAATCACAATGATATAAAAATTAAGTACAAGCAAATTATATATGATTTCAAGATATGTAAGGCTTAGCTCAATGTGATTTTAAAAACATATGATTTCAAAATAAGTTTCAAATAGAGCACAACATGTTCCATAAATGATTTGACAATAAGAGTGCATGTTTTTCAAAGATCAAAATATGTTAAACTCTTAGATCATGACTTTGAAAAACACTTTCAAGAACAAGAAATACAAGAGATATCAAAACGACTTTTCTCTTAAAGGTGAAGATCTTGTGCTAGAATTTTTTTGTAGAGAAAGAGTAGAGTGTTGTGTTGTGTCAAATGAAGAACCAAAAGAGGGTATTTATAGAAAAACATTTTGGTGTTGAGAATTCAGAAATAGAGTTGTTGAAAGATACTTGAGTGCAAATCCAAGTTGCAAGTCTTGACAAGAGAATGACTCCAAACACATATTTCAAAATGAAGATTACTTGTAATTGTTATCTTGCTCTCTTTTTATAATAAAAAAAATATAATAATAAATAAAAATAGCATTTTAAAAATAAGTGAGTAAAGATGAAGTGTAGAAATAGCCAAAACATATTTTAAAATCATACTTACAAGAGTCTTTATAGTTATGACTTAAACCACTCCATATAACTATTCTTGATCTTCCATAGCATGTCTTGATCACTATTATGAGTCTGAAATTGTCATTGGATAATGAAAATTCGTGGAGGACTTCATTGGGTGCAAAGAGGTGATGAACATGCTTGTTGCCCCATATTTTCAGCTTTGACATTTGCTTGCTCAAATGACCATAACTTTTTCTTCAAGACTCTAAATCACTCCAAATCAGTTGGGTTACAAACTATACTCATATATCTTTCCAATAGTGTATCATATACCTGCTAAAATACTTCTAGTCAAGTCAGTTTTGACAAGAAAGTTCACCCATAAAATCTGCTTTTTCGGTTTTGGCAGATTTGATGTCTTGTCACCATTTCTTCAATATCTCTCTGAAAACGTGTGATAATATATAAAAAAAATTTCATTGCAAAATAGACTCTTCAATGTTTTCAGAACATTAAAGAAATATCAATTTGATAATGAAATGAATTTTATATGATTTTTTTCAAAGTTGGCACAAATGCTGAAAAAGTTATTGTTTTGCACAAATCAGAAAATTCATTTATCAACCTTAAAGTAACTTTGGAAAGCTTGTATTATACAACATAAATAATTGAAACAAAGTATTTGATCTTGAATAATAATAAAGATGTTTGTTATCATCAAAACACCAAGATTAAAATGTTCACAACATAAAGTAATATTTGTTGCTTGTTTACAAACACCTAATTTCGATTAGTTGAGTTTAGTTTGATTTTGGTCAATATTCAATGTACAAAGTTTTCAATTTTTGGATACAAAACCAAAATTGTCTAAGAATAATCTTTGAATAGCTGGAACCAAATTTATCTTCGTAAGATCACTTAACAAAAATGTATTTTTAATAACACACATAAGCTATCATTGTTATCAAAAAATATTCTCTAATTATATGCGTAACATCACTAAAATATCACTTGGAAAATCGGTTTAGACATAAAAAACTTTTTAAGAGTACATGTTCAAAACATTGACGATAACAACAAAAACATCGTTTCCAAAATATAGTTTGTTCAAAAAAATCTTCCATCTATCGTCTCCAAAATATAGTTTGTCCAAAAAAAAAATATTCCATCCGTCTATTTGTCAATTGTCTATATACTTTCTCTTTTATGTACTTTTTTTCGACGAAGAAACTGACATTTCCTTTCCGATGCACATATTTGTTTGTACAAAATTATATTTTGTTGTTCTCTATTAGATCTCCTTGCGTTGGACTCTACACTCATTTTCCGCATAAACAAAAACAAAACGTTTAAGTGAATATAATAACAGAACAAATTTCAAGGCAATGTACAAAGATTGAGTATGATCTTTATATAAATCAACAACTCATAGTAACAACCCATTAATCCTCTATTTTCAAAAACATATTTTAATTTGTCTTCAATTTTATCGTGCTCGCTCAAAACATACTCTAACTGTGATTAAAATACCAATAACTTAAGAAGTTTATGTTATTATACGAGAAATATCTATTATAGTAAAACTTACTACACATTCAAGTTTCAGTTGGATCTCTGTAGACTCTAGTTTCAATCTATTATTTTCTTCCACCAAATCTTTCATTCTCTCTAATTATGTTCTATTACAACAAATTGTAATATTTTAAACTGTATCATGCACCGACACAATAAAAAAACAGTTTAGTTAAGAGATTGTACTTACAACACGATCCAAATCCTTTTCCAAATCGTTAAATGATATTGCCAAGTCCCAATTCTCCATTACATATTCACGTTTTGAAGCTTTTGCACCGCTAAGCTATTTTTTAGTTTCTTCGAGCCTTGCTTTCAACTCAAAAATTTCGTTCCTCAGTCCCTAAATCTACACAAATAGTGATGACCAACATTGTTATCAAATTAAATGCCCTACGTAACAACCATAAATGTGGCACGAAATCGAAATACAATACTCATGTTAGAAGATAAATGTACCACAGTTTCAAGTTTAAAGTCACGAGCTTCATGTGACAAGTCTTTGACAAAGTGATAACGAGAAGCTTGCAAAGAATTCGAAACCAATCCGATATACATGTTCTCAAACTCTGACTAACTCTATGTAGTCGACGTTTGGTTTTGTGGAGGTGCACCTACTAGCTCGATGACATGGTGTTCAATGTTATGAGTTCACCGTGAGAGATCTGGCAAGTTTGCTTCGTGGTGGGTCAGCGAGAAGTGACACTAAAATACTTCTCCCAACCAATGTCGTCGACGACCCTGTTGGAATTAATTTGCTACAAAACCTTTTACTTCGGTTACAAAATGTTGTGACCTTGACTCCCCTATTTGTAAGCCTTAATCTCATATTTATGACTTCCATTGTCTTTTTCATTCTTATATAAATAGTACGACAACACAACTAAGTACGATGGTTTTTCTAATCTTTCCTCTGTCTTAAAATCCAAGAATTTCTGGTTATTGAGTTTTGTAGTTCCTAAATTTAGAATTGCGAGTGCACACATTTTTGGACTCCCGTGTAAACCTTGGGAAGCTACCGCCAACAACGAATGACACTGAGGTCGTGCTAGAAATAAGGCAATGGCTACTATTTACCACGACACAACGAAACTCTGTTCATACGATAAGTTTCTCTACATCATCATTGTTATACACTTGTTTTACAACAATTTAAAAGCTAAATAATTGTATGGTTTTAGTTAGTGCATTTTATGAAATACATGGTTATTGGTTTAACTTGTGTAGAGAATGCCAACAAAGGTTCATAAATGGTGACGGAAAAGCTAGAGAAGTTGAAGTCGGCTAACATCACTGCTGATGTTAACATAACATTATTTATTTTTTATTTTCAAGACTATTGTCATCATTATAAAAAGGGTAACTTCATGTCAGTATCCCAAGTTTGACTTATTTTCAAATCAGTACCCAAAGTTTGAAAAGTTTTTTGCCAGTACCTCAAGTTCAATTACGTTGCACTTAAGGTAACATATGTTAAATTTAACATAATTGGTATGTGAAAAGTCTAAAATGCCCTCAATAGTTATGATTTGAAATTTGACCAGTCTGACCGGTTCAAATTCGGTCAAATCGGTTCAATCTGAGCAGTTTAATTAAAATAATATTATTTTAATAATATAAAAAATTAATTATTATTAATAAATAATATAATATTGAAACTTTCAAATGGAATAACTCTCGCATACGACCTCCATTTCGAGATCATAGTATATCAAATCGAAGAGAATCGAAAGATAAACAACTTTGAAAAATAATATTAATAATTAAATTAAAATAGGGAAAATGTCATTTAGCTCCCTCGTGCCTTACGCGTTTTTCACTTAACTCCCTCGCTCGACAAATGCATTATGAGAGACCCCCGAACATTCCAAAATTCTCACGGAATCCCAACGGTGTTAGTTTTTTATCATGTGACTATCATGTGGGTGTGATTTTTTTGTAAAAATGGAAATAATGTCCTTTATCTGATCTGCTCAGGTTGGATCCAAAATCTTTTCTTTATCTCTCTAAAACCAGTGACGGATCGTCCTCCTCGATTCGAAATCGTCCTCTACGATTCCTCACTTCTTGGCCGGCGTCGACGGAAAGAACAACCGCCGCCGCCGCCACCACGAAGAAACAACACCAGATCTTGTGTGACTGCGAAGGCTTGACGGCGTCGAGGTCAAGGTCACGGCGGATGAGGGAGCGACCGATGAAGTCAACTGCAGAGGCAACTGAAACATCCACGTTGGGACTCGCTGAGTTTGGCCGGAAAAACTCACACATGCTGGAGGTTGAAGACGACATCAAAGTCCCTGTTTGTTGGAATTCACACATGTGCTGGAGAAGAGCACCGCCGTGAACCAGGTCTTACAGGCCGAGTCTATAGGGTTTTGGAGAGTTCTTTAACATCGAGATAGCGGAAGCATTTAACAAATCAACTCCAAACCTTGTCCAAGAACATTGAACCATTAAATCCCAAGGCAAAATATATTCCACAAGAAATTTACTTTTACGTCTTTGTTGAATCGATAAAGAAGAACTTTGTGATCTTCTTTTCTAGAGCAAGTCCACACCAAGGGGTTGATCTTCAAGATCCTTCACTTAATGCCTACTAGAACAATTAAATGAAGAACAAGAGAGCAAGAAAAGAGAAGAGCAAGGGGTGGCCGGCCAAGGAGAGAGAGAGAGAGATGTGAGAGTGAGAATTGTGTGATTAATTATTTGATCTTTCTCTACTTCATCAATCTCATAAGCATGGGTCAAAAGGTGATTGGTATAGGCTTAAAGGTGTCATTACCCATACCCCTTAAATCACTCACCTCTTAATCAACATTCACCAACTAAGCATGGTGTGTTGTGGCCCCCACCTTTGGGCCCACCAAAGTGGCCGGCCATGTAGGGCTTATTGGGCCCAAAATAGGCCCTTGTTGGGCCGGCCATGTCACCTCATGGGCCGAGCCCAATGGGCTCGCCCATGTGGTTTCGTGCCGTGTCCGAAAGTCGCCCGACCCTTTTTGTCGTTACTTATCAAACAAATTCCGACGCGACATCGACGAAAAATCTCAGTTTTCTCGATTCGCTAATTATTCTCTCATACCGAACCTATGGCCCAAAACCTTCAGTTTTGTCCATGTATTGCTCCTCAAGAAACGTTAAGGTTTCCTTGTCTCAAGTTATCCGTCTTGAATGTGTGTGACCCTCCAGGCTCATGCCACCGTTGGTAGATCGGCACAAAAGATCTCTATTATCCGATCCATCATAAGTGGTCTCTTGTAAGACGTTATGATTACCCAAGGTGCATGATGATCGATGATTCGATTTAAACTTTGTGCTTTCAAGTCATTATCCTATTATCTCTAGATATCCCGATTGATCACAAGGCATAGAGTCGTCATCCTTGTTTAATTAATCATTGTTACTTGATATGTGAGATGTGAGATGGCTGAGAACTGATAACCCGTATCACTAGCATGGCCATGCTCTTTCTCTCAGTCACTATCGATCAAGAGGCCTTTAACGGATATATTTCCCATACCGTAGTATGAAGGATAAATCCCTTAGCCGTCTTTCGTGTCACTCATGCAATCCGTTCCGCCACCCAATCATGCCCGTTATTGCAATCCTGTTACGGAAAGCGTTAGGCCCAAGTTAAAGCTGCACGTACATTGCATAACGATCACAAAGACTCCTTGGTCTAAGGATATCGTGACAAGCTATCGCATTTGAATATGTTCATTGCTTAATCTATGAAACACTATTCAAAGTGGGTCGTCCGATATCAATCACCTCATTATATCTATGATATGATTCTGGGATCCATCATCCCTATGACAAGTAGAACTACGTCATTTAGAACCATCCTCATACTGGTCGCTTCTATTGAAGCGTATATTGACCAAGGACTCGTTAAGTGTGATCCGTACAGATTTATGGTTCTACTACTTTAGTGGTCATAAATCAGATCATGCTTAACATATTACTTCAACACATAAGTAATACAAAACCGTTTATTTATTACAAATGATGATAATTATACATAGACATTTACAGACTACTATCAATTGGACTAGGGCACAAAAATGCTATCAGAGTCCTCGGTGGTCAACGGCGTTCCGGCGATGTACATCTTTGAATCGGCAAGGAGGCGAGCTCTGAGTTCGTGTTAGTTTAGTGTTAGATTCGAATTTTGTTTTTGTGCTTTCTTGTTTAGTGTTAGATTTGAACATAATATTGCTATGAAAGCGTTGACTATTAAATTTCAAGTTTTTTGAAATTTAAATCACTCAAATCGGAGTTTTGTAGACAAAGATAGGGCAAAAATTTGAGATGAGTGTTGAAAACGAGTTGCAGGTGGGCTGGAGGTTGATGATGAAGGAAACGACGCCGTTTTTGAGTTTTTCAGTCTTTATTTATGGTTTTTATATATAAAAATTAAGTTATAAACAAAAACTCTCAATTGGCTTAATGGTTGGGTGTTTGCATTGAACCCAATGGGTCTGGGTTTCCAACCCGGGATCATGATTCAAAACACATACCTCTTGCAAGAGAAGCGTGCGCAAGACCATTAGGCCACCTGGTACTTTGGTTTGATTTAATCTTCTTTTATATGTATACTATATATAAAGTAAATATAAACGAAACAACGTCGCACCTCCCATCTTCAACCTTCTGTCACCTGCAAATTGTTTTCACCGTGTATCAAGAGTTTTGACATATTTTTGCATTAAAAAGTCCAATTTTAGTGATTTAAACTCCAAAATTCTCAAAATTTAAGTACCAACTTGTTTACACCAATATTATGTTCAAATTTAGTACCGATTAAAAAACAAAAAAATGAGATTCAAATTTTGTATATGCATAGATTCGAGGCTACACAAAATCAGCAATTTTGAGCTGATTTTGTGTAGCGTGAACAAATTGATTCTCTGTTATGGGTCCAATTCTTCGGTCTTCGATTCATGGGACTCTACCATGGAAAGCCCATTGAAGTCCCGAAAATCCAATTAGAGACGGTGATAGTCGCCGGTGGGAACGAGGTGGTGCCAGGTCGTTGGGCTAGCAAGTCCTCGAATTTTTCTTTTTACTGCCCAAGTCCATTGTCGTGCTGGTTCAAGAACTCTCTGGCCAACTCCAGCGTGAATTCGACCCTTCCGTCAGAACCTCCAAGGTACACACCACGCCGACGTGCTTGCCTCAGCCTCTGGCGACTGCAGTGTCCGGGTCTGGGACGTCCGCGAGCCCGGCTCCACCATGATCGACAAAGCTCAGGTGATATAAACACATTTTGGTAATCAATGGTAACTTTTGAAATTTTGATAGGTAGCTGAGGGTATTTTGGACTTTTCACAGGCAAACTAACGGTGTTGGGCCTCCGTGAAAATTTTGGAAAGTTCGGGGGTCTCTCAGAATGCATTTGTCGGGCGAGGGAGCTAAGTGAAAAATGCGTAAACCACAAGGGAGCTAAGTGACATTTTCCCATTAAAGTATTAATTAATTATTAATAATAATATAAAAAATTAATATTATATTGAAACTTTCGAATTGAATAATTCTCTAATACGACAACCGTTTCGGGCTCATAGTATATCCGAAATGGAGGTCGTATGAGAGAGCTATTCCATTCGAAAGTTTCAATATAATATAATAGTTAATTTTTATATTATTATTAATAATTATTAATAATTAAATAATATTAAATAATATTTTAATCTGATTATTAATATTATTCTTTAAAGTTGTTTATCTTCCGATTCTATTCGAGTTGATATACCATGAGTTCGGGAGGTCGTATGAGAGAGTTATTCCATTCGAAAGTTTCAATATAATATTAGTTATTAATAATAATTAGTTTTTTCTATTTAATAATAATTATTATTATATTATTAATAATTAGATAATATTATTTAATATTTTAATTTGATTATTAATATTATTCTTCAAAGTTGTTTATCTCCCGATTCTCTTCGATTTGGTATACTATGAGCTCGAAATGGAGGTCGTATGATAGAGTTATTCCATTTGAAAATTTCAATATAATATTAATTATAATAATTAATTTTTTGTATTATTATTAATAATAATTAAAATAATATTTATTAATAATAATTAAATAATATTAGTTAATAATTTAATTTAATTATTAATATTATTCTTCAAAGTTGTTTATCTTCCGATTCTCTTCGATTTGATATATTATGAGCTCGAAACGGAGGTCATATTAGAGAGTTATTCCATTCAAAAGTTTAATATAATAATAATTAATTTTTATATTATTATTAATAAAAATAGTTAAAATAATAATATTTATTAATAATTAAATAATATTAGTTAATATTTTAATTTAGTTATAAATATTATTCTTCAAAGTTGTTTATCTTCCGATTATCTTCGATTTGATATACTATGAGCTCGAAACGGAAGTCGTATGAGAGAGTTACTGCATTCGAAAGTTTTAATATAATATTAATTATTAATAATAATTCATTTTTTTTATTAATAATAATATTAATTATTAAAATAATATTAATTATTAATATTGTTTTAATTAGTAATAATTAAACCGGTTTGACTAGATTTGAACCGGTCAAATTTTAAATCATAACTATTGAGGGCATTTTACACTTTTCACATGTCAATTCTGTTAGATCTAACATCTGTTACCATAATTGAACTTGGGGTATCAGCAAAAAACTTTTCAAACATGGGGTACTGATTTGAAAATGAGTCAATCTTAGGGTATTGACATGGAGTTACCTCTTAAAAATGGCTAATTCCATGTACACATCCCCCAAAATAGGGATGCGTTTTGTGAAACCACTTAAGTTACTAAATGTCTCAATCAGTTGTCTTAATTTTTTTGAAAATTTTGTTAACTTTTTTTGAAAATGACGAAAATACCCATGTATTTTAAAAAATAAAACTTTACTAAAACAATTTTTTTAAAATAAATAATAGACAACTGATTTTACTTTTCAGTGTAAAAATATTAAAAATAGAAACGATGTTTGACACCATATGACTAAGTGAAAATCGTGTATAAGTGAAAATTGTGTATGTCTAAGAAGAGGTAGTTGGATGTATCCCTTAAAAAAATTTGGTTCAAACGTGACTCTTACTTGACATTAAGGTGTATTCAATTAGGATTTTAATGGATTTTGAATGACTTTTAAAAGTTCATGGATTCTTAAAGTTTACAAGACTCTTTCAAGTCTATAAAGAGTGTCGATGATTTTAATGAAATGACTTTGCAAATCTCATGATTTGAGATGATACTTCTAAAAGAATTTTTTATGTCTACAAAAACTTTCAAAATCATTCAAAGTCATCAATTTCTCAAAATCATTTAAAGTCATTGATTGACTTTTACAATACATTTAGATTTTAAAAGTATTTTTAAAGTCATGATTAAATACCACAAAACTTTAAAAGTATTTCTAAAATCATGATTGAATACCACAAAACTTTGAAAAACTTCTTTAAGTCCATTAAAATCTTGATTGAATACACCCCCTAAATAACCTTTTATTCGTCCAAGTTAATTGACTATACACCAACTTAATAATTTAACATTAGGAATGAATATAAAAATTTACTTATGTAAATTATTTAATCGACATGAATAGTAATTTTTTCTATAAAACTATTATACATTCATTAATCAGATTAAAAAATATATGAAATCAAGCTCCACTTGACTTTTGTATTCAACTCATTTCTGTAAAATTTTTGACGTGGGCTTACATAGCAGATTTACAAAAGAGCACACACAGTCAGCTCAATGTATCATCACTCACAACCCAAAATTAGACCCCAAACACACTATAAGAAGACAAAAATATCACAAACCAAGAACAAGAAAGAAATCATACAACAAGTAGAGCCCACTCTGAACAAAAAAATAGTTACAAAACCACTCACCCAAACCCCATTTCCATTTCCATTTCCATTTCCATGCCTTGACTTGTGCAAGTTGTGTACTGTCATTTTGTTAACTTCTATGTCTTCCATCCAAAAAAGCTCCTCATTGCTGCCATTGCTGAACTTCTTGTTCTGTAGGCGAACCAGGCACGAAGGGGACGAAACCCCTTCCCCCGAAAACTGGTCTCATGAAGGCATTGTCGAATTTTCGCCAGTAATGGTGCACCGTGTGACTTGGAGTGCTCAGCAGCATCCTCAGGCTGCTTGGCCGGGGAACGCTCTGGTTGCCTTCTGCCTCATCCCGCCTGTTCCCTAGCAATGGCACAATGTAGGATTTAGGAGACGTTGGCTCGGAAGAGATTATGATTGTTGTTTGCTTTGACATAGGATGCAGGATCCTAATCAACGGTTTGGTCATCAACCCGAAAACCTGCAACATCAGAAACTATTATGCTACCTTGTTGCTACACGTTGAAAAGTTCAAAATCGTTACGTTCAATGATATATCTTACCACAGAGCTGAAAAGAACGACGGTAATGGTACTGGTTATCATGATCGCATTCCCTCGCAGCTGGGTATGGCCCGACCTTGTGAACTGCATGCATCAAAAACTTTTTATGCATCTTAACCGAGAAGCTATTTCAAAAACCAATCAAATACGAGCAAAGTAAAAATGATATGTTCCTACAATTTACCTGATTATAAGCAAGGGCCATAGAAACAGCACCACGCATTAAACCAGCCCACCATATTGTAACCTGTAACGGAAAAACCAAAAATTGATTTAAACACGTCGATAATTTCAATGTATAGGGCAACGTCAGAAAAATAAAATTGCTAGAACTCATACTTGTTGCTTCAACTCTACTCTGTCGAGAGGATTTTTCTTGGTCAAATTGGATAAAAACGATAAGGGAAAAATGAAGGCCGCTCTTCCAACAAGAACCAATCCCAACAGTATCGAACTCACCCCAATTGATTTTCCGGGACTGAAACAAAATTAAACGAAAAATTAAATAAAATGAATGACACTTTTTGACACTCACTCAAGCTTTGTCTTAATTTTTACCTGTCACTCACGACACGCCACTTCTCGATATCTAGGGCGTCCATGCCAACGTAAAGGAAGATAAAGATTTCGGCAACAAACGACAGGGTTGCAAAAGCATGCCTGTCATGGTATGATGCCGGGATGTAATAGAATTAGCGACATGACAGCTTGGCCACAACATTCTAGTAACGAAAACGTTTTTTTTTCTATCACGATTTGTATAGATTAAATATTTCAATATTAACATACTTGGCAGTCACTCTTGAACTCTCTGTCACGTTATGCCACGTATAGTGAGACATAACAATCCCACAAAAGAACACGGTGAGAATGCCGCTTAGATAGAAGAGCTGTAACACATCAGCATTTTAAGATCAATCATGTTTTGACACAATTTCAAGCAAGGAAATCGGAACATAAACATGTATAGGTGAAAAAAATGAGAAGTTGATGAAAATCTTACTTCAGCCAGCATATATGAAAGGTATGCCATCAGAATCATTAGAGCAACCTCACGATCAGTCGAGTGCCTGATAGTTTTAAGAATACAAACTATAAGAGCTCGTGAATATAAGACAAAAACCATACTCGCTTCATTACTTGCAACTACATTGCTTTACTTACTTACTTCCTCAGCTATAACTTATGTTAAAGACTGACCCACATAAAAGCTCAAGCTTATAGGTGGAGACTCATCGACATTTTTTCAGTGCAGGAGTTTAACAACTTACAAACTCGGAGTAATGAAAAATCAGGTAGTTGATTATGCATAAAAATGATGAGCGCAATACTATTGACTGACCTGCCAAAATAGAGCTTCTTAATAACATATGCGCTAAGGAGTCCAGACTGCAGTACACATCAAATTTAATCTCAAACACTATCATAAATCAAATTTAATCTCAAACACTATCATAAAAAGACGCAAGGAAATACAAAATGAGAAAAACATGAACAAAAACAGAGATACGACTTACAAAAACTCCTAGCACAGTGCTCGCAATAAATAAATAACAAAAGTTGCCAGCAAACTGCAAAGCAATGCTTGAGTCGATATGAGTAAGGTCAAAGCTCTGGATGGCATTGAAAAGCACCACCGAAGTAGCGTCATTTACGACACCTTCCCCAAAGACCAGACTGTAGAGTAGAGGCGTCTCGTCTTGATTGAGCACCTAAAGCCAAGGATTCGATGCATTATATGTTCTGAATTGTTCATTTTGGTTTAAACACTCATGAGATTATGCCAACTTCAAGAAATGGCTTTTACCTGCAACGTGCAAACAGAATCTGTTGCAGAAAATATCGCTCCAATTGCTGCAGTCAAGAAAGAGTGTTAGGTGAGTGACAAAACGGGAACTACTTAAAACATTTCTTTTAGAAAATACCAAGGTAGTCTCCAATGTCGACAGAGCCAATATTCATTTTCTGGAAAAAGTGTATAGCACCTGCGCAAAAAATAACGAATACAGGAAAAGAAAGTAAGAAAAAACACATTTTATTAAGCCTGAGGATTAATTTAGTTTTCATGTCTGAAACATCATCAACTAAGCCCAAACAAAGCAGTCACACTTTATGAAGGACGCCTAATCCAGTATAGATGCTTCTGTTTTCTACTTGTCGGATTTTAACTTGAATATAGAGCTAAACTCAAGTGTCACTTTTCTGACTGTTGGTTACATCAAGCATAAGCTGAAGACATTATGTAGTTAAACACGTTTACCCATTGATATTGTGGCAAATGATATTAGAGTACCGACTGCACCAAACAGCATAATAGTCATGAAGTTACGAAAGAACTGCTTCTTCTTCACCTGGAACCTGGCAAACAGAAACAAATCATAAACCGTGTTGAACGATATTGTGGCAATAACAAAACAAATCAAAGACTTCAGAGTACTTCTTAGACTAACATGGTTGCTATTTCCACCTATTTATTCTTAAGATGACACGTGAGGAAATATATTACAACGAGTTAAACTAAGGATAAAAAAATCGTGAAAATAACAGCAGTATTTGACGGATCAATGCTCTGGTGGTAATTAAATATAGCACGAAAACACCAAGGACATAGGTGATTCGATCAGTTTCTCAAGGACCCCTCAAAGTGGCGAACTTTTTACTTAGCACTGGGTGCTCTCGTCTTGTATTCTTTAGACAACACAGTTTTAACAAACCTGGTCGTCTTCACCTTACGAGAATCCCTTCGGAGTAACTACAGTTTGTCAACTCGCAAATAATACTACCTTCCAACTTATGAGTTATGCTTCCCTAAATATGAAGTTCTAAACTAAATGGTATGTTTCCTCTGAAGGACGTAAACCTATGCAAGAATTACAAATAGTATCCTTAGCAAGTAGGAGCACACGAGGTTGTGGTGGGAAGGTCGAACATCAACTCGCTAATCCTTAATTTTTACAAAAATATCAAACACAACATTTTGTTGGGCCGGAAGGAAATCGGTTAATAGGTTTCCAGCAATATCACTGATCATAGGTATATCTGTATAATATGCAGAGTTACTAGATTACAACTACAAGAGAGTACGTAAATGAAAAATGGATGCAAGGACCAAAGTATGCAATTCCTGTCAGTTCCGCATCCGATAAACTATATTGCATGCTATCAGTTGCTGGAGAAGCATCATACAAAGTAAACTTCAGACCCGAAAGCAAAACTTTACATTGCTTCTAAAATGAAATCAATGCAACTAGCATATAACAACAATCAGCGTGAATCGTCCAACTCACCCGGCATTGAATATAATTGGAGGCAGGAGATAATTAAAGAACAGATCTTCACTAAATACTAAAAGATGCGAGCTCTTTCCTCCCGTCGTAAACAAAATTACAACTCCCGTGCACAGGCCCTGCCATAGATCGGTTTACTCAAGCAATCAATTTCAACTACAACAAACCCATAAATCTCAATTACAAGTGCAGTACAAAAACTCACAATAGCAAGTGCTGTAATGGACTCGTTCATCCATCGACTTTCCTCCAGTAAATGACCTAGTACAATACAAGCACACAAAAGGGCGACGAATAGGCTCATTGAAACCACCGAAGTGTGATCAGATGCTAACAAACCCGATTTCACCACAAGTGAATCAATGCCAATTGCCATTGTAGCACACTTGATGGGTTACAAAATCAAAAGTTAACTATCAACAACACCCAATACCAAAAATCAATTCAAATTTGGTATGTGTGTTATTTCATGAACTTCCACCTATGATCCAAGCTCTGCATAAATGAAATAAAAAAACATCTAATCAGTTATATCTCAGTTTCTCAATGCCAATTTCATATTTGAGCATCTAAATTGTTTCCTTTTTTCTTCTGTCTATTTAAATCAGCACATAAGAAAATAGAAAAACTTAATGAAATAAGAAACAAGGAAAATGAAGTGAAGTGATGAATCAGAAACATGTATTCTATGAGAAGAGAAAAAAAAACCCAAATGCTTGTGATTTTCCTTCCATTTTCACCTGGGTTTTCTCGGGAAGCAAACAGAAGAAGCAACGAGAATGTGCCTCAACCACCAGTTCCCACTTTGTGGGTAGTGATCAAAACGCGCAACAAAACAAAATAACTCAAAAAGCTCAAATCTTGGATCTGCAAATATCTGGGTTCACAGGAAACAGAGATATTTTCTGTTAGTGGCAATTGAAGGAGACAGAAAGAGCATCGACATAAATATATACAATCTCAATCAAGGTGGGTCCAGTCCAGTCCAGTCCAATGCTAGGAAATGAACGGTGGATGATTGAGGAAATGGGGGTCTGATAATCTGGTGCTGGGTGTAGAGAATCAGAGTGAGGAAAGGACAAGTGATGATTGTGTCCACCACAACAATGCCAAAGAGAAGCTTTATTTATAATTAATGTTTATAATAAACAAATAATAAATGTGTGATGATCATATTGTTCCTCTTTAATGTGCATGCAAACAGATTCATTCATTATAGAATATTTATCAAGGAAATGGAGGGGACAGTGTGCACCTGCATGCTTTCTACTATCTTCACCTTTTTAAAGCAAGTCAAATTTATGTGTCTACTCTTCATTCATAACATTAAAAATAAATAACTCATTCTAATTTAATATACAACTTAGGTCTCCTTATTACAACTCAATTAGGGAAAATAAAAACTCTTCAAATTCAACCAAGATTTGTTGCCCTTGATTTGATCGAGACGGGTTTGGTTAGAGATTCTTCGAGAATCGAATTAGGGCAAGAGATATTCAAAATAATTTTGATTATATTGCGGGTTTGGTTTGAACGTGTATATCACATACCCAATCGGGCACTGTTGAGGTATGAACAAAATAAAAAGATTGGATTCCAAGTTTAGTGCGGTGACAGGGATTGGACTGTTGTCGGGATGAGGAAAATTCGCTCGAACCTATACCTTTTCTATTATCATTCAAATTTTAAATTTAGACAAATTGTTTTTATGAGTATGTGAATGTTCAAATCAATAAGAAATATGTTACTAAAAATTAGTACATACATGCTAAAATTTATTTGATCGTGCAATTGAATGTTTGGATTGTCATATGATAACGTTGTTCGAGTAATGTGGATGATAAAAAATTAACCCTTCGAACGAACTGATTGATGGATTATGATTATGTGTGTGATGTGAGATTTGAAATAGATCCACAAGTTTAAAAGTAATTTAAATAAAACATATAACTTTAGTTTATAACAAGTTGGAAATACTTCTCTTAATTATTTCAAATATGCGTAATGTGTCTACACAAAATTATGTAAATTATTTGGGTCAAGAAACAATAATTATAAATTATGGTGCTGTATAAATTTTATGAATACTGAATATGATTTATATCTTGAATAAGACGAACCACTTTAGATAAAATTTATGCTTACCCGATAATTTGAATTTGAAAGAATTTTCTTAAATATCTCTTTTATTGACTTCTATCTGTTTTAATTTTAAATAGTATCTTTGAGACCTATGTAATGGCCGGTGAGCTAGCTTAAGGTGAAGAAACTACATAAGAGGTGGCATGGAATATTGTACATTTTGAGGGATAAGAAATATTTTAGGATGTGATTTTCGTGACCATGATTTAATGGTACTTAACTACAAAAATTTATGTGAATAATAATATAATATAATAGGAGTAATTTAAGGTCACACTAGAAACACACACCGTAAAAAATTAGATAATTTTGGTAAAATGATTTGGAACGGGCCGTGGCCAAAACACTAGATTTTGGGCCACGGGCCCGATTAGCACAAAAGGGGCCACGGACCGACCCAAAGTCTAAGGCTTTGGGGCTGGTCGTGGCAAGGCTTGGGAGGCCGAGCCCATGAGGGCTAGGTTTGTGATCCCCTAGACCCTAATTTTCTCTATAAATAGAGAAGAGAAAATTATTGCTCATTTCATACTGAAACGCTGCCCGATTTTCTACTCTAATATTTTTCCATTCTAGTAGATGGTTTAGGATTAAGTTTTGCTAAAACTTGTATGTTTGTGTGGATACAGATAGAGTGAGGGACTTAAAGTTGCTCCTCTCGGTAATTCGGGCTCGATCTAAAAAGATATGATTAATTCTCAATTAATTTATTTAATCACATATCTATCGCATAGTGGCGATCCTGATGGGTTCAGAGTTATTTTAATTTATTTCCGCTTCGTAAATCTCTGATTGAGACCCTTCGAACTCCAACAATCTGCCTCTGAAGGAATTACCTGGAGCCTTTGGTGGTGGTCCTCACGCAGTCCTTGTAGATACGCGCGACGTCGGTGGCGGTGCTCATGGTGTCGGAGAGGTGGTCGTTGTAGAGGTTTTGGAGAGAGAGAGAGAGAGAGAGAGAGAGGATATGAGAGAATTTGGTAGGATAAAGATTGAGTGGATTGTGTGGATATGAGTAAAAGTCTAAAATACCCCATAAGTGGCTGCGTGCATGTTGGTGTACGAAGCACTCCTTCGATTTCTCGGCTGCGTTCGCATGAGCACACAACTAAAATGAGCTTCGTACCTTGTCTGTACGCAACACGAACGAATATGGCTTCATGCATTCTAGTTCGCAACCCGAATGACTATGTATAGTTGCGTACTGTCTCACCATACGCAACTCATATGCCCAAATGGTGTATTGATTCCCTATATAAAAAGATGCCCTCATTGTATTATGAACAATAACAATCATCAATAAAGTTTGAGATTGAGATTGACAATCTCTTAAAGGTATTTTAGTCATTTCATAAGTTAAAAATGTTAAAATCTAACAGAACTCAACATAATGACTAATAGTGAAGAAAAACTTACAAATTTTAGGTATCCGCTCTGCCAAAAAACATCAAGGTGTAGTCATTAAAAAACAACGTATTTTAAGGGTATCCGTCTAAAAATTTTCGTATCATTTTAATAACAATATACTATTAATTATTTTGATAAAGTTATAACGAGATTCTTCGAATATTTTTTTATCATCAATTAGATTCTTTATATTTGATTGAATTTGAGATGAGCATGGGACATATTTTCTTATGGATCCGGACCATGCATGTCCTTCCACCAAATGTTTGCGGAAAGTGCGGATAATTTATATTTTTTTGAAGCTTATGCATCATTAATTTATTGAGGTGTCTCGTACTAAAAAATAAACACAACATATATGGTTGAAAATCTGATCAATGCAAAGGAAAATTACACCATCGCGTCCTGTAGATCATGATGCAAACAATATTCAAAGCTAGCATGTCTCCCACAACTTGTAAAGTATAAATATGAATCAACATCAATGATGGTGTTGCTTATTTATACGATTAATTATGACATCACAGTGTTGACAGATTGAGTCTTTTGGCACAAAAAGGTAAAATTATATATAAAAGAGAATTCGAAATTGATCGTCAAAGTCGCCGATTCTTATATATAAGAGAAATGAGATTTTGATATATGAAAAACAGGGTGTTTTTAATTTTAATACATTCAAGTTTTAGCTTATAATTTTTGCATATCTAACTTACCAAGACAAAATTCTTCCACTTAAAGGGTTAATTATTTACAAGAAGACCACAACCCCCTTTAATGATATTTAAATTTTCAAAGTTATATCATGTCTTTATGTGCATTACAATAGCAGCTCTTCATCATATATAGCCTGGTGCATTTTATTTATTTACAAGTTAATGCGGTGCGGTCGAGGAAGTCGGTGTATATACAGAAGATAGTACACCCAAAGTTATCGCGAAAGTGCCAGATTTGGACAAAAGACTAGTGTTTTCCGAGCAGAAACGACGGTCTTAGTCAAATTCATGGTTATGCCATGCGGTACGACGGATTTCGGCCATCTGAGATCATCTAAAGAGTCAAAATCGCATAGCCATGAATTTGACTCGGACTGCCGTTTAGATGATCTCTGATGGCCGAAATCTGTTGTACCACATGGGATAGCCATGAATTTGACTCGGACTGCCGTTTATGCTCGAAAAACACTAGTATTTTCTCCAAATTTGACACTTTTGCGATAATTCCGGGTGTACTATCTTCTGCATATACACCGACTTTCTCGACCGCACTGCATCATTCTCTCATAGATGGAGAAGATTCGACCTCAAATCTGGACCTGCAACATCCTCCTCAGAAAAAGAATCACCTCGGGATCCCATATCTTTGTAGCACTTCCTACCAAATTTCCAGCTGTATCAAGTATTCACACCTTACTCGCAAGCTGGATCGTAAATGTGTATCACTTCATCTCGGGTTCCATGTTAAATTTATGGACTTTCCTTATCAAAGAACACGTCCCTTGATCGATTACCCAACATTGGAATTCGAGCCTTCTATCGTTAATACATGATGTTGGTATCAGGTTCTCGTTTTTGATTAAGGCAACAATATACGTGTAAGGCTCCCAATAATTTTTAGCTACTCTTGCAAGACTTTCACCAAGCACCTTGGTTGCTGCTACACTTAAAAACTCAAATTTCTCAGTCATGCCTTCATCGTACAAGCTCTCGATGCCCTCCGAAAACAGTTCGTAACCATTGTTGTATGAATCAGCTAAGAACAAGTATTTGACGCAACATAAAGTTTAATCCATTGCTAACAGAGTATCTCTTCCTCGAATGTTCTGCTCATGTTGACTCATTTGTGCTGCTACAATTTCAGCTTCCGCATCTGGTTCAGTATAATCATCATAAATTGCCACATCTGTGTTGGCATAATCATCATAAATTGGGGTCGAATCTGTGAGAAGGACAGATTCGAATTCACAAGCCTCGACAAAAAGGCCGCGATTAGCAGATTTAAGACTGCCATTGAATTGTGGAATGTCCACCTTGAAACCCTGTTCCCACCAATGGTTAGGGCGTCCGGGTGAGCGATTCCGGTATTCGGCGAAAGGATTCTCGTCTGTGACAGTATCATCATCACGACGACTCAATTCATCCATTCGTCGCATCAATAATTCAACCTGCCGCCTCATATCGTCGTTCTCACAACGAATTTCAGCGTGTTCGCGTCGTAACTCAGCATGAACAGCATCAACATCATGGGCTCGTGGCTGTCTCCGGGGCGGCATGCCTCAAGATTCGTTGATTTGTAAGAATACCGAAGATGATAGATTTGAGGGAAACCTCGATTTTTTTTATTAAACTTCAAAAACTAAATAACAAGAACATAAAAGAGTGCTTAAGTACCCAAAAAATAATTGTAGAACAGGAAATCCTAAACTCATTGGAAAAGGAAACAAATTATTAAAATTGCAAAACATTAGGTTTGTGCCCTAGTCCAAAATAATTCCTCAATCTATATTGTAACGGACATCATTATTCTACATAATAAAAGGCATAATATTACTAACGTATTGTAGTAATATATCTAATGTGATTTGATCTATGTCATAATGTGTGTAATCACTTATAGTAGAACTATAGATCAGAAAGAGTTGCATTCGATAGAGTCCCTGATCAGCTAAGCTTCTTCTGAAGCGATCAGTATGAGACTAACTCCTTGTGATCACGCTCTACTGATCATGGCAAAGATGTGCCGGAGTTATATCATAGATATCATCAGGTCGATGATATCGGACAACCCGATTGTGAGTATGCTGCATAGATCCAGTCATGAGATACTCACATATCGTAACTTGTCATTATATCCTAAGACCGAGGAGTCTTTGTGTACACTATGTAACAAATACCTAAGTTTGACCTAGTCTAACGTTATCTGTAAAAGGGTAGCTATAACGGCTTCGATTGGCTTTGACATTTATTGCACTAGTGAACTCGAAAGGCGTCTGAGGGATTTATCACTCATACTTCGGTATGAGAAAGATATCCGTTTAGGCCACTTGATGAGTATGACTGAAGAAATAGCATGGCCATGCAGGTGATACCTTAGTATCATTTTTCAGTCATCTCAGATATCAAGAAACAATGATTGATAAATTAGGATGACCGTTCTATGCCTATTGATCAATCTGGATATCGGTTTGATAAAAGGACAGTGACATGTACGATAACAGGTTAAGTCGAATAATCGATAATCACGAATATTGGATAATCATAATGTCTTGCTAGAGGCCACTTATGATGGAAAGGGTAAAATGGTAATTTTACCAGTCTGCCAATTATTCGTGAGCCTAGAGGGTCACACGCATTAAGCACAATACATGACAATAATTATGGATGAGATTTGAGAACGATTCGGTAGTTTTCTGGCCTAAGATTTTAACCAGACGGTTGAAGAAATCAATTCGAGGAAATTGAGCCGTTTTGACTAAACCGAAATTAGAACTCAAGTTAATGGGTTTAATTTGGGTTTTAGTTAAATGGGCTTAAAGCCCATTTAGGGTTTAAGATAAGAGAGGGATTAAATGCAAATAAGAAGGATTAAAAGGATGGATAATGCAATTTTTTATTTTGAAATTCAATTTAATTTCAAATTAAAAATCACATAATCATTTTTTTATCTTATCCTTTTGTTTTTTTCATCAAATAACTCCCACTCTCTCTCCCTCACCTTGCCGAAATCTCTCCCCTCTCTACCTCCATTATTGATCAAGTTTTCTTTAGAATTTTCTAGCAAAAATTAGAGAGAAAAACCATTTCGGTTGTGTGCTTGTGTGGACTTGATAGAGAGGACACTACGCTTGTGTTCTTGTCGATTTCAAGAGGTAAAATATCAGATTTTAATTGAGTTTATAACATGTTCAAATAACATTAAGATCAAGTTTTTATCGATCACCACAGTTACATATTGTCCGCTGCATGATTTTCAATCTTTGGAACCCGTGGTGATCTCTTTTACAAAAACTGCCCTAAACTTAAGAAACTACAATTTTGACCCTTTAGATGATCTCTGATGACCGAAATCTGTCGTACCACATGGCAGAGACAGTATTAAAATTTAGACCGCCGTTTCTTCTCGGAAAACACTAGTCTTTTGTCCAAATCTGACACTTTCGCGATAACTCCGAGTGTACAAGCTTCCGCATACCAACTTCCTCGACCGCTTTGCATCACAAGTGTAAGTGGTTTTAGCATAACATGCCAGATATAAACTTTGAGTCCTGGACTTGAATGCCCATGAATGGGTTTCGTTGGAAACACACCTTTATCATAAAGCTCTGACGAACGAACTCTAAATTTGCATAATTTTTGAATCCATATCGCAGCTTCTATCCCGAATATGAGCATATGGATATTATGTTAGTTAATTTTCATTAGTTTTATATTGAGCTATAAATTTGATATGAGAAATCGTATATCATATTATTATTGGAGTATTTAACATACAATATTAGCTACACATTTATATATACATCAATATACTAAACTAGTCTTACATAGAGTCTAGAATCACAGTTCTTTTAGAATATGTAACAGTAGTCTATGTTGGTAATAGCCTCGAGTCTGCATGGGAAGAGCATCATTTGGGAGTTACACGTGGCAAGCATGAAGAACCAGTTTAAAAAATTTACTCAATAAATCTTTACTTGCGGCGCAAGTCAAGCTACTCTTTAATTCTGCAAATTATTATTTCTACGTTTTTTCTTTTAATTAGCAGTTTATGTTTCTAGTTTTATTTTCCTTTAAATTGTAATCGTCAATCTTGGTAAAATCACTGACAACAATATTCTCTTTGATATCTCTCTGTCCATTGTTCTTGCACTCTATTCTCCATCATTTGGTATTAGAGCGCTAGGTTGCAGGAAATGACGAACAACAACGACAATGAGACAGACAACACATCAATGGAGGAGTCGTCAGTGAAGGAGGCGAGCACCACCCAGGAGACAAGGAACCATGGAAGAACAGGTATGCATATGAATTATGAAATGCTAATAGATGATAACTATGGCGTGTGGGCATGGAAGATGGAGATCGCACTGAGAGCTCTGTGTGTTTGGACTGTAGTCATGGAGATGAAGAAAATGAAGAGAAGGACATGACGGGCCTAGCTGCAATCTCACAATCAATTCCGGACGCGGTTTGATGGGAATTTCCGACAAGAAGACCGGAAAAGGTGTATGGTAGGCACTAAAAGAAATGAGAATAGGAGAAACAAGGGTCATGAAGGCAAATGTATTAGTATTAAAGCGCGAGTTTGATAGATGAAAGAGATCACCATGGTTCCATTCGATAAATTTCATGCATCAGAAGGTATGTAACCATGGTGATCGATGCAAACTTTGATCTTAATGTAAATTCAACATGCTATCAACCTTTTGAAATCTGAAAAATACCTCTATTAATCGATGAAAACACAAGCTTAGTGTTTCTCTATTAGGTCCACACAAGCACCACAACCGAAGAAGGTTTTCTCACACACTTTTGCTATGAATGTTCTTGGGAAGCTTGAAAAAATGGTGGATGAAGAGGGAGAGAGAATTCGGCCAAGTGAGGGAGAAGATGAGGGCAGTAGTTGTTAATGGTTGGAGAAAATTATGGGAGATATTTTGGAATTTTAATTTGAAATAAAATTGAATTTCAAATTAATAATTGCATATCTACCCTTCTTAAACTCCTATTTGCACTTCTTCCCCAATCATCTCTTGAATCCCTAAATGGGCTTTAAGCCCGTTTAACTAAAACCCAAATTAAACCCATTAACTTGAGTTATAATTTCGGTTTAGACAAAACGGTTCAAATTCCTCGAATTGATTTCTTCAACCGTCTGGTTAAGACCTTAGGCCAGAAAACTACCGAATCATTCTCAATTTTCATCCATAATTATTTGTCATGTATCGTGCTTAATGCGTGTGACCCTCTAGGCTCACGAACAATTATCAAACTGGTAAAATTACTATTTTACCCTTTCCATCATAAGTGGTCTCTAGCAAGACATTATAATTACCCAATGTTCGTGATTATCGATTATTCGACTTAACTTGTTATCGTACATGTCACTGTCCTTTTATCAAACCGATATCCAGATCGATCAATAGGCATAGAATCGTCATCCTAATTTATCAATCACTGTTTCTTGATATCTGAGATGACTGAAAACTGATACTAAGGTATCACCTGCACGGCCGTGCTATTCCTTCAGTCATACTCATCAAGTGGCCTAAACGGATATCTTTCTCATACTGAAGTATGACTAATAAATCCCTCAGACGCCTTTCGAGTTCACTAGTGCAATAAATATCAAAGCCAATCGAAGCCGTTATAGTTACCCTTTTACAGATAACGTTAGACTAGGTCAAACTTAGGTATTCGTTACATAGTGTACACAAAGACTTCTTGGTTTTAGGATATAATGACAAGCTACGATATGTGAGTATCTCATGACTGGATCTATGCAGCATACTCACAATCGGGTTGTCCGATATCATCGACCTGATGGTATCTATGATATAACTCCGGCACTCACTTTGCCATGATCAGTAGAGCATGATCACAAGGAGTTAGTTTCATACTGATCGCTTCAAAAGAAGCTTAGCTGATCAGGGACTCATCAAATGTAATTCTTTATGATCTACAGTTCTAATATTAGTGGTTACACACGTAATGACATAGATCAAATTACATTCGATATATTACTACAACACATTAGTAATATATGCCATTTATTTATTCGGAAAGATGATAAAACATTACATTTGTAGATCACTTTTATATTCGACTGGGGCATAACTCTAACAATCTCCCACTTGCCCCTGGTTCCATTTTAAGTTCTGATTTACTCCCATAGAACCTGCATGTTCCTCATGCCTAAGCTGCGGCTGAGCCTCTGTCAAGGGATCGGCCAAATTATCATTAGTCGAATAGTGTTTAATCTCCACATCACCTCTATATGTGATAACTCTCACGAGGTGATGCCTGCCGAGTATATGTTTGGATCTGTTGTGGAATTTGGGCTCTTGAGCAATAGTTATGACACCTGTGTTGTCCCACAACAAGCTTATCGGATCAGCGCTCGCGGCGTTGCATCGAATCCGATCAGAAAACTTCTAATCCATATGGCCTCTTTAACTGCTTTTGTTGCAGCTATATACTCAGCCTCCGTTGTAGAGTTGGCAATTTTAGCTTGCTTAAAGCTTATCCAGCTGACAACGCCACCACTCAACACAAAATACATTCTGACTGAATTTTGAAGTCATCTAGATATGTCTGAAAACTAGCATCGACTGGTCGTTTGATTGCTAGTTCTCTATCTACATCCCCATCAACTAGGAATGCATCCTTGGTCCTCCTCAAATATTTGAGGATGACCTTTGATAGCAATCTAGTGTAATTGGCCAGGGTTAGATTGGAATCTGCTAGTACAACTTAGTGCAAACGAGACTTCCAGTCTCGTGCATGTCCTGGCATACATGATGGTCTCGACAGCCGAAGCATAAGGGATCTGACTCATCATGCTCAGCTTATCAGGAGTACTAGGACTCTGTAGCTTGCTGAGCTTAATGCCTTGACGCATGGGTATGTTTCCTTTCTTAGATTTAAACATTGAGAGTCTTCTCAACACAGCAGCTTTGGTAGCCGCTTGAACTTTTGGACGTTTGGGGTATCTGATCTACCCTGCAAGGTGCCTAGGAACCTTACCCTTACCCTGATCGGCTTTCTTGAAGCTGACCTTCTTGTTGACCATAAGGACCTCCTTGGTCTTACCCTTGAGGTTCTTTTCAACGGTCACAAGCATCCCATGAAGCTCTGTTAAGGACTTGTCCATGTCATGCATATTGTAATTTACTATGAAATCACTATATGTATCTGGAAGTGACTGCAACATAAAATCCGCAGCCATTTCCACCTGATCATCAAAACCGAGTCTGGTTAGATGTTCCTAAAGACATTAAATCTTCGTGACATGGGGACTAATAGGGCTCCAACCTTAAGTTTGCAGGAGTTAAGTTCTATGAAAGTATCATATCTTTCGACACGAGCTTTCTTCTTGAACATTTCCTTGACCTCTGCCTTACAGGTATGAGGGTCATCTGAAACGTTCCTGAACTGCTTCTGTAACTCTGGCATCCTACTGCCCACCATAATGCATGACATGTCGATTTGGTTACTAAGGAACTTTGATAAGTATCCTTAGTGCCCTACCGGCGTTTAGCGGTGGTTCAGCAGGAGGTTCGTTGGTAAGGATACACTACTTGCATTCATGCTTGAGTACAAGCCTCAAGTTTCTATTCCAATTTGAGTAATTCACGCTCTTGAGTCTGTCCTCAAACTGGACTCTTAGTGCGCTATTACTCCTTTGTGTTGTGTTTGCCTTTTAGTTCTACATGGTGAAATTAATTAAAATTCAAGTTGGAGATTAAGTTATCAAACACTTGTCTGATTCTAACATTAGAATCTGAACCAGGATCCTATCATATCTTCAATTGAAGTGAACGGAGGTTCACTGCTCCAATTGAGAGTATCAAGGTAGGAATACATCCATCTACAAGACTATGTAGTTCCTGGCTAGGGTTTGTACTAAAAGTACACGACATACCCTATACTGATACCCTAGGTCAGCCCTAGCTGACAATCGTAGACAAGTCTACCAAGCTTGAACTATGGATAGAACTAATGTGGCTACTACGCGGAGGTGCACGCACCCACACAGAACTACCCATCTCATCCAGACCTTTTCTCTATGAATGTTACACGGAGGCGTACCGACATCCATAGGGTCAAAGCCCTTTTGAGTGCCCAAACTTGGATGGTATCACGCTTGACTTGTAATTATTTGCGTTGAAGTGAATTATAAAAGTCTGATTGTATATCGATACAATCTTAAACTGGAATCATCAATTGCAAATCCATGCAAAGATGATCCCTTAGCAGGTTACATGCAAGTCTGATTAAATTCCGATTTTAATCTTTGCATGTGGGTGATAGAAAATCATACATAAACTTGTATATTTAAATTATCATACATTCATACATTCAAACATATAAATGTAACGATAAAATTTATGCATAGCTAAGCCCATCTTAAGTTCCTAAGAATCTAGCAAAACTGATCCTAAAGACATGGTCTTCAAGATCCAAACTTGCTCCATTCTCGTGAACTCCCACTGGCTTCGAGCCTCATCCGATTTGAGTCTTCCTCTTGACTTGCTTCTTGTGTCGGTCTTCGTGATTACAAATTTAAATAAATAAAATGAAATACAAATCACGACACGCAGGCCGTATTTACTATAACCCAAAATTAAGAAACACACAGGTTGCTAAACCGAAATTAAAATGCAAGTGTAGAGGGCTTAACTAGCATCATGTGGAAAACACCATGTTATCAAAGATCATGTGAACACTCAACATGCTTATCAAACAAATAAAATTTCCAAATTTTATCTTTCTTAAGTGTGGAAAAATTCCGGTTTATCGAAACTGAACGGTTTAACTAATTAATTGAATTTTGAACCGGTTCTCTCTGGTTTATCGAAACCGAACCACATCTGAAAATTAAATTTTTAGGGTTTCAAATTATTCTCGCGAACCAGCCGGTTTAGCTTGAATATGGTTGAGCCGAACCGACTCAACCGAGGTCGCCCGCGGAGGCAACCACGGTGGCCCGCGGTGCTAACCGTGGTCGACCACGGGAACGACCATGGTAGCCCGCTAGGGCAGCCATGGTCGCCCCTAGGGCAGACCCTGGTCGCCCGCGAGGCAACCATGGTGGCCCACGAGGGCTGCCATGGTCGCCCGCGGCAGCGCTTATGGTCACCCACGAGGGCTGCCATGGTCGCCCGTAGGCGACCCTCGTCGGCCCTTGGTGCTGACCATGGTCTGTCCTAGGGCATTCCATGGTCCACCAAGGGTCTCGACCCTGGTCGGCCATGGCTAACCCGAAACACCAAAAAAAATATATTTTCCAATTTTCCAAAATCAATCAAATCTGATTTTTTTTCCAATTTACATGCATGCTAAGGTGATGAACATATAAACTCAAAAAAAAATCAGAATTAAACATGTTGAAAAAGTACATAACAACCATGCTCTGATACCACTGAAAGAGATCACTATGGGTTCCATTCGATAAGTTTCATGCAGCGGAAGTTATGTAACCATGGTGATCGATGCAAACTTTGATCTTAATGTAAATTCAACATGCTATCAACCTTTTGAATCTGAAAAATACCTCTTTTAATCGATGAAAACACAAGCTTAGTGTTTCTCTATTAAGTCCACACAAGCACCACAATCGAAGAAGGTTTTCTCACACACTTTTGCTATGAATGTTCTTGAGAAGCTTGACAAAAATGGTGGATGAAGAGGGAGAGAGAATTCGGCCAAGAGAGGGAGAAGATGAGGGGAGTAGTTGCTAATGGTTGGAGAAAATTATGGGAGATATTTTGGAATTTTAATTTGAAATAAAATTGAATTTCAAATTAATAATTGCATATCTACCCTTCTTAAACTCCTATTTGCACTTCTTCCCCATTCATCTCTTGAATCCCTAAATGGGCTTTAAGCCCGTTTAACTAAAACCCAAATTAAACTCATTAACTTGAGTTATAATTTCGGTTTAGACAAAACGGTTCAATTTTCTCGAATTGATTTCTTCAACCGTCTGGTTAAAACCTTAGGCCAGAAAACTACCGAATCGTTCTCAATTTTCATCCATAATTATTTTTCATGTATCGTGCTTAATGCGTGTGACTCTCTAGGCTCACGAACAATTGGCAGACTAGTAAAATTACTGTTTTACCATTTCCATCATAAGTGGTGTCTAGCAAGACATTATGATTACCTAATGTTCGTGATTATCGATTATTCGACTTAACCTGTTATCGTACATGTCACTGTCCTTTTATCAAACTGATATCCAGATTGATCAATAGGCATGGAATCGTCATCCTAATTTATCAATCACTGTTTCTTGATATCTGAGATGACTGAAAACTGATACTAAGGTATCACCTGCACGGCCGTGCTATTCCTTCAGTCATACTCATCAAGTGGCCTAAACGGATATCTTTCTCATACCGAAGTATGACTGATAAATCCCTCAGACGCCTTTCGAGTTCACTAGTGCAATAAATATCAAAGCCAATCGAAGCCGTTATAGTTACCCTTTTACAGATAACATTAGACTAGGTCAAACTTAGGTATTCGTTACATAGTGTACACAAAGACTCCTTGGTCTTAGGATATAATGACAAGCTACGATATGTGAATATCTCATGACTGGATCTATGCAGCATACTCACAATCGAGTTGTCCGATATCATCGACCTGATGGTATCTATGATATAACTTCGGCACTCACTTTGCCATTATCAGTAGAGCATGATCACAAGGAGTTAGTTTCATACTGATCACTTCAAAAGAAGCTTAGCTGATCATGGACTCATCAAATGTAATTTTTTCTGATCTACAGTTCTACTATTAGTGGTTACACACGTAATGACATTGATCAAATTACATTCGATATATTACTACAACACATTAGTAATATATGCCGATTTATTTATTCGGACAGATGATAAAACATTACATCTGTAGATCACTTTTATATTGGACTGGGGCATAACTCTAACAATAGACTCATGATGGGAGAGAATGAAACTGTAAGTGTTTTTGTGTTAAAAATGTCAAACATTGTTACCCAAATCAGAACTATGGGAAGTAAACTGACAGAAGAAGAGGTCGTAGAATTTTTTTTCCGATATGTGACGGATAAGTTCGTGCCCATAGTTGGAACGATCCAACAATGGGGAGATATGACTACCATAACCATGACAGAAGCTACAAGGGGTATGAGGGCTTTCGAGTCCAACTTGAAGGGGAGACAGAATGAGAAAGAGGAGGATCCTCAACCTCTTCTCACAAGATCACAATGGGAGGCTCTTGCTACTAAAAACACAAAGCGTGATGAAGGGTCGAGCTCAAACAGAAGAAGAGGGCGTGGTCGAGGTTGCGGTCGAGGTTGCTAGAGTGGGCGAAACAATCGCAAAACTGACAAGACTAAGGTAAAATACTTTAACTGTGGTGATTTTGGGCACTATGCCTATGAATGTAAAGCTTCGAAGAAAGAAGAAGCACATTATGCAGAGCAATGTGAAGACGACGAAGATGCAACTCTCTATATGATCGAGACAATCAAACCATAGGAAGAAATTGTGATGCTAAACGAGTCTAGACCAAACCCGGATCTAAAAAAAAAAACTGGGTTATGGTACCTAGACACATGAGCTAGCAATCACATGAATTGATGCCTCGAAAGCTTCTCAAAACTGAACAAGCTCGTCACCGGCTCAATGAGATTTGGAGATGGCTCTATTATCCACATTAGAGGACGATGTACTATCCTACTAAGAGGCTAAAATGGAGAGCACAGGACCCTGAGGAACGTATACTACATTCCTAGACTGAAAAGCAACATAATAAGCCTAGGAAAACTCGACGACGAAGGTTGCAGAATTGAAGTCGAGAGTGGATGTCTCAAAGTATTCGATGTCAACAAGAGGCTCCTAGCAATTGTAAAAAGAAATCAAAACAGGTTGTATATTTTGAATCTTTACAGTATCTCCCCTGTTTGCTTACTCAGAAAAGCAGTAGAAACAGAGTGGCTATGGCACGACAGATTCGGACACTTGAGCTTTGACACTCTTGAGAAGATGGGAAGAAAGAAGATAGCTGACCGTCTACTTGTAGTCAAACATCCCGAGCACCTTTGTGAAACTTGCTTGGCTGGGAAGCAACGAAGAACTCCATTCCCAAAGACGTCTCAATACAGAGCAAGACTCTTAAGAACATACTAGAAGTAGAAGTAGAGCAAAGACTCAAGGCACTTCGCATAGACAGAGGAGGCGAGTTCCTATCCAACAGTTTCAGGCTCTTTTGTGAAGAACAAAACCTTATGAGGTATCTAACTACCCCTCAATCACCACAACAGAATGGAGTGGCAGAGAGAAGAAACCAAACCATTGCTGGGGTAGCTCGATGCTTGTTGAAAAACAGGAGAGTTCCTAGAAAGTTCTGGGGAGAAGCAGTTATGACTGCTATTTATCTCCTCAACAGGTCGATGACAAGAGGTGTGCAAGGCAAGACTCCTTATGAAGCTTGGAAGGGAAAGAAATCTAAAATTCATCACCTCAGGATCTTTTGCATTGCTCACATCAAAATCACAGGAAACTTGAAGAAACTCGATGACCGAAGCACAAAAGCGGTGTTCTTTGGGTATGAGACATGATCAAAGGTGTATTACTTCTACAATCCTCAAACCAAAAAATTAATATTTAGAAGAGATGCTATCTTTGAGGAGGTAAGAGGTTGGGACTGGGAGCTTGAAGAAGAAGGAGAAAATAGAGAAAACACATTCACCATAAAATGGGAATCTAAAACAGAACATTAAGAACCAACCCAAGATCAAGCCAGAGACACTCCTCAACCTCCTGATGAACCTTCAGGTATCTCCACACCTTTAAAGATAAGGTCACTTGATGATATTTATGCGGAGACCTCAGAAATAGAAACAGAAATGACGATCTCTGTCTTCTATCATCTGAGGAACCTGCAAACCTCAATGAAGCACTTGAAAATTTTAACTGGAGAAAAGCCATGCAAGAAGAACTCAAGAGCATAGAGGAGAACAACACATGGGCTATGGTGAATTTGCCATCAAATCAGAAACCCATCGGCCTAAAATGGGTGTTCAAATTAAAAAAAGGATGCAAGAGGGAGAATGTCATAGCACAAAGCAAGAATTGTGGCAAAAGTCTATGCCTAGAGAAGTGGGATAGACTATGACGAGGTCTTTGTTGGGTTTGTGGAGACTTTCCTATTTATTTAGGGAAGCCACAATTTCCTAATTGCATTAGGATAATGAATTAGAAAAGAACTCCTAATGTGCAAGGAATTAGGAATTCTAGGTCTTTCTTAATTCCCCCTAGTCTTGCACTATAAATACATGTACTTGTAATCCCATAATTATTCATGAGTTGAGAGCAATAATAAGAGAGTAGTGTGACCGTGGACGTAGGCAATTTGCCGAACCACGTAAATTCTTGTGTTCTTGTGTGATTGTTCTTTATTTCTCTTGGTTAATTTTGCTAGAGAATTGTTCCACGTTGTTATATACCCCAACAACTGGTATCAGAGCCTTGGTTCGTGACAAGTGGGAGCAATGGCAGAAGAAGGGAAAGTTCGAATCGACAAGTTCGACGAAAGGGATTTTGGATTCTGGAAGATGCAAATAGAGGACTATTTGTACTAGAAAAGGCTACATGAACCTTTGTCAGAGACCAAACCGGAGAAGATAAGTCCGAGCGACTGGGCGTTGCTAGATCGGCAGGCTTTGGGTGCGGTGAGATTGACATTGGCAAAGAATGTTGCATACAACGTCATGAAGGAGACAACTACCTACGGACTCATTAAGGCGCTATCAAATATGTATGAAAAGCCGTCTGCATCAAACAAGGTATATTTGATTCGTCAATTGGTTAATACGAAGATGAACGAAGGTGCTAGTGTTACTGATCATGTGAACGAATTTAATACGATACTATCAAGATTAGTGTCAGTGAATATTAAATTCGATGATGAGATACAAGCCCTGTTGCTGCTATCATCTTTGCCTGAAAGTTGGTCAGGAACCGTTACAGCAGTTAGTAGCTCAACTGGAACTACTAAGCTATCGTTCGAAGGAGTGAGAGACTTGATTCTCGGGGAAGATATCCGAAGAAGGAATCGAGGAGAGTCGTCTGGCTCGGCGTTGAACGTAGAAGGGAGAGGTAGAAAGTATGAAAGGGGAAAGAGTAAGGGTCGTGGAAGATCGAAGTCTAAAAAGCGAGGCACAAACGCAACTTGTTGGAACTGTCAACAAACTGGTCACTTCAAGAGTCATTGTCCAAACCCGAAGAAGGAAAGCAAGCAGGACAACTCGGTAAATACAACGGAGGAATTCGAAGACGATGCTTTGATCTGTTGTGTAGAGAGTCCAGTTGAATCATGGATCATGGATTCAGGTGCGTCCTTCCATACTACCCCTAGTAAGGATTTGTTAGTGAACTTTAGACCTTTAAAAGGTAAAGTTCATCTAGCTAATGATCAGACGGAAGAGATCATGGGTATAGGAGATGTGAACCTCAAGACTACCATGGGTACGATTTGGACGTTGAAGGATGTCAGATTTATCCCCACCAGAAAGAGAATGTTGATCTCGGTGAGTCAGTTAGACGGTTTGGGATACAAGATAACCTTTGAGAACGGCCAATGGAAGGTATCAAAAGGGAATCTGGTCACAGCTCGCGGTTGGAAGAAAGGAACTTTGTACATGGCGGAGATGCCAGTGGAGAGGGTTAATGCAGTCACTGATGGGGCTAATCCTTCAACTCTATGGCACCAAAGGCTTGGGCATATGAGTGAGAAGGGGATGAAGATGCTAGCTTCAAAAGGGAAGATTCCAGAGCTGAAGGATGTGAAAGTTGATTTTTGTGAACCATGTGTGCTCGGAAAACAAAAACGGGTAAGCTTCACAAACGCAAGGAAGGATCCCAAGAAGACGAAGTTAGAAATGGTGCATTCAGACGTGTATGGACCCACAAAGGTTCCGTCGATAGGAGGATCTCACTACTATGTCACATTCATTGATGATTCCACAAGAAAGGTATGGGTTTACTTTCTAAAGCACAAAGATGAAGTATTTAATACCTTTAAGAAGTGGAAAGCTGCTGTTGAAAATGAAACCGACTTAAAAGTGAAGTGTTTAAAGTCTGACAATGGTGGTGAGTATAGTAGTGATGAGTTTGAGGATTATTGTGCTGAGCATGGTATACGAATGCTGAAGACTGAGCCTGAGACACCTCAGCATAATGGTGTTACTGAGAGGATGAACAGAACGCTTAATGAGAGAGCGAAGAGTATGAGGATTCAAGCAGGATTGCCCAAGAAGTTCTGGGCGGATGCAGTGAGTACAGCAGCGTACCTCATAAATCGTGGACCCTCAACTCCTTTGGGATTCAAGATCCCTGAAGAGGAATGGCGTGGAAAGGAGGTAAATCTTCAACACTTGCGAGTCTTCGGTTGTGATTCTTATGTGCGAGTGAAAGATTCTGACAGAGACAAGCTTGATCCGAAAGCAAAGAAGTGTGTATTTATTGGCTACGGTTCTGATGACATGGGGTATAGATTCTGGGATGAATCAAAAAGAAAAGTCATTAGAAGTAGAGATGTCACATTCTATGAGAATGATGCACACAAGGATCACTGCGGGGCAGAATCAGATGTCACAAAAGAAGGAGAAGACAAGGAAGAAGCATTGTTGGAAGACATTACTGAAGATGATCTTGCAGGCAACAGTCGAAGTTCAGTGCACAGAAATAATGAGGAGATAGTACCGACTACCCCAGTGGCTGAAGTGAGGAGATCGAGCAGAGTTACGAGACCTCCCGAACGGTTCTCTCCGTCACTACATTATTTGTTGTTGACTGAGAATGGAGAGCCTCAGTGCTACACAGAGGCGGTTCAGATGGATGATTCGGTTAAGTGGGAGTCAGCCATGAACGAAGAGATGATGTCTCTTGAAAAGAATGAAACTTGGTCGTTAACTAAGTTACCAGCTGGGAAGAAGGCTTTACAGAATAAATGGGTGTTCAGGGTCAAGGAAGAACATGATGGCAGCAAAAGATACAAGGCAAGGTTAGTGGTCAAGGGTTTTCAGCAGAAAAAAAGCATTGATTACAACGAGATATTCTCTCCAGTAGTCAAGATGACTACTATCAGACTTGTGTTGGGTATCGTGGTTGCAGAGAATCTTCATCTAGAGCAGTTAGACGTCAAAACTGCGTTCTTACATGGCGATCTTGAGGAAGACATTTACATGGTACAACCAGAAGGTTTCCGGATAGCTGGAAAGGAAGATCTAGTTTGCAAGCTACGTAAAAGCTTGTATGGTCTAAAGCAAGCACCAAGACAGTGGTACTTGAAATTTGACGATTTTATGATGAGGAGTGGATACACAAGATGTGTCATGGACCATTGTTGCTACGTCAAGCACTTCAAGGGATCCTACATCATATTATTGTTGTATGTTGATGACATGTTGATTGCAGGCTCTAACATGGTGGAAATCAACAAGTTGAAAAGACAGATGTCTGAAGAGTTTGAGATGAAAGACTTAGGTGAAGCGAAGCAGATACTCGGTATGAGCATTAGCAGGGATCGATCTGATGGTAGTTTGAAGTTATCCCAAGAGAAGTATATTGGGAAGATTTTGAACAAGTTCAGTCTCCAAGATGCCAAGGTTAGGAGTACACCGCTGGGAAGTCACTTCAAACTCACTCGAGAGCAATCACCTAAGACGGATAAGGACATGGAAGAAATGACTAAGGTCCCTTATGCATCGGCAGTGGGCAGTTTGATGTATGTGATGGTATGCACAAGACCAGACATTGCGCATGCAGTGGGAGTTGTTAGTAGATTTATGTCTAATCCAGGAAGAGAGCATTGGGAAGCGGTCAAGTGGTTGTTTCGCTACTTGAAAGGGACTTCAAAGGTTGCACTACACTTCAAGAAGAATGACGTGATCCTAGAAGGGTTTTCTGATGCAGACTTAGGTGGATGCCTGGATACAAGGAAGAGTACTACAGGGTACATCTTCACCTTGGGTGGCACAGCAGTTAGCTGGATGTCACGACTCCAGAAGAGTGTTGCTCTTTCAACCACAGAAGCAGAGTACATGGCTATTTCAGAAGCTGGGAAGGAAATGATTTGGTTGAAAAGTTTTCTGGAGGAGTTAGGCAAGAAACAATCGGACAGTTCTTTGTATAGTGACAGTCAGAGCGCTATTCACCTTGCCAAGAATCCCGTGTTTCATGCTAGGACGAAGCATATTCAGTTGAGATATCACTTCATCAGGGGGTTGATGAGTGATGACACTTTGTCCTTAAAGAAAGTCCTTGGGTCAAAGAATCCTGCAGATATGTTGACCAAGGTGGTTACAACCGAGAAGCTGAAGCTATGTATAGCTTCAGCCGGCCTTCACTGTTAGTGAAGAGAAGACGTCACACTAACTCTAGAGCTTATTGCGGAGATCGTTGGGTGTGTTACTGGAGATACATGATTGAGGGTGAAGACGTGTGAAGACAGTCTCCAAGTGGGAGATTGTTGGGTTTGTGGAGACTTTCCTATTTATTTAGGGAAGCCACAATTTCCTAATTGCATTAGGATAATGAATTAGAAAAGAACTCCTAATGTGCAAGGAATTAGGAATTCTAGGTCTTTCTTAATTCCCCTTAGTCTTGCACTATAAATACATGTACTTGTAATCCCATAATTATTCATGAGTTGAGAGCAATAATAAGAGAGTAGTGTGACCGTGGACGTAGGCAATTTGCCGAACCACGTAAATCCTTGTGTTCTTGTGTGATTGTTCTTTATTTCTCTTGGTTACTTTTGCTAGAGAATTGTTCCACGTTGTTATATACCCCAACAGTCTTCGCACCCGTGGCCAGGATTGAAACAATTCGATTCATCCCGACGATAGCTGCACAGAAAGGTTAGGAAGCTCACCATATGGACGTAAAATATGCGTTCTTAAATGCGGAACTTGAAGAAGATGTTTATGTTGAACAACCACCAGGGTTCGAAGACAAGAACAAGTTTGAGCATGTGTTGAAACTCAAAAAAGCACTGCATGGGCTAAAACATGCACCAAGGGCTTGGAATCAAAAACTAGATGAAAGCTTGAAGACCCTTGGGTTCCGAAGAAGTTCTCTTGAGCATGCAATCTATATTAAACCCCCACACCTCATAGTAGGGGTTTATGTAGATGATCTTATCATTTCAGGCACCGATCCAGTGAAGATCACATAATTCAAAGCACAAATGAAGAAACTGTTCAAGATGAGTGATCTAGGACTCCTCTCATACTATTTGTGAACTGAGGCATGCCAAGACAAGAATGGGATTTCACTCTGTCAAAAAAACCACGCAAAAAAGGTCATACAAAGTTCAGGTCTAGAAGATTGCAACCATTGTGAAACTCCCATGGAACAGAGACTTGTTCTAAAGAAGGAAGAAGAAAGACCAGTCGATGCCACAACATATCGAAGCATCGTGGGAAGCCTAAGGTATCTTGTCAATACCAGACCTGATCTGGCTTTTTCTGTTGGGTTTGTGAGCAGGTTCATGGAGAATCCAAAAGGGCCTCATCTTGTAGCTGTGAAGCGCATTCTCAAATATGTAAAAGGGACGATGAGCCATGGGATACACTATAAGAGATCAAGAACGGAGGAGAGACTGATCGGTCACTGTGACACCGATCATGTCGGAGACACAAACGACCGGAAAAGCACTACCGGCATTACTTTCTTCCTCGGAGAAAATCTAGTATCTTGGACATCTCAAAAGCAGAGAGTTATGGCTCTGTCTTCCTGCGAGGACGAGTATATAGCTGCCACCACCGCTGCATGCCAGGGAGTTTGGCTAGCAAGACTCATCAGCGAAGTCACCAGAGAAGACGTCAAAACGGTAGAGTTGTTAATCGATAACAAGTCTGCGCTAGTTCTGAGTAAAAATCCTGTGTTCCATGATCGTAGCAAACTCATAGATACTCGGTATCACTATATATGAGAGTGTGTCGAGAAGAAACAAGTTGAAATCAAACATGTAACAACAAGCGAGCAGAAGGCTGACATGCTAGCCAAGGTACTGGGAAGATCAAAGTTCTTGGAGCATAAACAGGGACTGAAAGTTGAAGACTACAAGGGTGATTGTTGGTAATATCCTCGAGTCTGCATGGGAAGAGCATCATCTGAGAGTTACACGTGGCAAGCATGAAGAATCAGTTACAAAAATTTACTCAATAAAGCTTTACTTGTGGTGCAAGTCAAGCTCCTCTTTAATTCTGCAAATTATTATTTCTACGTTTTTTCTTTTAATTAGCAGTTTACATTTCTAGTTTTATTTTCCTTTAAATTGTAATCGTCAATCTTGGTAAAATCATTGACAAAAATATTCTCTTTGATATCTTTCTATCCATTGTTCTTACACTCTGTTTTCCATTAGTCTTATGACTTCTACCGTTATAATTATTTTAGGACATATAATAGTTGAGCCATTTCAAAACTAATATAAATTATTTGTTATGACAAATGCATACTTAACGCCACAAAATTATACTCAAGGTTCTAAAAAATGTTAGGCGCTAATCAGGCGGACAACACCCCGAGAAGACTAATCGAGATTGATCGAAGTTTAATCGAAATTAATCGGATTTGTATTTTTTATCATATATTTTTATTATAAAATGAGTTATACTATATACAAATAAATATAAAAAATCAACAACCACAATATTCCGGTGAAAATCTAAAATAGTGATCAATAGTCATAACTTCAAGAATAAAAATTTCGAGATTAAAAATTTAAAAAGCTGAATTTTCATCACGAAACCATCCAAACGATTTTTATCGTGAAAATTTGAAAATGAATTCTAAACTCCCACAAATTGAATAAACAAATCAACACTTAGCTCACACAAATTGAATAAACAAATATAAACAAACATGAAGTGAAGTCTAAAACCCATGAGCTCCGACTTCGATTGATTCCCAAAAGAGGTACGGCGGTCGACGGACGTTCGTTGGAGGCGAAGAAGTTTAGGGCGTAAAGGTCTAGGGCGAGATAAGGGAACGAAACAACTCTGGCTGATTACTTATTCTTAACATTTTAAGTTTTAAACTATAATTGATTTCTTTTTTAAAAAATAAATTTTTGGTCCACCTGATCGGCCGCCTGAGCGCCTCGTCGCCCAGCTGGCCGCCTGATGAACTAAAACGTTCGCAACCGTTCGATTAGCTTAGAACGGGATGATGAGGTGAAAATAGCGCCTAGACGGCCTAAACGACCGTTTTTTAGAACACTAATTATACTTTAAAAGGAAAATTACCGTTTGGTATCATAATTTATACTTTATTAACGTATATTATCCTAAACTTTTAAATGACCCTATTCACTACCTTTAACTTTCATTTTGTTGCACCGTTAAACATTTGTATAAAAAGGCAAAAATACTTCTTGACTTTTAAGATATTTAAAATTTTGCATTAAAAATTTTTAAATTAAAAACAAATGGGTTGGTGTCAAGACGACGTCAGGCCATCTCCTTAGTTGAAATCGGAAACCATAACCCAAATCTTCATCGATGGATGAGATATGATCGTCGTGCCTAATGATTTATGTCGAAAAAGAAGTCGTTGGCTCTTCTTGGAGTTGGAGTTCTCAAGGCGGGAAGAAAAGAAAATAGAGCATTGCTCCATTAGAGAGTTCCATCTTCTCTATGTTCGTATATTGTTTCGCGAATTTGTTAGGACATTTGAGCTTCTAGAGTCGTTGAACCTTTGATCAGAGTCCAACTTACATGAGTTGACGACATTGACCTTAGTTGATTTTGAGTCCCAAGGCATGACATTTAGCAAATACATTTCAAACCAACTGGGAAGATTATAAAATGTGAGCCACTTCTTTTTGGTTTTTGTTAGTTATCTTCAAATTTGTTTTTGGGTTTATGTGTTTTTGCCTATTTCAAAGATTTCATTTGAGATATTTTTGTTCAAATAAACTTGATTGAGCCTAATCTCTGACGCCAAACTCGCACAATTCCCGTTGACACCAGGGCGTGAAACCACTACTCTCCGTTTATACTTCTTATTCTTTCTCATTGTTAAGGTATTAAATATTATTTTAATTATTGAGAAATATTCTTGGCATTTTGAAGAAAACAAAAGTCATGTGGTCCTCGTATGACATAAACTATATTTAAATTATATGCATGTTTAAGGGATTTTTTTTGTCGTTTTCAGTATTTTAAGTGGCAAGAATGAGTATTTGTCCCTCAACCTTTTCTTGTCTTTTGCCACATTTTAAAGTGAAAGGAAGTTAGTAACAAATACGATGATCAAATGAAAGGCAGAAATCTCCAAGAAAATACTTTAAGCCGATAAACATTTATATGACATTGTTTATGAAAAAATGGTGGGAATGATTGTATAGGTTGTGATGCAATTTTCATGACAATGAAAGTCATAATAGAATAGTCGAAGTGTCATTCTTCGATAGTTGATTTCATGTCACGTCTCATTCAATTTTATCAAGTTTTATTGGCTAGAATTTGAAAAAGAGAAATGCATGGTATTGAAGTTGAATAGATTGTTTTGGGCGTTTATTGAGAATAGTGAAGTGGAACCTTAGAGTACTCATGTCGGTGAATAAAATCGAAATAAATCAGAGGTTGAAAAAATGAAAACAGACGTGTTAGAACTTAGAAGTGTGAATTAAAATCAATTAGTACATAGTTAATCAATCAAACATCTCTTGTTTTATTGAAAGAGAAGGTTCATTCCTATTCATCCAACAATACCATGTACAATGAAATATATGATATCATATCAACACAATCTCATGTCATCTAGAAATTGATGATATATCCAAATGTGATACTGATCAGAGCCACAGAACAAACATACAAAAATGGGAACCCCACCTCCACTTTTCGAACATTCCCCTTCTTCAGTATCTCCTGAAACAACACAGCACAAACCACCCATTTTTACTTACAAACACAACATTCACTACAATACAATAAGTCGAGTATTGTCTCATATGATACGATATGCGCATCCTAGAACAATATTACAATCCTAGTTAGTCAAGTTCGTCTCATATGATACTGCCAATAAATAATAAAACTTTATTACAATCTCCTAATTTATTTTTCCGAATTTGTAAGGAAGGAGGTGCAAGGAAAATACACTCACCATTTCCTGCTTAAGGTTATCCTTTTCTCGATTGACCATGCTTCTCTCTTCCATCAGTTGCTTCATGGTAAGTTCAGCCTGCTATCATATCAATTCAACAAACATTGTTAGCTCCAACATTCATAATTTGATATTACAAACTACCTGCTATATGATAATCAGATACTGCTATCTCTATGCTCAAGAAAGTAAAAGCATCTCAACACATGATATGAAAGAATAAAGAGAAAAGCTGTTCACGGGATCTGAAGAAGAATTCACAATTGCTCATATTTGGATAGTGTATAGATCTTCAAATGTCATGTCACCCGTAAGATGAATGAAAAAACAAGAGTTTCTTGATCATGAGACAGTACCATTTCTACTTAGATAACTTTTGGCTTGACAGCAGTCACCTTTTAGTGATTTATAAAACAAAATGAATGAACAAAACACAAACAACTAATTATGCAAATGTACGCACCCTTCCAAAATAGATTTGTGAATAACTGAAAACAACACCACAAATTCAAGGTTATCATTCCAATTCAAGGCTCCATCAAAGAAAGCAATGATATAGGGTATAGAAAGATTGACCTCTCTTAGCTTTGTATCCATTACAATGTGCTTTGACTTCAAAACCCCAAGATCGTGAGCCACCCTAAATTTCGCAGTGTCTATTCCGGGTTTCACTTTCTCCATAAACTCAAATGTCCGTGCCATGACTTTTTTCGCTCTTAATTCAGCTGCATTCTTAGGCATTTTCAATTCAAGAACTGATCTGAATGCATCCACACTCCTAGCAGCTCTTGCCTCATCCTCCATACGCTTAGCTTTTTCTGCGCTTTCCAAATCCATGGCACCTCTTGAATCTTCATCTGTATCCTTACCTTTTTCAAGGCTTTCCGAAACCTTGGCACCTGTTGACTCGCCATCCATATCCTTGCCTTTTTCAAGGCTTTCCGCATCGTTGGCAGATCTTGATTCATCATCATCATCATCATCCTTACCCTTTTCAAGGTTTTCTGAATCCTTGTTAGCTCTTGACTCATCATGAATATCCTTACCTAAGCCTGACAAATCCTTGGTAAGTACTGGTTTGTACATATCCGCAGGTGTTTCCAACTCATCAATATTGTTAGCATTTTCAAGACCCTTGAAATCCTCCATTATCTGGCATAAGAACACAATAAGATCGATTACCTACCAATAAGTGCATGCATTATCTTTTTGAGGCATATTCTCTGACTTCACTTTTCATCAAATACATACCAAAATAACAATGCATACATGGAGATCCAGTATCTAATATTTTCCATTTATGCTATACAGGTATATGCTTACACCCAGATACATATATGACTAGTACAATGCAATTATACAAGAACCCTCCCATTGCAATGCCTCTACAGCTTAATTTCAAGATGTAAAACCAAATGATGGAAGCTTTATCCAACACTACTACTTCTAAGATTAAATAATTATGGAACATGGTACCTTAGGAGGTGGAGGTACATTTTCAACTCCACTAGGCGATGTATCTTTTAGTGCTGGTGTTTCAAAAATTGGATCTTGCTTCAACTCTCCATTCACTGGATGCAGCACTGGGGAACTGGGTGCACTAACAAGTACCACCCTCAACTTCTTATCCTCAATGAATTTGTTCCCATCTCTTGAGAACTGCAAAACCAAAGTATCAAGAATTTCAACGAAACCAAAAGCAGCAAATAGTAACAAATTCTCACCGTGTCAGCGGGAAGGTCTTCTTCATTCATCCAGGTGGAAACCACAGTGCTTTGAACCAGAAACTTGTCTTTACAGTGCAAATCCGATGGAGCGGTACGCTGAGCTTGCATGGTAACTGCACTAACCAAAAGGAGAACGAAGTAACCATAAATATTTGGCAACATGCACCTGAGGTGCAAGATACAAAAGCAGGAAAATGGAAAAACCAATGAGAACTATTTTAAGGGGTTCTCCTTATTTCAACTCTGTAACCATCAACATGCTAATAACTTTATGAATTCAGAAAACAGTAAAACAGAAGAATTGGCTTACATATGAAAAAATGGAGACTGTTGGGATATGTTTATAATTTCATAGCAAAGTTGGACAATTTGATTACACATGTTTGAAGTCCTACATCACATTTTTCCTTAAAGTTGTTGCTACCGGTAACTAGTTTGATTGTCAGCTTTCTCTATATAATTATGTCAAAAGTGCAATGGTGGCATGAAGATTCTATGGCTGAGTATCTTTTTAGTGGAGGTTCATCAGAAGTCACAGGACAAAGTGCTTTTACAATGACGAATTAGTGGAAATGTCATGTTCATCGTATTATTTCAAAAACTTAAATTGATCTAAAAGATGTTACCAATAAAATATTGCAACTTCAACCCAATTTGGAAGAAGTACCACTTCCTTGTAAATAGGAAGCAAGGTTTATAATGACAAAACACCCATGACATTAAAACACAAATTCGCAATGAAATGTAAAACATGAATGGCAAGTTAAATATAAGTGTGTTTTTTATTTTATTTATCATCCTTTATATACAACAAATAGTAAATGTAAAAATCACATCATTTATTTATGTAAATTTATTCTTCCTTCACTACCATGCTCACTCAAAATATCTAGAACCACACACACACCTCTACCAGTTATTGCAGCAGTTGAACAAACATGCTATTAACATTCCTTTGATAAGTAAGACCATGAGGACAATATGCATATATACCTGTGAAATCGCAAGTTTCCTTTGGATTAATAACACCTAGATTAGGCCGCACACAGTATTTCTTTGGAGATGTTGTCTTAATCTGTTAACATATTTTTGAGTTATACAAGCATCAATCAGTTTTCTCCAATAAATAAAATGAAAGAACACTAACATCTTGTCTTGTTTTGGAACAATTGAGTTGCAGATAAAATTGAACAACAACAACTTAGCCTTTTCCTAATCAATTGGGCTAGGCTCGTGAACCAAAAGCAGATCACATCGTGACATGCAAGAGAGTTTTTGTTCATCACACACCAATAGAATATAGTAACTTTTTTATTACGCGATTTAGTAATAGAAATACTCTGCGTACAAGGAATAATCAACGGACCTTAAAAGCGACATACTGATCAGACTTGTTTCTAAGCTGAATAGTGCATTCACTTAGTTTCTTTGGTTCAACTGTCAGAGAAAGAAATATATCAAACTCCGTCAGTGTAAAATAATAGTGAGCACAAGATACAAAATGGAAGAAAAACGATAAAAGTCATTGAGTGGTATTATTACAATCAGTGTTTCAAAAAGCCCCTCAGGCTCGCATCTGGGACACGCCTGAGGGTTTAAACACACTCTGGACCGTCAAAATTGACGAGGCAAGGCACTCTAACTAAGGTCCATGTCAAGGCCGCGATGCACATGCCTATCTGGTGCATTTGAGGCACGCCCTAAAGTATTACCTTTTTCCTTTCCTCATCATCAGATCATCTCTAATTATAAACTCTTCCTTTTGGTCTATTGAATTGGGGAAAGTATTATAAAATTCTTCATCCTTAGAAGTCCAAATTTACATGATTATGCGAAGTCCTCGCTTCATAATTGAGAAGTGGAAATATCATATGATTCAACCTATCACTGTTCAACACTAACAAGTTCTACTTCTCTAGATTCCAAAATCCAACAAGATTATGCACTTTTCACCACCAAAAAGTTGTACTTCTCTAGATTCCAAAATCCAACAAGATAATACACTTTTCAGATGCTACAGGCATTCCGAGTTTCTTCATCTCATTTATCACGCTGCCTTGGGCTTCCAGTTCTGGTGAAGCTGTTTCAGCCACCATCTTTACAACTACCTCCTCAAAAACATTTTTGGAGGTTTGCAACTTCATTCTTCTATCTATTTTCTTTCTATTATGGTAGTGTAATACATATTAGGATTGCATGTTTAGGGAATCTTAAATGAATCATATTCTGATGTAGCAGTAAGACCCTCTAACTATCATCTTGAAAAGCATCTCAAGCAAGTCTAGTCAAAACATAAGATTGTTGTCTTGTGACTAAGAGGTATTCACCAATCCTTCATAGTATTGGCATGATTTTAGTTCTCTCGTTGAGCGGTTAAAGTTTCTAATCTTCGAGCTTTCCTGATGCAGCTTTATGATAAATGCTAGAATTAGTGAACTTAAAAACATAGATTTTCCATTTGACAGATAAGAAAAGCAAAATTTTGTACACGTTGTGCTCCAATAACTTAGCCCCACCAGGAAGAAAGTAATGTGTTATTTAGTCTCTTTGTACTATTCCTAGACAGCTTCAGTGGTTAGGTTTAATATCATATTACAAAATAGAACAATAGTTACAAACTATTCACCAGTCTTATATGTTGAATATGTGGGATTCCATTTGATCTCAAGGAACTAATATTATGCATTCAGAAATACTAGCATACACACCATCACCAATATGCAACAACACGAGTTAGATGCACCGAAAACAGAAGAGAAAAAATATCAACCATGCTCCTCATTTCGTCTACTCAGAACTTACCTATGAACTTGAGTTCCCGCGGTTCAATATCCAATAGCTCCATTGAATCTATCACGGGCAAAATAAGTGGCGGTAAGGGTAAGCTGAAAATTGCACACAATAATAGTCTCAGTTCATTCAGACATAAATGCATTGTCCTAACTAGAAAACCAAATAATCCAGAACTGAAAATAGAACCATAAAACTCAATAACCATATATCCAGCAACTTTATATAGATATCAACAACCATAATTACAAAACAGAATTTCAAAATTCCAATAGAGTTGCCATTTTCAACCCAATTCAAGACTCACTCATATTGTTAAAAACCCATATTTCCAATTGTCATGTATCACAACATAGATCACCAAGGAATAAAAAAAAAGAGCTCAAGACGAAGTAAATTAGAACTTACAGGTCAAGCAACGATCTGTGGAGGACAATGTGGTTGAAATTACTCGCTCAAATCGTTGAAATCCAGATTTCCAAATTTCATCTGCCGCAATAAGAAGTTAGAGGCCAAGTGAAGATCTGCGGAGGAAATGCCGGGATCCAGAGGGTGGGTGACCTAAAGCACCATGCCTATGTCTCCGAGCTTTTCGTGTCACAGTCTGCATTTCTCTCCCACAACAATGGCTCCATTTTACAATCCCTTGTTCTGGACAATGATGTATACATTAGGATAAAGAGGAACAAATTGGAAAATTGATGGGTCTGCAACTTAAATTCGGTAGATAATATGAAAGATCGGATGGAAAAAGCAATGAAGAGAAGATGAACGTTGTGAGAGATTCGTAAATTCTTGGGAAATTTAGGTTTAGGGATGTAAATGGTGAGGTAAGGATGGATTTTGTTCGTCACGGTTTCGACTTAATCTCTATCTTGTGGACCCATTCCCGCTCCAATCTCGACCGGGTACGAGGTTTCTTTGTTTCTTCGAAAACAAATTTAAATATATTTTTGGGATAATTTCACACACCACCTAAAATTATTCTTCTCAAGAGGTGGGCAATTTTCACCTAAAACTTAAATTAAATCAGAAAATCAAGAATCATGGGTATCGGATCGGATTTAGGTTTGAAAATTGAAAATCGAATCAATTCGGTTTGGTTCCGGTTTTGAGAGCACATAACCGCTAATTAACCGGTTCAGAACCAAACCGGTTTTGAAGTTTTCGTTAGTATTTTTTGTATTTAAGTTTTATGTTTGTGCTTAAAAAAGAGTTTAATCATGTATAATTTTCACAATAAATTGAAATATCACATTAATTGGGTCTAATTGGACAAAACTATACAACTATACAAGAGAACCAGACAATTAATCATTCAATTGAATCTAATTAAGTAGAACCGGGAATCAGACCGATACCCACTTAACGGGTCCGGATTTGACTCTCCAAAATGGAGAACCGATTGATTCGGTCCGGTCCGGTTCTGACCGGTTCGGTCCGATTATAAAACCGTGCCCAACCCTATCTCCTAGTATGTTAAAATTTGAAGTTAAGAAGATTAAGTTGTCCCTGAATGTGTTTTAAATTTTCAAATCATACTCTTTTGACCTTCTCTCCTCCCTCCACCACTTTCGCTCTGCTCTTCTACCACACTCTCCAACAATTCAACTAAACTTGGTCAGCATCTTCTCCACTCACCAAATCAAAAACACTAAATCTGCCCCTGAACTATTCACCTCAAAAATACATGAAAAATAACACAAAATAGAAAACTCAAAACTATGTTTTTTCTAAAAAATGTAATAACAAAAGGACAAGTAGAGTGATAATATAGGCACCTAATGGCTAATTTAAAAAGGATAATTTATGATCACTACGGTAAAGTTTGACACATTTACATGTCATTACGATGAACTTTTTTAAGTGTAACTTCAATACGGCGAAGTTTTTTTAAGTGTCACCGTTTTTAACAGAGTTAATTTTGATATGAAATGTCCATATTACCATTGTATTAGAATTTTAAAATAAATCTAAAAAATATTTTTTAAAAAATATTTTTATGAAATAAGTAATTAAAAACTGATTTCAATATTATTACTTTTTTAAGAAATTTTTTTTCGAATAAAACATTAAAAAACGAATTTAAACAACGTTTTTTTATTTTTAATATTTGAAAAAGATAATAGTATTCAAATAAGTTTTTATTATTTATCCACAAAAAATATTTTTTTATAAAAGTTAGCAATAATATTTTTTTTAATTTTTTTAAATATAGGGGTATTTCGACATTTAATCAAATTTGCAAGTTAAACAGTATATTTTCCATCTGTTTTAACGACGTTAGGGTAAAATGACATATAAAAATAGTTCTCGTATTGAAGTGACACTTAAAAAAGTTTCGTAATAACGTGAAAATGTGTCAAATTTCACCGTAGTGATTAGGAATTATCTCAATTTAAAATTTAAAAAATAAATAATATAATAAATTGAATACATCAGCTCTAATTTTAAATATTAAAATATAGAAAAATAAAATATATTATAGTGGGTAGTGTTGGGCCTTTATTAAATAAGTGGAGGCCAAAGCCTATGTGGTTAGTATCCTACATAGAGAATGAAAACCCAAATTGCTCTCTTACAAATAGGAAACAATAGAGAGAAGGGAAATAGACAATTCAAGAGAGAAATAGAGTGAAATTCGTGCAAAATTTTCTGCTACTTTTAGGGCCGACCAACAAGGTTCACAAGTCCAATTATAAGTCGATCCACCGTTGGATCGTGCTGATTTTTGGACAGTGTGTTTAGGAGACGTGGTACTACGTTATAATCGTTGGAATTTGCGTTTGGAGATCCGAGTGATTTGATACGATTTTCTGATCGTGTGCCATCAATACGGTGAAGTTTCTATACTCTTTCTTGTAATTGTGGCTTGAGCCAAGATTGGAATTTATCGTATCGTCAGGTATGTGGCTATATTCGACAGTGGGTGGATGATAATGTTTTGAATAATTTCAGTGGAGAGACACATGCACACAGTTTATGGAGCAAACTTGAGCAGTTATATGCTCGAAATACTAGTAATAATAAGTTGTTCTTGATAAAGCAGATGATGATTTTGAAGTATCATGATGGGGCTCCGTTGACAGATCCTCTTAATGCTTTTGAAGGAATTATTAATCAGCTTGCAGGAATGGGTATCAAGTTCGATGATGAGGTGCAGAGTTTGTGGCTTCTAGATACATTACCAGACTCGTGGGAGACGTTCAGGACATCATTATCTAACTCAACTCCAAAATGGTGTTATCATCATTGATTTGGCTAAGGGGAGTGCTCTGAATGAAGAGATGAGGAGAAAGTTACAAGGTTCCTCTTCGCATACAGAAGTCTTAGTGACATAACAAAGAGGAAGGGGCAAGAGCAGAGATCCAAAGGGTAGAGACAGAAGCAAGAGTAAGAACATGTATACCAATGCAGAGTGCTATCACTGTGGTCTAAAGGGACATATTAAAAAGTATTGATGAAAGCTCAAGAGAGACAACCAACATGACAATGAGAAAGAAAAGAAGGCAAGTCATGACGATGATGTTGCTACTATTACTGAAGAGTTTCTTCTCTTGTGTGCTAATGAAGATGTTAACTTTGCTTGTGATGAGACTAGTTGGGTAGTAGATAGCGGTGCCTCTATCCATGCTACAAGTCGAAAGGATCTCTTTTCATCTTATACATTTGGTGATTATTGCAATGTTAAGATGGGAAATCGAGGCATGTCAAAAGCTATTGGCATATGAGACGTGTGATTGGCGACGAGAAACGGTACAATTCTTATTTTGAAAAATGTTAGACATATTCCTGACATTCGTTTGAATTTGATATCAGTAGGCAAGCTAGATGATGAATGTTTTCATTATACCTTTGGTGGTGGTTTATGGAAGCTCACTAAAGGTGTTATGGTCGTGGCTAGAGGTGAAAAGTTCGCTTCGTTGTATGTGACACAAGATAGAGTTTGTGGTGGCATTATTAATGTAGTTGAGAAAGAGAGTACATCTAAATTGTGGTACAAGAGACTTAGTCACATGAGCGAGAAGGGAATGATAGTTTTGGGAAAGAAGAATCTCCTATCGGGAATGAAAGGTGAACCGTTAGAGAAGTGTGAGCATTGCTTGGCCGACAAGCAAACTAGAGTGTCTTTCAAATCATCCCCTCCTTCGAGAAAGCCAAAGATGCTGGATTTAGTATACTTTGATGTTTGTGGTCCCGTGAAAACCAAGACACTTGGTGGTGGTCTCTATTTTGTGACTTATATAGATGATCATTCAAGGAAAGTGCGGGCATATATCTTGAAGACTAAAGATCAAGTGTGTGGTGTCTTCAAGCAGTTTCATGCCTTAGTTGAGAGACAGACTGGGAAGAAGTTAAAGTGCACGTGGACTGATAATGGAGGTGAGTATTATGGTTCCTTTGATGATTATTGCAAGGGGCAAGGTATTCGACATCAAATGACACCTCCAAAGAGGCCTCAGCTAAATGGGTTAGCGAAGAGGATGAATAGAACATTTATTGAAAGGACGAGATGTTTACTTTCACAAGTAGGAGTGAGGCTTTGAATATAGTGGTTCACGTTTTGAATCTCACACTGTGTATGCCTCTTAAGTTTGATGTTCCAAATGGAGTTTGGACAGGTAAAGAAGTCTCATATAATCACTTGAAAGTATTTGGATGCAAAGAATTTGTGCATGTTCCAAATGATGAAAGATCTGAACTTGATATGAAAACTAGACCGTGCATTTTCATCGGTTATGGCGGGATGAGTTTGAGTACATATTTTATGATCAGGTGCAGAAGAAACTTATCAAAAGCCGCGATGTAGTATTTATGGAGAATCAAGACATCGAAGATATTGCGAAGTTTGAAGAAAGTGCTCTGCAATTTATAACTGACTTGATTGACTTTGGTATAGTTCCTTCTACAGCTGTGCCAAGTCAAGTTAAAGACGAGGTCCGTGATGACCAGCAGGGTGCATGTGATGTTGATACTCATATAGAAGTTGAGATGGATAATGAAGACCACGAGCAGTTGTCAGTACCAGATGTTCCACCAATTGTTCCATTCAGAAGATCTTCAAGAGATCGACAACCGTCTACAAGGTACTCAGCTGATGAGTATGTGTTAGCATCTGACGGGGGAGAACCCGAAAGTTACAGTGAAGCCCTTAAAGATGAGAACAAGGAATAAGTTGAAGCCATGCAAGATGAGATGAAATCATTGCATGAGAATCATTCTTATGAGTTGGTGAAGTTGCCGAAAGGAAAAAGAGGTTTGAAGAACAAGTGGGTTTACAGAATGAAGCAAGAAGAAAATACTTCACGTCCCCGATACAAAGCTAGATTGGTCATCAAGAGTTTTAGCCAGAGGAAAGGTATTGATTTTGATGAAATATTTTCTTCTCTTGTTAAGATGTCATCCATTCGGGTGGTTCTTGATTTAACAACTAGTCTTGATTTGTTGGTTGAGCAGATGGATGTGAAAACTGCATTTCTCCATGGTGACTTAGATAAGGAGATTTATATGGAGCTGCTAGAGGGTTTCAAAGTAAAGGGAAAAGAGTACTATGTGTGCAAACTTCAGAAAAGCCTGTATAGTTTGAAGCAACCACGAAGACATTGGTACAAGAAGTTTGAGTGAGTTATGGGGGAGCGAGGCTACCAGAAGAAGAAATCTAACCACTGTGTTTTTGTGCAGAAATTCTCTGATGGTGATTTTATGATACTATTGCTATATGTTGATGATATGCTGATTGTTGGCAAGAATGTCTCCAGAGCTAAGAGATTGAAGAAATAGTTGAGTCAGGTTTTTTCAATGAAGGACTTGGGTCCTGCGAAGACTATTCTTAGCATCAGAATAACTCGCGATAGAGTTGCGAAGATGTTGCATATGTCACAAGAACGATATATTGAAAAGGTGTTGCAAGGGATCAATATGGACAAGAGTAAAGTGGTAAGCTCTCCTCTTGCTACTCACTTTAAGCTAAGCACACGACAAAACCCTTCTACGGAGAAGAAGATGGACGACATGGATAGAGTTATATATGCCTCAACAGTAGGAAGTTTGATGTACGCAATGGTGTGTACAAGGCCTGACATAGCTCATGCAGTTGGTGTTGTGAGCCGTTTTCTGTCAAATTCGGGTATTGAGCATTGAGATGCAGCCAAATGGATTATGAGATATCTCCGAGTTACCTCTAATTACAGAGTCACTTTTGGAAGTGGAGAACCAGTGCTTGTTAGCTACTCTGATTCAGATATGGCAGGAGATGTAGATAACAGAAAATCTACCTCAGGTTATTTAATGACATTTGCAGGTGGAGCAGTTTTTTGGCAATCAAGGCTACAAAAGTGTGTTTCACTTTCTTCCGCAGAAGCTGAATATATCGCAACAATTGAAGCATGTAAAGAGATGTTGTGGATGAAGAGATTCATAGGGGAGCTCGGTTACAAGCAGCAAAGCTATGTGGTTTATTGTGATAACCAAAGCACGATTCACTTGAGTAAGAATTTTACATTTCATGCAAACTCGAAACATATTGATGTGAGATACCATTGGCTTACAAATGCACTTAAAGAAAAGTTGTTTGAGATTGAGAAAATCTACACAGATGATAATGGTTCCGATATGTTCACGAAGGTCTTACCAAGGGAGAAGTTGATGTTTGTCATAAGATCGCCGGGATGGTGAAATTCGTGCAAAATTTTCTACTACTTTCAGGTCTGACTAGCAAGGTTCACGAGTCCAATTGGTGGTTGATCCACCGTTGGATCGTGCTAATTTTTGGAACGGGTGTTTGGGAGACGTGGTACTACATTCTGACCGTTGGAATTTGCGTTTGGAGGTCCGAGTGATTTGTTACGATTTTCTGATCATGTGCCATCAATATAGTGAAGTTTCTCTACTCTTTCTTTTAATTTTGTCTTGAGCCAAGATTGATTAATCTTGAGATATTATGATCCTCTAATTGTATTTAGAGAGAACTCCTTGTACCCATTATATTGATAGTGGATATTATGCGGCCTCGAGGGTCCCGTGGTTTTTCCTCTCGCCTTGAGGAGGTTTTCTACGCTAAAATTGTGCGTGCCTATTGTGTCTTCCTGTTTGATATATTTTATTAGCTTGCTTGATTTGCTCCGCTTGATAGATTCCTACGAGATTTGCACAGGTGGGGAGAATTTGTAATTCCGTTGCATCTAATTATTCAATTAGATTCGTTTTTCTCCTAACAGGTAGTATTGCGACAAAATCACAGCACCTTCAATGCCCTTGAAGATATGAGAGATTGAGAGTTTTTTAGAGGGAGAAATTTGAGTTTTGAGAGAGAGAAAGTAAGGTGTTGGGAGGTTTAAAGAGAGTTTAGGTCCAACAACTGGTTGTTAAAAGATAGTGCTCCTTAACCAAACATATCATTCTCCATCTGAAGAGAGGAGAAGCAATAAGCAAAGTCAAGCACCAAATTTTTTTTTATGGCAAATGAGTTTTCACCAAATTCAAGTAATGGCCCAAATTTCAGAACCAGAGCAACTATTTGAATAAGTTGTCTTGAGATAGAAACAATGAAAAGTTTTTGTTCTTACTTTATTTTTTTCTTGGAATTCCCTATTTTTTCTCACGAACCAAACAATCAAGTTTTGTCTCAATCACCAAACATTTTTAACAAATAGGTTTCACCAAATTCAAGCAATGACCAAAATTTCTGAAGCAAATCAACTATTTGAAGAAAAAAATCGATAAAAACAATGAAAAAAATCTCATTTTTATTGTCTTTTCTATGGGTTTTCCTTTCCCTATTTTTTCAGGAACCAAATAGTCAATTTTGCCTCAAGCACCAAACTTTTTTGGCAAATGCATTTCACCAAATTCAAGTTATAGCCAAATTTTAAAGCCAGAGCGAGTATTTGAAGAAGGTATCTTGAGATAGAAAATGTTCTCATGTTGATAGAGTTTAGTTGAATTGTTCGAGAAAGTGGTGGAGTCGAAGAGAGAAAGTGGTGGATGGATGAGAGAGGGTCAAAATGACATGATTTGAAAATTTAAAACACATTAAGATGCAATTTAGTCTTTTTAACCTCAAATTTTAAAAGAGTTAACTAAAACTTAATGCAAAATGGCAAGTGAGATAAATTGTCAAACTAGGGTGTACGTCTGAGAAGAATATATCTATAGAGTGTTAGGTGAGATTTGGTCTATTATAGGGGGTGTTGTTTGAAATTATCTCTATATTTCAAATAAATGTATTATAATTCTCAAGGGGACAACCATAACGATTTGAGGCACACTTTCTTAGCAGAGGTCGTGAGTTCAAATTATTCTTAAAAAAGTAATGTATTCTATATTACTTCTATGCAGTGTTATGAAACTCGACCGTACTTGTCGGAAACTCGTTGGGAACCAGGGTTTTTCGGCCTTGTCGAGATGAGTTGGCAGAAAACTGGCTAAAAATTGGTCAATGTTCGGTCAACCTGGTTGGACCAGGCTGAACCAAAAAGTTTCAAATTAAATCCGGTCCAAAAAATAGGTTAAATGATTCAATCTATCCACATACCAGATCTGTTCGCTTCTTCTCTTCTCTCTCGCGATAAATCTCTGTTCCGTTCTGTTCTCCTCCGTCACCGCCGACTTTGGTCGCCGCAAACTCTGACTCCGGCCACCGTCGCTGCAGGTAAGTTTTCTCTCTTTTTTCATTTTGTTTGTTATGAGTTTTGTTCTTTACTTGTTTTATTTTGGCTCTGGAGTAATATAAATGCATTGAGCCTCTCAATCTCTCAAAAGTCAAGCATATTAATTACTGTTTTAATGCAATTACTGATTTAATGCAAAAAAATTTCTCAATCTCTCAATGACTCAACCCTCAGCTACTCACAAGTCATCAGTAAATGCACATTTATTTTTTCCTTATAATAGCATTTACTAGCATTGGTATTTGGTGGGTATAAATGTTTTTGATTGAATGTACATCTTATTATATTTTTTATATTTATCTTGAAAATAAATTATGATAACTTGATAAGAGGGATATCTTGAAAATAAATTAAATACATGTTTATCTTTAATTTGATATTATTACTTATTACTTCATACTTACTAATTTATCGGTTATTGATTGATTTGTGTAGAAATGAATACTTCGTCATCATTGGCTTCCAATTCTTTTCCATCGATTTCTTTTAGACCTCAAACTAGTATAGACGTTGGTTGAGATTACGGGGTGATGGTCAATCCACCCAATGTGAAGATACTAATGTGCATGAAATGTTATAAAACATATAATGGGGGTGTTACTAGAATGAAAGAGCATATCGCGAATACAGTGGGAAATGTAACGCGATGTCCAAATTCTATTGATGAAGATAAAAAGAAGTGTACGGATGCTATTAATGCCTCTAAAAGACATGGAGAGAATAAGAGGAAGCATACAACTGACGTTATAAAAGCGGTGCACATTTTCGATACCGAAGTGCGAGAAGAAGAAGAAGAAGAAGAAGTAGAGCAAGAACTTAATCATGCTAGGCCACGTGTTCTTGAACCAATGGATAGATATGTTAGGCCAATAATTTCTTATGCAAGTAGTAATCAACAAATGGGTGTTCTGAAGACAATTTTCAATCACAGATTACGAGATGCTCAACAATATATTGCACGTTGGGTGTATGAAGATGGTGTTCCTTTTTATTGCATAGCTAGCGATGCATTCATGCAAGCTTGTGAACCAATAATACCATGTGGGCATGGATTCTGACCTCCAAGCCAACATCTTTTGAGGGTGCCTATGTTGAAGAACGAGGTCGATAGAACAAAAGCGTCACTCAAAAAGCAAGAGGACGAATGGAAAACAATTGGGTGTTCGGTGATGACCGATGCATGGAGCGATCGGAAGAGAAGAAGTGTCATGAACTTATGCGTTAATTGGAAAGTGGGCACTTCATTTATTTCTTCAAAGGAAGACTCATTCTCTTCGCATACGGGCAAATATATTTTTGATTATGTTGACCAACATATTGAAAAGATCGGTTTAGAATGTGTTTTTCAAGTAGTGACGGAATATGCTTCAAACAACATGGCCGAGGCGGATCTTCTAAAAGAAAAGATAACAACTATATTTTAGAGTTCGTGTGCCACACACACGATAAACCTAATGCTTGAGACAATTAGGAAACTTCCAAAGTTTAAATCTCCAATCGACAATGCCAAGAAATTAACGATATTCTTTTATGCCCATACTAGTACTTTTGCCCTCATGAGGGAATGTACACAATCAAGGGATATTGTTAGGTCGGGAGTCACTAGACTTGCCTCATATTTTCTTACTCTCGAAAGTATAATGAAAAAAAGAATCTTCGAGGAAAATGTTCGTGAGTGACGGATGGAGCAAAAACCCATGGTCCACAAGTGACAAAGGAAAGATTTCAACGGCGACCGTTGTGAACATGCCATTTTGGAAGAAGGTATTTTATTTTAGCCAAAGCTTATGTTTTAAACTATATTAATAGGTTTGTTTTTAGTTTTTGTCTTAAATGGTATTTGAGCCTTTATTTAAGGTTCTCCGACTTGTTGATGGAGATAAGAAGTCATTTATGGGTTTTCTGTACGGAGAGTTATTAAAAGAAAATGAGGAGATTAAAAAAGTATATGGATCATCTAAGAATGTGGAGGCCCAATACAAACCGATTCTAGCTATTATAGATGAAAAATCAAAAGGAAGACTTGATACTCCATTGCATTTAGCGGCCTATATGTTGAACCCGCACTACACAATAAGGATCGCATCGTACGAGAAAATCCAGCAGTGAAGCCGGATTTTATAGCTTGTGTTAAAAGGATGTATCCCAACCTTGACATACAACATGTAATCATCAATGAGGAGTCTTCCAAGTATTTAAACAAGAAGGAAAGTTTTAGCGACCCATTAGCACACCGAATGCTTTCCAAGGACGTGGAACTATTTGATCGAGGTATGTAATCTTGACTTATATAACATATATAAGCATGCTATTTTATACACATACATTGAATATTGAATTTGTTTTGAAATGTTTTTAGCACATTGGTGGGATATGTACGGAAATGATGTACCTACTTTGAGAATTATGGCCTTACGGATTTTAGAATTAACATCTAGTTCATCGGGGTGTGAACGAAATTGGAGCACATTTGAAAGTGTAAGTGTAACTATGTATTCATACATCAATTATTTTATAAATTTAATTTCTCAATTATTTATTTATTTATTTATTAAGTGCATACCAAAAAAAGAAACAGATTAGTATCATCATGAATAAACGACTTGGTATTTGTTCAATTCAATAACAAACTTCTCATCAAAGGGATAATGATAAAATAAAAAGGTCGAGATGTTTTAATTGCGGAGGAAGATGATACTACTCACGCTCAAGCGTGGATGGATGAACAACATGTAGATGAAGATGAAAAGCTTTGGGAAGCAATAAGTGTGGCTTCTGAGGCGGGTGATGTATTGGAGCTAAGGAAGAGTGGGAGAAATGCCCGTATGGGACTACTTGATGAAGAAGTAGTTGAGTCAAAACCGGAGGAACCGGAGATAGAAAAAAATGTCTATTTTCAAGATGATTCCGAATCTCCTATTGAAGAAGCACAAACAAATGATGATTGAACACCTGCGAATTGTTTGGATTCTTTTAAGTAAATGCTTATAAATTTAAGCAACTCTTTTGACTGAATGTTTATATCTTTAAGTGACTAAATTTACGTGAAAGAAATGATGATTATTGAAAAAAATTTAATTACAAATGACTATATATAACTAATTTTGTCTATAATAAAAATTGCATAAGAATATATATATAATTAATTTTTTAATAAAAACGAGTTTCGCCGAGTTCCTGCCGAGTTTTTCCCAAGTTATGAGTTCTTCTTATTTGTAGGCTCACCAAGTTTTACCCGAGTTCCAAATTTCACAACTTTACTTCTATGGATAATCGCTAAGCTGCTAAAAATATCAGTAATCAGAAAATTGATCGGAACCAAGTAAAGCCAGAACAAGAATAATCAGAACCAGTGGTATAGGGTTCAATTTTAGTTTTAACATTATGTTAACTTGGAGAAATAGTTCGGTTCTTAGTTACCATGATTAATCAGTTAAACCAATAATGGTTTAGCTCTCAATGTGGCAAAATATGCGTCGTCGATCATCACGACCGACGACTCTCATTTTTCCACGTGTATCAGTAATACCGATTTAATTATAAAAAACTCCAAAAGTCTAATTTTTCATCTCTTCCTCCTCTCATTTTGGCCCTAATATTTTTGAACCTAAGTGTTCGTTTCAGTTTCTGATGCCCTTATATTACATCTTTGTGCACAATCTACAACCTCTCAGCCCGCAAACCTTCACGTCTAAGAGTTTTGTAAATTATTGCTAGGAAACAATAAAAGAACCACACGATTTCTAAGGGGGTAGCCTAAGCTTTTATAGCAATCGAGCATGAGTACTAACCCTAATGGGTTTCCTCTTAATCACCGTCTTTCTTCTTTCCAGGATCGGAGACGTTCTGGAATTTCCTAAACGTATTCGTACTTTCTGCATAATCTGGACTTTCCTGATTTCCGTCGATCAGGATGTTTGCCGAGATGCCGTCAATAATGTCACCCAAGATGTCACATATGATGCTTCGACATTCTTTATGACATATTCTCTAGTTCCTTAAAAATAAGCCAATTACTAAAACCGTCGTAACTACAATCTCCCCTTTTGGCTATTTTTAAGGTCAGCAATCTTCGTCGCATTCCGCGTCGCATTTGTCGTCATCTTTTGCTTGCAAATTGATTGGCAGTTATCAAGTCTTTGTTCGTGTTTCGCGTACCATTGCGCCACCTTGCGTTTTCGCGTACCAACGCGTTCGCGTACCATTTCGTATCATCGCGTCGTTTTCTATCTTACATCTTACTCCCCCTTGCTGGCTCAAAAAGAGCCAAATTTAAACAAATATTTCAAACAATCAGGGCAATAAGAAAAACACAAACTTAACTCACACATATCCTCGATCAGCAATCGAGAATACGTATGAAACAGTGTTCAAAACAAATACATATTAAAAGTTGTTCAGTTTGTACGGAAACCAGAAAGTATTTAAAATCAAATAGAACTGCTGCTGGAACTAGCAGTCTCTTCTTCTGTAGCATCGGTAGAGACATCTTGAGGAGTGTCTTCAGTAGCATTGGGTAGAGAGGAGGAATCATCATTGTCCGAGTCTGGAGGAGGCATTGACTTCAGCAGGTTGGCACAGTGAGATCTTCGCTGGGAGAGATGCTTCAGCGCCATCTTCAGGTTGACAATGTCCTCGTCAAGTACAACTATCTCTCTCTTGAGCATGATGGCATCTCTGCTGGTTGTTTCTGTTGGAGGGGCAGCACCGGTAGCTCGACTGGTTGTTGCCTTGATCGGTTTGACTTCTGTCCTGACAAGATCAGGAGCATGCTTTCCCTCGAATAGTTTGGGGCTTACCACAATCATCCCTCCTGACTTTCCTGCCTTATTAGTTATCTTCAACACACCAGGGTGTTGGTGGACTAGTAATTCAGAGATAAGGGATTGAAAAGCAATAGGTATCTTCACCGCTTGTGATCTGGCATGTCTAATGAGATGATCAATAACAAACTGGCCAAATTCAAGAGTGGAGCCAGTACCTATTTGGAAGATGAGTATTGCCAGCTCCGGTTTGATGGAGGATGCGTGTGTGGAGGGAGCCCAATTCGCTACTCTAATACGGAATAGGATGGAGTACTTTGATGTGAGGTCCGAGGATGCCACGGTGCCCTTGGTAGGCCACATTCTGCTTTTGTCCCCAGTAATCTCCTTGAGGACCTTGTTCAGGTCCGGTGGAGGCACAGAACGAACACACTTTCTCCCCAGGAAGGTATTAATGATGTCAGAGGAATCCGGATCATCCAGAGTCCCAAATCCAGTAGGCAAGTTTGCAATGAATTCTTTGACCAATAGGGGATAGTGGTTAACAATGCCAGTGACTGTCTTCATGAGTTCTGCCTGTTCCAGGAATTTGACAATGACTTCCAGTCCTAGTAACTCCGAAGACAGGGTCTTCTTGGGATATGCCGTTCTCTGGATCTGGAACACAAATTCCCATCGTTTTGCACTGTCCGCAGAATTAAAAGACACATTGTCATACGACACACTTGAGGTGTTCTTGACCGTCTTCAGGCTTCTTCCCTTCTTTGCTTCCTTTGCTGGAACTTCCTCTGCATTGTCATCAATTTCTTCATCAATTAATCTTCTCTTAGAGATAGCTTTCTTTCCTTTATCTTTAGCGGACAATTTCTTCTTCTTGCTGGGGCCTCCAGCATCTTTTTCTTCCTTCATTTTCTTGGTTTCTCTCAACTTCCCTACCATTACTGCGAGGGATTCATTTTCCTCCAATACTTTCTTTTTCAAAGACGAAAGCACTGTGTGTGCAGTTTCTGCGGCATTTTCTGTATCATTTCCTCTGGCATCCAGAGATGCTTCTTCTGAGTCATTGGCTGCGGCACTATTTTCCTTCTCTCTTACTTCCAGATCGGTATCCCCGTCTCTGGCCTCTTCTTTCTCATATTCTTCCTCGACTTCTTCTGAGTCAGCAACTTCTTCTCCAACCACAGCCTCATCTGTGGGTTCAGGAGCGACATCTTTCATACCTTCTTCTTCACCCTCTCCTTCTGCAATTCGTTCTAATCCCTGGCTGACTAGGGTCAAGTCTTTCTTTTCTCTTTCAGGATTTTTGAGATCCTCAACCACCCTTTCTTGAGGGGGGTCCTGATTTTCCAATAGCGATTCTAATAGGTCGCTATTTCTAGATGTATCAGTATTTGATACAATGGAAGAATCAATACCTAGGATACTGGCTGAGACTGGAGCCAGGACAATTTGCATAGAGGTCTCTTGGTTCCCTTGGACAATGTCAGTATCGCGCTGAGGGCCTGTAAGTTCTGTCATCGAGAAGGAGACGCTTCCAAATCTGGTCCTTTTGGGTACTTGCGAAAAGACGGGTATAGGTGCTTCTGACGGTGGGATTTCTCTTGAGGGTCTCTCGGCATTCTTCTGTGGCTTTAGTCCTTTGATTTAGACTCCATGTTTGTTGGTGCTGGGATTGCTGTTTTTTGGGCTCTTTGCCTTGGCCTTCTTAGGTTTGGATTGTCTACTGTCAGTGGCTTTCTTTGGCGCAAGAGTGCTCCTTGTTTTCACCATTGTTGTGTAAGTGATGAAGTTTTTGTCACAGGGTTTGAGAGGTGTGGGAGATGAGAGCGAAGGCAAGAATGAGGCAGACTAGGTTTTGATTTTGATTTTGAAAAATCAATTTAAATCAAATCTGTAGGTAATAGAGCGTATCTCGCGACCTTTCCTCTTTTATATGGGCTTTTGGCATGCTTGGCCCAATGGCATGTGTTGGGATTTTGGATCGGTTCATGAAGAGGTACCATCTAACTCCTCTCAAGCGTTTTGCAACTTTGGTTACTTGTTGATGGTGCAGAGTCCGAGTGACGTCCTAAGGTACTCGAATCTGCTTGCTTCTAATGGCTTCATAAAAATGTCAGCAAGTTGCTTCTTTGTATGGATGTGCTCTAGGATAATCTTCTTGTTTTCGACCAGCTCGCGAATGAAGTGGTGTCTAATGTCAATATGCTTGGTTTTGCTGTGTTGAACTGGATTTTTAGAGATGTTGATTGCACTGACATTGTCACAATACAAAGTCATGGCTTCTTGTCTGACATTGTATTCGACTAACATCTGCTTCATCCATAGTAATTGTGTGCATCTACTCCCAGCAGCGATATACTCAGACTCAGCAGTAGACAAGGCAACACAATTTTTCTTTTTACTAAACCATTATATGGGGTTATTGCCAAGGAAGAAGCAGCCTCCAGATGTGCTCTTCCTATCTGCTGTGTTTCTAGCCCAATCCGCATCACAATACCCCACCAGGATAGAGGATGTGTCGAATGAGTATAGTAAACCCAAGTCTGTAGTCCCAGAGATATATCTAATAATTCTTTTAGCTTGGGATAGATGACTAACCTTAGGATTAGCTTGATATTGTGCACATACTCCCACAGAGTAGGCAATGTCAGGTCGACTGGCAATGAGGTAGAGAAGACTACCAATAATGCTTCTATACAGGTGTTGGTCGACAGCTTCTCCTGGATCATCTTCAGTTAGCTTGATGTGTGTAGCTGCTGGTGTCCGTTTATGTGAAGCTTTCTCTAGTCCAAATTTCTTGACAATATTCTTCGCATATTTGCTTTGAGAGATGAAGATGCTATCTTTTAGCTGTTTGATTTGGAAGCCTAAGAAATAGGTAAGCTCTCCCACCATGCTTATCTCGAATTCTGATTGCATTTGTTGGATAAATTGCTCTACCATCTTTCTTGACATCCCTCCAAAGACAATGTCATCGACATATATTTGGGCTATCATCAGATTTCCGTCCTCATTCTTCACAAATAGAGTCTTGTCAACTCCCCCTCTAGTGTAACCGCTTTGAATCAGAAATTTTGTGAGCCTTTCATACCAAGCCCTTGGTGCTTGTTTCAATCCGTTGAGGCCGTCTTGAGTTTATACACGTGATCAGGGGAGTGAGGATCAACAAATCCTTTAGGTTGTGACACATACACTTCTTCGTTGAGATCTCCATTCAGAAAAACACTTTTGACATCCATCTGGTAAAGCTTAATCTGTAGATGGCATGATATCCCTAGTAGGAGTCTGATTGCTTCAAGTCTTGCTATAGGAGCAAAGGTCTCATCGAAGTCGATTCCCTCAATTTGAGTATACCCTTGATCAACTAACCTGGCTTTGTTGCGAGTGATGTTACCAAGCTCATCGGACTTATTTTTGAAGATCCATTTTGTGCCAATGATATTTTCTTCACTTGGCTTGGGCATCAGTTCCCACACCTGGTTTTTCTCAAATTGAATTAGTTTCTCTTGCATAGCATTGACCCAATACTCATCATTGATGGCTTCATTGATATTTTTGGGTTCAATCTTTGAAACAAAACATATATTACCTATCATCTCGTTATAGTTCATCGGAGTTTTTGTCCAAGTTCGTATGCCTTCATTTAGGTCTCCAATTACTCTAGAGATAGGATGATTAGCCTGGATTCTTCGTGAGGGGTTCTTGTTATTGGCTTCAGGAACTGTCTCATTGTCATTGACACTTGGACTAGCATCATTGTCTTCTAACTTGTTACTAGCATCTTCACTGTCATCAGCAATAACATCCTTCCGTACAGTGTTTGGATAGGCTCTTTCTTCGTCTGTCGCATCTTCTGGGGCATCTTTACAATCATCATCAACAACAACATTGATTGATTCCATCATAGTCTTGGTGTGTTTGTTGAAGACCCGGAACGCGCGATTATTCCTTGAGTAGCCAAGGAAGATGCCTTCATCCCTCTTTGGATCAAGTTTCCGACGAGGTTCTCTATCAGCCAGAATATAACAAGTGGATCCAAAGATATGGAAGTACTTAACATTGGGCTTTCTCCCCCTCCATATTTCATAAAGAGTTACTGACATACCTGGCCGAAGAGTGACTCGATTGTGGATATGGAAAGTAGTGTTAAGTGCTTATGCCCAGAAGTGAGTTGGTATGTCCTTGGCCAGCATCATGACTCTAGCCATATCCTGTAGAATCCAGTTTTTGCACTCAACAATGCCATTCTGTTGGGGAGTGATCGGTGCTGAGAACTAATGGGCAATTTCTTCTGAGTTGCAGAATTCTACAAATCTGCTGTTTTCGAACTATCGACCATGATCACTTCGGAGACGAATTATTTTGCCAATTGTCTCCCCTTTTTCTCGTTGGACCTAGATGCATAGATTCTTGAAGATCGAAAAGGTATCTGATTTGTCACGAGGGAAATCAACCCATGTGTATCGTGAGTAATCATCTACACACACAAAGACATAGCGTTTTCCTCCAAGACTTTCAACTTGCATTGGCCCCATGAGGTCAATGTGTATAAGCTCAAGCACTCGAGAGGTGGTGATATGCTGCATCTTCTTGTGTGACATCTTAGTTTTCTTTCCAATATAACATTCTACGCAGATCTTTCCTTCCACGATTTTCAGGTTTGGAATTCCAGTAGTGGCCTGTTCTGAGATTTCCTTCTGCATACTTCTAAAATTTAGATGTCCAAGCTTTCTATGCCACAGTTTGGTTTCTTCTGCTTTGGAGACAAGACACTTTGCCGCTTCGATATGTGATTCGGGCGACCAGATGTAACAGTTATCCATTAAGCGGATTTCTTGTAGAATAGTGACTTGATCGAAATCTTTTACTATACAGGCTTCTTTAGTGAATTTCACTTCTAAACCCAGATCACAGATCTGGCTGATGCTAATCTGTTTTGCCTTAAGTCTTTCTACAAGTAATGCTTCAGTTTGGCAAGAAGCTCCTGGATGCTTGAGTACTCTTTTTCCAATGATTCGAGCTCGAATCTCATCTCCAAAAGTAACATAGCAGTTTGTATATAATTTGAGATTGGAAAGTAACTCTGGAGTACCGTTCATGTGTCGAGAGCATCCACTATCGAGATACCAGTCTTTGTTAGTTGAAGCACTCAAGGAGGTATATGCAACATTAGCTCGATAGACTAGATTCTTTGGTCTCCATTCAAAGCGAGATGTTTTCTGAGGGGTGGGGAGATGCCTTTGATATCCCCTGTGCTTCTGTGGTAGCTGAAGCTTTCTTCTTCCCATGGAGTTGAAAACAGAATGGTCTGATATGACCTCGTTGACCACAATAATGACATGTCCACTGATATTGATAGGCTGGTTTTCTGTAGTATTGTTGTCTACGTGGAGGATGTCTTTTGGTAGTTCCTTAACAAGAACATGTTATAGACGATGTCATGACATTTGTTGTAGGTCGTCCTGTAGGATGTGTCGTGGCATCCTATAGCTTCTTGTCAACCATGGCTTGTTGTGGGACAAACTTCGTGACTGCTGATGAGTGGATATTGTGTGTGTACCCTAGTCCCGTCATATCTTTGGACTACTTTCCTACTGATAGGAGTTTGTCAAGGCTTTCTGTGCTAGGATTCATCATCTTTACTGATTTAGTCATAAGACTAATTTCTCCATTAAGTCTGGTGATTTCGCGTTTTAGCTCCACGATCGTCTCTAGGAATCTAGATTTGTCGTTGGTAAGCCTTTTGACCCGTTCTCCTTGTTGATCAAGGATCAGTGTTTCCTTGACCCATATGGTATGTAAGCTTTTGTATGCCTCGACTAGTTGCTCTTTAGTCCAATTTTCGTTTGGAGTTGGATGGTAGTGATCATCATTGATATTGGCAGAGTTATCAATGTTACATACAGAAGTAGTAGTAGTGAATGCAACAAAGTTGCTTACCTCTTCAGAACCACTATCTTCATTGTCATCATCTAATAAGGTAGCATTATAACCTCGTTTTTGTTGTTTGAGGAAATTTGGACATTCTCTGCGAAGATGACCGAATCATTCACATTCATGACATTGAGGTCCTTTGTTCTTGTTGTTTTCTTCTCCACTCATGTTTGGTCGGTCAAGACTTCCTCCTTTTTGAGCTTTTTGTGGAGCTTTGTTTCTGGCATTTGTTGTGACATTCCGTCCGCCCATTCGACTGAATCTTCTCATGACTTTGTTGTAATTTTTTGTGAGAAGGGCCATTGTAGCATCGATGTCTTCTTCAGAGTCAGAATCTGAGGATTCTGGTTGCTTGTATGTTGAGCTTTTGGACGCAACTCCTTTATTCCTTTTGTCGATATTGGGTAGAGATAACTCATAGGTCATGAGAGATCCCATCAGCTCATCGAATTTTAAGATCTTGAGGTCATGAACTTCCACAATTGCGGTGATCTTCATCTTAAATCTAGGGCTAAGAGCACGCAGGATTTTTCTAACTAGTTTTTCATTAGACATTGGTTCTCCCAGAGAATAGGATTCATTGGCTAGATCACGAATACGAATATTGAATTCTGCAATTGATTCGTCCTCTTTCATGATAAGGGCTTCGAAGTTTGTTGTCAAGTATTGCAGTTTTTGTTCTCGAACCTTGGTTGTTCCTTCATATGCAACAACCAGGATATCCCATGCGGATTTGGCAGTTGTGCATGTGTTACCGACCTCGTGAGCAGGCGGAACTAGTAGAAGAAGTGCTCATAGGGCCTGGCAGGGGCTCGGAATGTTGCTCTCTGGAACGCTGGGTGGGCCTCAAATTGTGACTGGTAGAAGCTCGCAATTCCCCAAATGTCGTTGTGCTGTCTCTCCAGGCTCCGGTCGACATGTCCTTGAAAAGCATGCATCCTTTCCTACTCTCTCTCTAGGCCTGCTCCGAATCTTCCTTCAGCCTCAGTTCCATGGATTGCATCATTGTAAGCATATCCCCATACTGGTCTTCTTATCCTGCTGCTCCCTGGACTAAGTGCCTCTCGGGTACTCCTCGGGCTGCCCCCACTCTGTCCCCTCTGCGTTCCCCCGGTAGAAGTTTAGTCTCCAATCGTTCCCCAGCTTTGATCTTCTTCCTAATGCGCTCAAGCTGGGGGTATGTTTCCTTCACAATCTCATTCTGAGTCGAACCCTTGATGACAAGTGACTCATATCTGCCCTATCAAAGATGGGAGGGCCTTCAAGGCAGTTGACGTCGTTCACCAGATTCCAAACAATTTGGGTGACCAAGCACCCCGCTCCGATACCCCCGGGCTGTCTGGTAGGCATCTCCAGCAGCTGGTCCCAAATCGTCCTCTTCCAAAGAGCTCGCACACCTAGATGGTAGGCATTAAGGATCCAAAACTCCTTGAGGGTCACATCATACTGCCCGTTTTCCTAGCAAAATAGAGTTCCGGCAAGGAACCTCTGTAAATTGAGCATTCCGGGTTGATCTTCCGGAATGTCCTTAGCCTTGTTCGTCTTCTCCCAATAGGGGAGGCCGGTTATCTCATTCCACATCTCATTGCTCGAGAGGTTGTGTGGAGGGTCTCGGGCTTCATCAAAATATAGCAGTGAGGTCTCTCATTTCCAACAAACACCCTCTCCCACACACCCTAAAACCAATTTTGGTTTTATCCTTCTTTGTTGGGTGGACAGTGGCAAAGAACTCCCGAGTTAAATCCTCGAAAACCGGGGGTCAATATTCCGCATGCCTCTCTTTATCTCGTCATTGAAGGTTGTTTGGCTCTTCATGAAGGTGGCGAGGACATTTTTCAACGAATCGTCCCCGTTGGCATTGGAGGGTTGACCCTTGTCATAGGTCGGATTATTGTTTCCTTGGAAGTTGCCTCCACGAGGCCTTTCTTGAAACAGCTTGTCGTACCCACGTGGTGGGTTGTTTGTGTTACTTCCATGTCCGCCTGGATAATTAGAAGCGGGACGGTCATGATATCCGCCCCCGTTACCCCGTTTGTTGTTCCCTCCATAGTTACAATTGTTGGGGGCCTTATTGTTTCCATAATCCATTCGGTTGACTTCCGCTTGAGGTCCCGCATTTCTCCCTTGATTCCCTTGCACCACTTTGAGAAGCATGTTCATCTTCTCGGAGAGACTCTTCATTGTTTCTTGCTCCTCCTTGTCACTTGCAAATGATGCGACTTGGGTGTTTAAACTTACGTCCCCGTCATTCTACTCGTAGCTTTGTATGGCAACTTGCTCTACGACGTCAAACACTTCTTTGAGGGCTAGGGAGAGTAGAGATCCTCCCGCACCGGCATTGACCGCCTTTTGGGAAGCTTGGTTAAGCCCCCAATAAAAGGTCTTGTTAAGCACCTCATCACAAATACGGTGATCGGGACACTTTCACAAGAGTTGTTTGAATCGTTCCCATGTCTCCCCAAGTGTCTCTCCTGGGATTTAAGAATAGTTGTTGATATCCCTAGGGAATTTCCCTTCCTACTGTGGCGGAACATATTTGCAAAGGAACGCCCTTTCGAGGCTCTCCCAATTCCGCTTTTCCCGTAAAGGTAGCGTCATATACCACTTCTTAGACTCTCCTCCCAAAGATATCGGGAGAAACTTGCACTTGACCAAGTCTCTTGGGTAGCCACTAGCGGTGGTCTCGACCACGTCCTCCAAGAATGTGAGATGGGCGTGGGCGTCGTCATTCTTGCCCATGAATTGGGGAATAGTTTTTAGGAGACTCAACATTACCGGTTGGAGCGCAAAGTCTTGGCCCCTTTGGTATTGCTGTTCCCTTCTTCCATTTTGCAGAAGATGGGGACGTTGAATTCCTCTTCCTCTCCCTCCCCGATTACCTTGAGGGGGAAGGGAGGAAGAGGAACGTAATCTTCATCGATGTAGTCGTCGTCTTGCTCATCTTCCACAAGGCCCCACCTTGCGTTGTTGTTCAAGTCGAGAGGGCCTTCCTCACGATCACCTTCACGAATGGGTGGTAGTTGGTCTACCATTCCCGGTGTTGCCGCCATGTTTCTAGTATCAAGCAAATCTTCACGAGAATGCCTCCTCAAGGCGTTGTTCCTCCGACACAATGCTTCAATTTCCGGGTTGTATTCGAATTCTAGTGCTTCCGAGCTCCGGGTCATGCACTAGACAAGTACCTTCAAGTGACACAAACAAGTGTCAACGACTAACTAAAATGAACACAAGCACACAAGCAACCTAATACCAATTAGTCCCCGACAACGACGCCAAAAACTTGTAGGGCCGAAACGCGTCGCGCAAAACGTCGTGTTTCGGATAAGGTCCCTCGCACAAAACGTCGCGTGATCACAACTTGTAATATATTTATACCGGTAAGTAACCGGGTCGATCCTCAGGGACTAATGCGGGTCTTAGGTCAATTGTGTGTTTGTGTTAAAGGGTCTCGAGACTACTATTATTTGTGGCATTTTCTTTTTAACATAAACAAGCAAGCAAATGATGTGGTGACTGACAATTAGTGGAAAGCGCCTAGTGTGCTAGACATGCAGACAGTGAATTACTACAATGATTTCATAGTTCTTTAGGCGATAAATTGATTGACCTATGTCTTAATTGACAACCCCGCTCACTCCTTGCCCTCTCTGGTATCGAACCAACTCGGAACTGCATTCGCCCGAAAATAATTGGCTAAGTGCCACTTCGGGGGTATCTCCGCTCGGCATCCAACCCCTAGCACTCGGTGGTTCCTAGATCCGGGACTATCTGTCTCTCTCGAGATCGACGTAGCCCCTAAACATGCATACTAAGCGGGCTAAGTGTTACGTCGGGGTGTCAAAACTCGGTTTCGAGCCCCTCACACTTAATGCTACCTAGGTCCATGAAACCCTAGCATACATTTTATGTGGCCTACCTAGAGAATATGATTTAAAGCAAGAAAAACCACACATCTCAAGCATCACCCTAGAACTATTTCATCACATAACATATAAATTAAAGTCTACAAAGTCTAGCACCCATGGCTAAGGGTTTTAGCCCTCAACCATGGTGCTCAAATAAAATAACATCATACAAATGGAAAACCTAACAGTAATCATAGTAGAAAACATAAAAAGAGAAAAAGTCTAGAAATGCTCTTGGTGTGTAGTTGGTCAAAGCTCAAATGCTTGTTGTTGGTGAAGGTTGAATGTTGAACTCCTTCCCAAAATGGCTTTTTCTTGGTGAAATGGTGCTGGAAATGCCTTCTCACAAATCTCCTTGCTCCCAATAGTGGACCCTTGTAGGGAAAATCCACTCACACTCTCTCAATTGATGAAGTGATGAAGAAGAACCCACAAAGGGAATGTCTCCCTTGAAGTGACAAGTCTGTTAGGGGAGCTGATGGAGGCCACAAGGCTAAGGTCTCAAAAAACTCCTCAATCCCTTGGGCAAAAGCCCTTATATAGCCTCTGAAATTCGTGTCTGGTCATGATCGTCCCTATGGGAGTCAAGATCGTGACTTAGTGATGGTCACGATCGTGCATGAAGTTGTCACGATCGTGACTGAGCTGGGGGGACTATTTTTGACTAAGTCAACGTTGCGGTGTTCTCTTCATCGTCACGATCGTGCATGGCTTTTGAATTGGGTCACGATCGTGACTCTCTCGCTTGGTGACGATCGTGGCGGCCCCGTGACTGAGATCGGGAAAACTCTCTGTAAGTTGAAGAAAATAATCACAAAAAATATTCATCAAGGCACGATCGTGACTCTAAGTCACGATCGTGCCCTTCACTAGTCACGATCACGTTTAAAAGAGGCACGATCGTGCATAATGAATTTTGTAGCCTTTTTGCGGTTTCTTGCTCCTCAAGTCTCGATCTCCCCGAATCTCGAACCTTGGCCTTCTTTTCACCCTTTCCTGCACATGCTCTTGAAAACACCGAAGACCATAAAATGGTCCTATTTGGCTCTCTAAAGCCGCTACGAGGCAAATAAGCATCTAATTGGGGGGAGGGGGGGGGGGGGGGTTGATCGAGGTCAAAATGGTGTCGCTCGACCCCGCAACAACCATGGCTCATCGTGCCCCGTCCAAATCCCCGCATAGGAGCTTTATGGGGCGGTGAGTGTTTCCCTTCCTGATTTTTGTTCTCGATCGTTGATTGCGGTGTTTTGGTTTGAGATTTCGACGAACATATTTTTCTAAAATTTTATTTATTTATTTATTTGTTATAATCGGCTGTGGTTGAACCTAAAACTAGTGACATTTTCCGGTGAACTGAACATCCAATTTCCAACCATTATGGCGCCGATTTCGATTCTGGATTTTGGTAACCTGGCCGGTTCGGTTTTCGATTCAAGCCTCCGGTTCTAATTAATCGGGGTTGAGCACCCCTAATAATTGCAGCTAGGTACACTTCGCCAAACTTGTCTATTATCCGAGTACAATTATCCCTTATTTTTATTTATCGCATCTTTAATCTTGTCCAACCTTCGAAATATCAAGCTTCAATCAGATCAAGGACATCAGGTCCTCGTTGATGTGTGATATGTGTCGTGCCTCGGACAAATCTAAAACGAGCACGACAAACCGACCTCTCTCACACATGACGAACCGACTACGTTTACTTCCCAATTTCGTTACAACGACTATTTGACCGTTTCAACCGACAATAACCGAGGGACCGACAATCGGCCCAAACGAATTCAACCAACAATTGAGTCTAGGTTTTGCGAACTGCACCTAAAAAGCATTGAGCTGCTGAGTATGGCCCGGTCTCCTTTCAGGAAAACGAATGAGTCAACTGTTTCGCCTCCTGCTCCAGTTGTAATCTCAACCAGACTCGTCAACACCGACTCCGCTTCATTTAGCTTGGCTTGCTTTCATTCTCTCGTCCAGTCTTAGCTCTCAAGCAACCATGACCGAAGTCTTAAACCAACAAACATTGAAGTCGAAGCATTAAACTGGCTCAATCGCTCTAGCTTGGCCAAGATCGGCCCGCTTAGCCATTCAACCGCAAGACCATGTCTTCGTTCAAAGTCAAATGAAGATCAAGGATATATATTTCTGGGATAATGACAGTTTGTTACACCTAACTATGGTGAAATGACACTTTAATACCCTAACTATAAACTTCTTTTTTTTAGTACCCTGACAATGTTTTTGTGACAACCTACCCCTAAAATGTCCAAAATGCCCTTGGTTTAAGAAACCAAAATCAAATTGGTTCAATTTGGTTTAAAAACCAGAATTGAACCGGTTCTTAATAATAATAATTATTATTATATATATTATCATTAATTAATTGATTATATTATTAATTATATTATCATTAATCATTAACTAATTGATAATTATATTAATCAAACCCTAAATCTACTTCAAACCCTAAATCTACACTGGCCGCCACTCCACTCTCCGCCGCCGCGACTCCGACCGGCCACTCCGCGACCTCCCGGCGACTCCAACCGGCGACTTCAACCTCCCCGTCAACTCCTTCCTCTTCGTCTTCACCTTCTGCTGCGCCTCCACCTCCGAAACCCTAACCACCTCCTCCTCCACCACCACTTCCTTATCCTCGATCTCCTCCAGCACCAGTGGGCTCGCGCCGGTCCCGCTCTCCGCGATCCGATTCTTGTCCTTCAATGCCTGAAGCAGAGTCGCGACCTTGGCCACAGTCTCCGACGAAGAGGCTCCTCCCTGACCTAAACTCGAAACCTGGAGCTCCAGCGCCTCGATCTGGAGCTTGAGGTCGGAGATCTCGCGGACGAGCGAGTCGCGAAACCACCGCTGCTCCTCGCGGAGCCACCGCTGCTCTTCCCGGAGCCACCGCTGCTCCTCGCGGAGCCACCGCTGCTCTTCCCGGAGCCACCGCTGCTCCTCGCGCTGGAGCTCCAAGTTTCGACCAAAAACATTGTCAATTTGATTTTGTATATAATAATTATTATTGTATATATAATAATTATTATTATTATTAAGAACCGGTTCAATTCTGGTTTTTAAACCAAATTGAACCAATTTGATTTTGGTTTCTTAAACCAAGGGCATTTTGGGCATTTTGGACATTTTAGGGGTAGGTTGTCACAAAAACATTGTCAAGGTACTAAAAAAAAGAAATTTATAGTTAGGGTATTAAAGTGTCATTTCACCATAGTTAGGTGTAACAAACTGTCATTATTCCTATATTTCTCAACCATTAGATTTTCTTTTCAAATTCAAAAGCATTAAAGAACTCTATAAATTGGGCCAAGAGCTCTCTTTTGTATTTATTTTCGTAGCTAGCATTTGGAATTCACAATCTCCCAAAGTCACTTCTAAGTTCAGATTCATAGGTTGATTCCTGTCCGATTGCCGACGTTTACCAGGCACCAATCTATAAAGAAAAGGGTCACCGACTCTGGAGCAGATTATACATTTCTCTTTCTATTTCTCGATCTCTTCATTTATCCTTGTCGTTGATATTCAACTATCAATTAGAATCTCGAGTACAATATCATCTCCATCATATTCATCTTATAAATCATCGAGCTTGCCTCAAATAGCCAAGCATAACCGATCTTACACATTCTTGTTCATCCATCTCCTTCACGTTCGTCATCGATAGGCAATGAGAGTCCACCACAAGGCGCTGTGTTAGTCTCATCTAGGTGTTGCACCAATAGCCCTACTATTTGAACCTGACTCCTTGCTTTAATGCTTGCTACCTCGCCAAGTCTAGCGTTGAACGACCGCCTAAAAGAGATGTACTCTCATGCCGTGACAATTGGTATCATAGCACAATTCAACTTTGATAAGTGCTCCTACATAATTACTGGCTTACCAAGCCCGGACACGACCAAGCCCGACGCTCATAAAATTGTGCCTTTATCGTCACCACAAGACTTGTTAGGACGCTAAGGTACGTTCCTACAATCCACATGGCCGATCAAGACTTGTTTGGCAACTTCGGCTCTCCTTCCCTGTCACTCGATGCTCCCACAAGGTACTTATTGACTTGAGTCGTAACATTCATCAAGGAACTACCGGTGAGTTGCAAGAGAGAGGAGCTAGATCTACTTGGCATGTTTTGTTGGTGTAGCCTAGTCTACTGGTCATCTACGGCCATATAAGGTTGTTGCAGGGGCGAGAATAGGATTGGAGCAGTGGAGTAAGGCCATGTGTGAGGTGTTCCAAGGCAACTACACTAAGGGTATCGTAGGTGGATAGCTCAGGGAAGCATGGATTGGGATTAGTTGTTCATAAACAATCCTTCCCGCCCATGGGAGAAAAAACTCTCTCGTTCCCTTTTGGGTGCCCAACGAACTCATATACTTGGTCCCCACACAAAATCAAATGTGACACTTAAGTTCTCTTCAATCTAGTTCCCTTTCATACATAAAATTAAATATCAATCATATTCTCATTACTTGGTTACAACCTAATAATAATAGGATGGATACAAAGATGAACGAAAATATCAAACAAAACATTCATTGTGATACAGGAGGGAGTATTTCAAATCATTAACCCAACTCCAGAAAGCCCTTCTCTGCTGCAAGTCTTTATATGAGGGAATAGCATTTGAAGGAGGCTCCCGCTCCTGGTTGAATAATAGTTGTCATCATGGTTCCGTAAATAGATACCGTAGTAAGGGAGCAACCACTGCTATGCTTAAACTGTTGCCCAATAATGCATAACTGCAGCAAAATACAATATAAGGAATTCTACTTGTAATAATACTAGATTGAGTACCCTTCCTTTGATAAAATAACAAGGCAAATATACTTTAGTTCAAGCATGAGGTAGTTTGTTTTTATCTTACTTCTCATTGTTTTTCTTTCTTTGTGATAACCGTGACAGTGTTTTTTCGTGGACCTCCAAAACATTGAAAGAAAAAGGGACAAAAAATAAGCTGATGATAGTCTTTTCCTTGTAAGAACCTTGGTTGAGCTCTTTTTTTGCCAAATATAACACAAGATCAAGCACTAACTTCCCACAACTCTTTCCATGGGATTCTAAAATATTGAAGCAAAGAAAAGAGGAATGAAAAAAGTAAGGTAGTGGTAGTCGCTTTCTACGTAACAACATTATTCAAGCTGTCATTTTTTGCCAACTATGACCAACAGCTAGAGGTGTAAACAAGCCGCTCGAGCTCAATTCATTAAATATTGGGCTCATGTTTGTTGTAATCGAGCTCGAGCTAAATATGAGTCCAAGGTGGCTTGTTCAATAAACAAGCACAACTTGAGCCCAACCTATCAGACTCAATAGGCTCCAGAGCCAGCTTGTTTAGTATTTAATTATTTATTAACAAAATAGAATATAATTAAAATATAAATTTTGATTTAAAATCTTTAACAAATATATAAAGTGAAACTAAATGAAATACTATCAGCCCAATAAATTAAAATTGGATAAAGTGCATGATACTATTTTTCATTACTTGGCTCTTACTTTATAAGGAAAAAGAATCATAGTATAACATTTAAAATGAGATCAAGAACCATTCTGGATATAAATTCGTTTTTTCACAATTTTCTCATATTCGTCAACTCATCAAAAGGAGCACGAAGTAAATATTGTATTTATTAGAATGAAGGAAATGGAAAATTAACTCTCACGTGCAAAATAAAGAATAAGACAAGAAAATACACACCGTTGTCTAAGGCTCACATGCTGCGGGAAACAAAAATCCTCCGGGAAAGAATGCATATTTGCAACCTAGTTGTCATTAAAAAGAAACACTAATTTCATTTGTCTACAAAAATTAAATTGACAAGAAAAGAATAGCTGGAGAATGACAAGAGAAAAAACATAAGCATACCTCTCTAGGAGTAAAATATCTGAGGTGTTGATCTTTTAACGATGATGACTTTCCCTGTATCTTTGGCTGCTTGTCCACCATATTATAGAAATCATGAAATTAGATATCAAATGACAAGAGAAACACGAATTCCAAGGAAAATGTCTGAAAGGACTATAAGGCTACATATAAAAAAGGGCATACATAACAAGGTTAATCACATAAGAAAGAATGGGAGCACAGGAAAACTATTCCCTATAATATTGTATCCTTGCTAAATGAGTTACAAATATAAGCTTAGCAATGGAATATAGCAAAAATTTAACTTATCCAATATTATTGTCAAACAAAGGATATATTATTTTAATCTTCTGATGTATTAATCTGTCATACGTATGATGAATATTGCCTGTCTTGATATTTTTTTTATCAGCATCTTGGTATTATTATTCCCTGGTAATGACCATCTATTAAATATCCACCAAACCTTTAAAACCTCAAGGACATACTGATAAATTGAAATTGCTGCTTGGACTGAAGCAGTCTGGATGGGCTATTCTCGGTAGCAGCAAAGATGTCATCAGAAATTAATATATATTAAAATGTATGGAGATCTCTACAAGTCCAGCAATCTAATAGGTATATCAGAGATTAATACAGTTTAGTTTAAAATATTTATACTAGATAAAGTATCATCTATCTACTTTACTCAATAGTCCCACCACCAAGCTTGTAACTCTGTGTATGCTGAAAACGAATCTTACCTGGGTTGTTGCCAAAAGAGAGCCAGTACCCTTCACGTATCGATAATAACTTTTTGTAAAACAGCAGCATCGCTTTGAATCAGGATACACAATATCTAAATTACATTAAGAATTTAATGAGAAATAAAAGAATAATATAATAAACTTTTACGTGATCACAGAACAAGTCACGGAATATTCTTACCCATAGCACTTCCCCACCTATCAATCAAGCTTGATGGAACAATGTACCGCTCCACAGAATCAATGCCTGATACAATTTCTTCATAACTTTTTTCTGTAGCGACAGAAGCATCTGTAGATACATTCGGTGTTTCACAAAACTTGGACACTGTATCTTCTTGACTGCATGAACTCTTGAATTCTAGAAACTTCTCTACTGGCTCACAAGAGCGGAGCAACTTATCCCCGCTCTCTTGTAGTTCATCCTGTTGAGCACTCACTAGCTTATCGTCATCAAACCTAAATAATATACTAGGAGAGCGCAGGAGCTGGGAATTAAAGCCTTGGCTCTGAATAGGGAAAGGTTTTCTTTTAGCCTGAAAGGTAGATAAAGATTCTTCAGAGTAAGAAATAACTGATGATTCACAAATTAAGTGTGAATTGGACAATACTTGGGCAGAAAAATCAAATTCATTTTCTGTGATAAAAGGGCAGGAAGAGTATCATTAGCTATCATCCATAGCATCACATGAATAAAAGCAGAAAAGGACTAATCTTCTAATATGAAAGATATAATAATCATTTTTGGTTACAATGAAAAGTACTCTCTCTTTTCCTTCACTTCTCCAAACAAAACCATTCTGCCAAACCCTTTCCAAACTATACAGCATCAATCTGATTGACCAACAATGTTGAATAAGATGATTCCTAACTACAAAGTACTACATGCAATCATATTCCTATATATGTGTGTGAGTGTGTTTTAGCGGCCAAAGGTTTCTTCTTTACTGGTTCTGGTACTGATAATATATAGAGAAGATTATCGCATCACAATTATATTTCACATATATCAATTTGTAGCAATCGAACTCTACTTAAAGGGTAAAACAAACACCAACAGAATGGAAATTTCATACCGCCCACTAGTGCTGGCCTGGTTGGTTAAGATGAGCACTATCTCGTAAGAGATCTAGTGTTCGAATCCTAGTGGGTCACCTGCTTGGGGACAGGTGTGGGTTGAGGGGTTATGTTAGGAGGGACGGGGAGGGTTTAAGGTGTTAGGACATAGAATAGGCTTTCCTGCTTTATTGTTGATGAAAAAATACGCAAATTGCATACCTTACAGAATTCTACATGCAGATTGGAGAAATAATAATAACAATAGTAGAAGAAGAGATTAATAAGAGTTCATGCACGATGACGCGTGAAGTCAAGAGGGTGTACCAAACAAAAATATCGTGGCCTTGAGTATGGTATACCAAACTGGAGTGGGCTCAAAATAAACTCATGCGTTACAAAGTTGGTTCTTGATAATATATCAATCATTGTTGCATGTGTATCAGATGTCTGCAACAAACAAAATGACGAAGAATATACATGAAATATGTCATTATAAAATTAAATAAATATTTTGAACAGAATTTCTTCAAAGAAGACCTCAAATCCAACGACATTTTCAACAAACAACATAAGCGGAGGTCGTGAAATATGGGGTATAAGTTCAAGAATCTTGATAAAGGAAACCGCCCGAGCATCATCAGAGTGCTTTTGGAGGCCTGGTAAATAACATTTACAGCAAACTATCTGTCAATCAATAATATACCATGAAATTTCTAAAAAAGAAGATGAAAAACAATGTATGACCTTGTCGTGTATAGGGTTGGCAGGGAGGGGAAAGAAGCCATGCATGTGCTCCATAGCTGTCGAGGTCAGCAGCAGTAAGACTTTGAATATTGCCCTACTAAACAGAATATGAACATAAAATTGGGATGAGTTAGAGGAACTATGTAAGCAGATAAAAAGATCAGTCTGAATTCTGAACCAATGTTTGAAGGTAATTATCAGATCATTACGATTGAAATTAGTTCATAAACCAAAAACAATTAAAATAGGAAAAGCTAAACATTCTTACAACATGTGCAGATACCTATAAAAACACCTATGTATATGTAAAGAATAGAAGACCTTTTTACAAAGGCACTTCCCGGAACACGAGTGTATTATCTTTGAAACAAGCTGGGCATGATTAATATCTATGCACCAGCTTGAGGGGGAGTGTAATGATTAGGATTAGGTTACAAATTAAGAAAGAATAGCAATTAGGAATAGGGATGTATTGTTTCCTATTAGTGAGGGGGAGAACTAATCATAATGTGTGTGTGTGTACTAGTTGTATAGAAAGAACACACAAGAATTATTCAAGCTTACAGTATATAAGTTATCTGGGAGGCGAATGCCAACAAATTCACCCTAAGTTCTTGACAATTCATGAACATCAATTGGAAATTTTAGTATCCGTGTGTAGTTTTAAGCAGGAAGAGACTGATATCACGTGAACAACCATTTACAGAAGAAGAAAAAAATATCCTTAATATGCAAGTTAAGGGGCAGTCAAGTGCACGATACTCATGCCATTGTGACGTCTAGGAGGGTCGATGTATTCTTATATATTAGATGCAAAGACATATATTACATATGAATATGGTACCTCATATTTTAACACTTGGTATCATACCATCATTTTCTTGAGGTTAAACTGCAATATCTCAATAAATAAGATAGCACTCTGTTCCCACACCAAACCACAAAGAGCAGTCCAGTATCTATCAGGTTTGTTTACGATTTAAGTACTTAGAAGTGAGTTGCAAGAAAATTATATGGACATGGAAGCTGACATTTTAACATTTGGTATCCTTTCCTTATGGCTAAACTGCTAGTTCACAGCCGAAAAGATAGCACTTCATTCCCAACCCGGAAAACCAAGTTGCAACCTAAACTTCCCACTAATACTAAAATGCGAGACAGCAAAGTTAGCGAAAGAATTCATAGCCCAACTGTTCAGTAAATGTCTTGATTGCTGGATACCAGAAATATTCTTCACACATTTAAAAATAAGTGCTATGGTGAAATCATCATAAAGACCATGCTCATTGATACTGTCCAGATAATATCAAGTGTAAATTGATGGGGATTTTGATAATACTTCACAAGCGCCAAACTTGTTTCCATATTCAATCACAAAAACCCAGAAACATAAAAAAGTTCCTTTGTTAAATCACTTCAAAATTCATAGCGAAACAGCAGCAAGAACATACAGATTAAGAGGATGAAAGAACCTGATGAGGACGGTGACCAAAGTTGTGTTCATAGACATCGTTGGCTGTGTCATTGATATCGAAAGCTTCCACCACCTTCGAATTCACGCCAGCTCTCATCAATGAGTATCTCTACACATCGCAATCAATCACAAGAAACAGTCTCAGCTCAGAGCAAACGCCCAGGCAAACATGGAGAATACGAAGATACAAGTAGAGTGAGAAAGGGATTAGGGTTTGGGAGGTACCATCCCGCCGATGCCGCTGTAGAATTCGAGGACTCTCCATGGCTCGTCTTCGTGTTTGCCTTGACTCTCCATCACTTTCGCTCGCTCGTCTTCAACAATGTCGTTTTTCTGATTTCAGTATAGTTCGGAGGTTCCTTAGTAAATTGCTTCCACTGACATGTGCCTAAAGTCATGGGAAGACGTCACTAACCTAATTCCCATTTGTGGGCTGTTTTCCCTTTACACCCAATTTTATAAAATAATAAAAAAATTTACTTACCTCTCTTGTAATTATCGAATTTTCACTTAATTCTCCCGCAAAAAAAAACTCATTCTGTAGAGCCTCCGTGTTTTACAAATTTTTTACTTAAATCTAACGGTGTTAGTTTTTGGTCAAAATTTTCAAAATGCCCTTAACTAACCATTCAATTTTCAAAATTGTGTCATTCATTCTCTCTCCATCTCTTTCCATTTCTGATTTTCTTCCTGTCATTTTTTTGAGCCATACCCGACGACAGATGAGCATACCCATCGAAATTGCTACAAATCATCAATCAAAAACTCGACTCGATCGAAAAAGAGAGGAGAAATGATGATTATTGAGTTGGGTTTCGAGTTGGTGACTTACAAGAGAAGAAGAGAGCGGTTACGACGCGAGGAAGTCAAAGAAAGGAGTCGTTTCGTCACCACTGGTGGCTGGGCGAGGAGGACCGAAAAGCTTCCAAAAAAAGCATTTACATATATTTAATTTTAATAACTAAAATGGTAATTTTGGGTGGAGCAAGGCTTGTCACCTACTCCTTTTAAGTTCCCAATCTCTAAAGCTTCCTCACCAAAAGCTCTCATTTTTAATTCACCTTTTCACCGATCTGCTCTGTCCCATTTCTCTCTAGTTTGATTCAATGGAGAGGCAAAAATGCAAGCTCTGTTCCAGAGATTTCGACAACGACAAGACTCTTGGAGGTCACATGAAGGCTCACATGGCCACTCTTCCCTCCCTCACAAGCTCCAACTTAGTGACTCAGCCTCCAACGATAATGACGAGGGTCCGATCATTTCTTGGAATCCGAGGAAGCGCCTCAGGTTCGGAAATCCCGATGTTGTCGAGGACAGAGAGAGCGAGAGCGAGTCACATAACCCGACCCGAACCCGAAAAATGAACCGAAAATAAGACGGGACCTAGTTCACCAGCGAGCTCCGTCTCCGACGGTTCACCGGAGGAAAATGTTGTCGTGTGCTTGATGATGCTGTCCAAAGACCAGTGGCCGAGGAAGAACAAGAAACCCAGAATCAACTACAAACCAATACAAAATGTCAAACATCCAAATTGTATAACATGTAGTGCAATTTTGTATAATCATGTAGAACATGTAGTACAATGTTGTATAACATGTTGGACCCTGCCACCTTTCGAACTTTGTGATAACGTGTGCCTCAAATCTGACGGTTCTACATAGTTTAGACGTTCTATATATGTTTGTAGCCGAGTGTGCCCCTATATATATATCAGATACAAACTAGCCAAAAATGTCAAAACGTCTAAACCTGGGCACAACCGCTGGATTGAAGCGCGCGCGACGTGGGAGTGTCACCTGACGCAGATGGTTTGTGAAGCCAATTAACGGTGGGAGACGGAATGTGAAGGGTATTTGGGTTCTTTCGCGTAGAAGACCTAATACGATTTTCGACGATTTGTCTTCTCAGAACAGTCTGCCTGAGGTTTGACTGGTGCAAGGCGATTTTGACTTTCATCTCCCAGCAAAAGTGTACGTTGTAAAGGCGATTTTGACTTTCTACAATTCTGGTGTGAACTCTCGGTGACTTGCGCGATTATTAGTTTGATTTCATAATGTTGTTGTTGGTTTTGAATTGGGTTGTGTATTTGAAGATGTAATCGAAGTTTTGGCTTGCCTTGGGGTTTTTTCGTTTATTTTGTTGATTTGTTGTGATTTCCGATTTGCTATTTTTTTTTATTTTAGTCGGTTTCGATCTGATCTAGGGTTTTTCTTTCATCTACAAAAAATTTGAAGTGTAGAAGACGAGGATGACAATGACTGACCACCGTCGTTGCATGTTTTTACTCATTTTATGCGTTTGTAATGTTTTTGTAAGCGATTCTCCTTCGGGACAAACTTTATATTAATCAAGTTTGCATTTGTATCTGTTTATGTATAACATGTCGAGGTAAATAATGTTCACCAACACATAAAACAATTAACCACTTTAGAGGTTTATTTCTAACTGTCTGTCTGGTTATGTAGATTATGGTGGTGTACCCTGTATAACATGCGGTTATATACAGTATAACACACAGTTATATACTGTATAACATGCGGTTATATACTGTATAATTAGTGTATATATATGATGTTCATCAACACATAAAACGATTACCCACTTTAGAGGTTTATGTGTAACTGCCATACTGTCTATGAATAACATGTCGGGGTACCATGTATAACATGTTGTTATACATTGTATAACCAGCTTACTTATATAATGTTTAACAACACATGAAACGTTGAATGATCGCTCTCCATATCTAACATATTTTTAGGGTGAATCGCTAAATGATTACGCTTTAAATGCGTGATCGTGGTTTGAATGCGCCTATTTTTAGTGAGAATCGCTAAATGATCGCGTTTTAAATACGCGATCACGTTTTAAATGCCCGTTCGCAATGACGAGAGTGCCCTTAGCTCTCCGTCTATTTGTGACTAACGGGGTCAGCGAACCACTCAGCCACATGTCGCTTGATCGTCGGTCGCAAAAAAAATGAATGGACAGATGAGGGTTTGATATATATGAGTGGACAAATGAATGGACATATATAAAAAATAGTGTCTCTCTCTATCTATCTATCTCTCTCTCTCTCTCTCTCTCTATATATATATATATATATATATATATATATATATATATATATATATATATATATATGACTTTTGACCAAAAAATAACGCCATTAGACCTAAATGAAAAGTTTGTAAAACATGGGTACTCCACAGAACGAGTTTTTTTTGTTGCAGGGGAGTTAAGTGAAAATTCGGTAAATTACGAGGGAGGTAAGTACTAGGGTTCGGTCTCTTCGTTCACTTTCCCTAAAAAAATTATGCATTGTCGAAGAGTGATTTTTAAGAATTAATTAATAAATAATTGGTCAAGGACTATTTAAAATAAATCGAATTAAAGAATTAATTAGAGCATAGAGGATTAATTGGGACTAATCGAGGAATTAATTGAGGTAACAACTCTAAACTTAATATCCTGAATTTTCAACTTCTTCCTTCGAATTGATGCTTTAATGTTGATGGGTTTTCTCTAACTTCTTCGTTTATGTATCGCGTGTTTGTTTACTACAGTAGTTTGATGATAATGATGACATATTTTGGGTATAAGGGTGATTATTTGAGTGAAGGTACAATTTTAGAGATGACGTGTGTCATATGGTAGACTCATTAGCACTTTGTGGAAGATGCTTGTTGATTTGTGATATGAGTTTTCTTTTTTCATTTATTCACATGTTAGGTGTAGATTTGGGGGTATGATTCTGTTAGAGTTGTGACATAACTTAATGTATAAGTTATCTACAGTTGTAATGTTTTGTCATCTTTTAAATAAATAAAACGACATTATATTACTAATGTGTTGTAGTGATATATTAGATATGATTTTATCTGTATCAGTATGTGTGTCATCACTAATAGTAGAACTACAGATCTTAACGAATCATATTTAATGTGTCCATGGTCAGTTAAGCTTCATTACAAGCGAACAGTATGAGGCTAACTCTTTATGATCACGCTATACTGATCATGGCAAGGCGAGTGTCGGAATTAGAATATAGATATCATTAGGGGAATGATATTTGACGACCCAACTTTATGAACGTGTAACCGGTACCTTGGTAGTGTATAACACCTACAATATAATTGTATAACCATTCACGTATAACGTAAAACCATAATTGATATGTGTAAGTGTTGAATTGTATAACAATGGTTACACACGCGAAACAAGTATGTTACACACCAACACCCTAACGGCTCCGTCAGCGACCGTTATCTCCTTCCCAATCCGCGTGGTTATACGTGTCATCATCCCATTCGCTCCGCGCAAATCAGACGGCTGGGAGATGGTTTGGACGTTTGGACGGTCAAACATGATTTGTAGTAGAGAGTGTCCCTACATATATATATATATACATATATTGAGGGATATTATGCTAATATATTAATTTCTCGGTAACTTTTATTTTTATGTTTTTGTTTTCAAAGAATTTTTATTTTCATGTTAACTATGCTAATATGTTCAATTTTGAGAAATGAGTGGTAGGTTAGATAATGAATCAATCTTACATTATTAATCAATCGATTATGAATAAATTTAAGAACATAATAATAGTTCTCTAACAATAAAGTCTTTTGAGAAGGCATTACAAGAATTTTAGTCCCTACGGTTAGGGCAGCAACACTTGCTTTATTTCCAACTTGTATGTTGACCTCCTCTTTCTTCAACCATCTAGTGATTTTCAACCCCTGCAACATATTACATATGTTAAAAGCACTGCAGGTATCCAATACTCAATTAGCAATAGCAATAGTTGTTAAGGAAATCATGAAAACAGTTTTCATAAATGTCTCACCTTGTTTCTTGTCCTTTAGAGTAGCTTTATACTCTTGACAGTTTCTCTTCCAATGTCCTTTCTCTTGCAAAAGAAACATTCGACATCCTCCTAACCGTTGCTCACTTTCATTTTCTTGAATTTGTTCATAACAGAATTCTTGAGTGCGAGTTGATTTTTTCTTAGGTTTTGCCTTACCTTTCCACTTGCTCTTAGAAGAGCTACCAACCAGGTTCACAGATCCTGTCAGTTTCACCCTTCCAGATAAGATATTAGTCAACATATTGAGCAATACATGAAGATCACAATCCATCTTGTCCATATTAAAACTAATAATGAATGGTGAGTAAGCATCACCAAGAGACTGCAAGATCAAATCTTGTGACAATTCTTTGCCAAGCTCACATCTTTGTTTCTCAAGTTGTTCTATCAGATCAATCATCTTTAGAACATGGACGCTCACTGAGTCTCTAGGTTTCATCTCAGACTTAAACAATGACTTAGATATCTGATATCTAGTAGTTCTACTCTAAGACTCATTCATCTTCTTAAGATGATCAATGATCTGTGATGGGTACATTCCATCATGTTGCCTTTGGAGTAGTAGTATTTTGTTCCAAGTACTTCGCATATGTATCTAATACAACTGCATTAGTCTCCTCCTCGGCGGGTTTTGCTACAGCGGGCTTTTCGATCACATCGATAAGCTTTTCATGCATGAGAACAATTTTCAGGTTGCGGTACCAGTCATCAAAGTTGTTACCAGATAACTTATTGGTATCAAGTATACCACACAACGAAAAAGAAGCCATTTCAAAAATATATGTTATAAAAGGTAAAACACAACAATAACACAAAATTGTCAAGTCGCTTCTCACACATAAATAAAATTTCTTTAATTTTATCTCATAAAATCTTAACAGGCTCTACACTACACAGTTACCTGGTTGTCAAGTTGATCCTCTTAGCATAGTCGAGTTTATCCACCATTGTGACCGAAAGTTAATTTAAAAGTTACACCCTCTTGGTAATCTAGACTACAAGTATAACAATGAAAAACTTTCTTCACACTTGCATCAAATGCAAGAATATAATTAAAATAATAATAACAATGTCATTTATTTCTGAACTACAAGTCACCTGATAGATAGTTAGGTCGATCCTTGTAAACAAAAATATATATTCATTTTAATAGACAAACAAAATTATTTTTCGAACTACAAGTCACCTGGTTTTCAGGTCGATCCTTGTAAAAAAAATATATTAATTTATCTATTTTGATGGAAAAGCCTTTTACAAAATATTTCTTATATTTTTGTATTAAAAACTCAATAATTAAAACTGGTCAATCTTTGTATTATTAAAACACCTTTAACAATACCAAAAATTATATCACATACAATTTTCAACAACATCACCAACTATCTCATATGATATTTGTACACATACAATCAAAATTATATTCAAATAATTTAATCGCATTAACAACTGTAAATCATATGATCGATGCACACATGCTCAACAAAAAATTATATGATAAGCTAATCTAAACAACAATTATAAATTATCAGACAATTACAAGAGCATGTTCAATAAATAAATTTCAGCATCATATTTATTCATAGAAAATAAACGACTTGTTCTATAAAACAATAAATATGAACCGAAAAACTCATATTCTCATACAATCAAACTACATGAAACCAAGTCTCTGATACTAATTGAAGGATCGCAATACATCAACATGCAAGCAGCGGAATAAAATCATGTGATTCGATTTGACCTATTGCATTTGATCTATGAAGAATTACATACTATATTTGTTGGTCCTCAAGTTAAATCAGTTTCGAAAGCTCGAAACCTCTAGTGTATTCACACTGAATTTGGGATTAGAGTTCTCAAACGATTTGAGATGGGAATAGAGAAAAAAACTATTTTTGTGAGACTGGTGTGTTAGAGAAAAAAAACGACTAAAAAACAAAATATGAAAAGGAATATATCTCTCTCTATATGTAGCATTGTGTCTATATTTAGAGAAAATAATCAATCAAAATAATAAATATTTTCTTTTATTTCTCTGCGTACAAAACAACAATCACGCATACAATTCCAATGCATTCCTTTTGTTTTTCAATAACTATTTATTCCCTATAATTTTGTTTCTTGTTTTGACTTGTAACCACACAAAACCAAGAAGTCAATATGTGTAGATTTCCTAAAATCCCTCACATTGCACATATTTAGTTTCTCTAATAAAACAAATCATTATTTTATTTAAATAATTTAAATATAAAACTATTTTATATTTGATATAAGATAAATCTTATTTATCTTATTTATTTAATATGAAACATCTTTCATATTTTTAGTCTCATTTCCTCCATATTCAATATTAAACATATCTCTCATGTAGGAAATATAATAATATGTCATCTAGATTATTTAATACATTAAATAATCATGAACGTCAACCTTCACTTGTAAGTGTGTGACCACATAGGTTCAACGTTAAACATGCAGTAATTAATCTTATTAATTGCTAATCGAGGTTGGTGTATAACAACACTTCTCAACGACCGGATAACGTGAATGTCAATATCCATTACAGGTGAACCCGGTAAAGGGTAATGTATCATTTCTTTCTATCGTTACAATTCCGAATCATTCTAAGGTATGGTTAGGGGTGTTCACGGGTGGTTGACCCACCCAAAGAAGAATAATTGAAACTGCCGCATGATTGCGGGTTCAAAATCAACACAACCGAAACCACCGAAAATGAAAAAAGATTTTTTCTTTTTCACCCGAACAGACTTGCGAGTGGGTTGGGCGGGTAACCACAAACCCTCTTGATAAAAATTTCTAGGGTAAATTCCACATGACCCCCCTTAACTATAAGCGTGTCTCACATGCCCCCGCTTAACTACAAAATCAATCTGTGAGGTGTCTTAACTATCCAAAAATCCCACTTTACATTTTTTTGTTGACCTTTTTCAAAATTCTGTTAAGTTTTTTATGAAATGACGAAAATACTCTTTTATCTGAAAAATTAAAATAAATAAATAAATATGATTTTGAACTTTTTTTTTCTATTTTCTTGTTGTACAAAACAAAGAATAAAAATAATATTTTAGTATCAATTTTTTATTAAAAATTATTTATAAAAATTAAAAATGATGTTTAAAAGTAAATTTTTATTTTTAAATTATTTTTATAAAAAAAATTTTTAAAAAAATTTATTCTTTATTTTGTACAACGAGAAAATTAGAAAAAAAAATTCAAAATCATTTTTATTTATTTATTTTAATTTTTCAGATACAATGGTATTTTTGTCATTTCACAAAACTTAACAGAATTTTGAAAAAAGTCAACAAAAAAAGGTAAAGTGGAATTTTTGGATAGTTAAGGCACCTCACAGATTGATTTTGTAGTTAAGGAGGGGGGGGGGGCATGTGAGACACGCGTATAGTTAAGGGGGGTCATGTGGAATTTACCCAAATTTCTATTGTTATATTGGGCCAAGATGTGCTTCAATTCAAACTTTGGAAAATTTCTCTTTCTCGGCCTACGTTGCCAAGTTAGAATGCTCCAATCAGCTAAAAAAACTTCAAATTTACATGATATATACCGTGTTCTCTATTTTTAAATTAAAGGAACCCCTATTTTGACGTTTATAGTTTTACATCAGAAAAAGAGAGGTGATGGAGACGAGAGAGACAAGGATAAAGACGCGGAATACAAAAGAAAAAAAGATGATGAAGACAAAGAGGCAGAAATAAAAATAAAATAAAATGAAACATATACATGTGTATGTAATAAATAAAAGAGAAAGATGGAATGGAATGAAAGAGAAGTAAGTCAAATATGGGCAGTGTTCTAAAAAACGGTCTAGGCGGCGCCTAGGCGCTCATTTGGGCTTTGTCGTTCCGTTTTTCACTAGTCGAACGCTCAAAAACGGTAGAGGCCAAAAAACGGGTTAGGCGGCCGATTAATCGGCCCAGGCGGGTTAGGCGGCCGATTAATCGGCCTAGGCGGGCTAGGTGGCGATTAATCGGCCTAGGCGGACCTATTATTTAAAGAAAAAAATCAATTGAAAATTACAATTTACACATTTAGACCTAAAACGTCTTAGACGTTTGGTTTAATTGGTTTATTCTTAATTGATTTATACTTCTAAACTAATTATTTGTGAGATTATTTATTTTTTATATAGTATAATTCATTTTTATATTAAAAAAAAAATATAAATCCGATTAATCTCCGACTAATCCGATTAATCCCCGATTAATCCTTCCGGAGTGTTGTCCGCCCGATTAGCGCCTAACGTTTTTTAGAACCTTGAATATGGGCGTGATCAGTATTATGGATCGCGGGAGATCTCGGCGAAATCGCGGAAATTTCCACATATCCGCGACGATATCACAAAAATCGCCCCAAATACCGGTCAAATATCAGTCAACGCTGGTCAAACTGGACAATTTCAAATTAATTCCAGTTTAATCCAGTTTAAATCAACTAATTCCGGTTTAATTAAATTTAAATCAATTAATTCCGGTTTAAATCAATTAGTTCTGATCTAATTTAATTAATCTTGGTCTAATTCGATCGGCTTCGTTCCGGCTCACTTAATCCGGTTTGATGTTTAGGTTATAAATTATAAATAATAAACAATAAATATCATTCATTTTTCATATAAATTATAAACTAAATATTATTCATTTAGGTTATGACTCCGGTCCAACACATTTAGAAATAATTAAATATCATTCATTTTTTATTTTTTATTTAATAAATAATAAATATGAGTTTATATATATTTAATTAATTATTTATTATAAAACGCGATTTGCCGTGATCTTCCCGCGATCCTTTCGAGTTTGTTAGATCTGCCTTTTTGTCAAGAGGCCGATATATCCTCGCGATCTGATATCTATAACACTGGGCGTGATAATAAAGGAAAGAGAAGAGAGTAGAATCAGGCATGTGGTCAATATCATGATAATGAAAAGAAAAGAGAGTGACACGTGTGAGTGATGAATGATAAAAAGAAGAGAGAGTTCATCGTTGGGAAAATCATACATGTGACTGTAGCATTCTAACACCCCACATCGGTTAGATATGAAAGTTTTGGAGTGTTTATAATCATTTTTTTTCTATTTCTTAATTGCTTGAGTCTATTGGTTTCGTTGGTCTGAGTACAAACTCATATTACTTGGGCCAGACACATACGTGTGGTTTGGTTATTTGCAGTTTTCAATTTTAAAATCCGCAGCCCGCCCAATTTCTTGCGGGCCTTATGATTATAATCCGCGGCCCAACCAATAACCCGCGGGTGAGGCTCGAATAGGCTGCGGGCCGTGCGGTTCGACGAGCGGGCCGGGTTTCCGGTTGATTCTGTACACCTCTAGGTGGGATCAACTCAAATAAAAACCGCCTCTTACAAAAGAATATAAAAATTATTATCATCAATGATTATCATTAATTAATTGATTTATCGTTAAAATAAATATAATAATAGATGAAAGGATATGTAGGTAAATTTAACTAATATCCAAACTTAAACATTAATTGTTCCATTCGTTTTCATTTTCATATATTTTATGAAACATGAGCCAATAAAACACATACATGAACAAATACTATTCCGATAAAATCACAAGATTTTCATATGATTTATGAAACCGAAACGTTGAAACATATATTATTTTGATGAAATAAAACATGAGTCATTATTATGAAAATGAAACACGTGTAATTGAAAATAATGAAAACGGTTCACATAAAGGTATGCAAATACATGTCTGTTGATAGTAAATTGTAAAAATTGAAATAGTATTTTTTGGGTAAATTATATAACCATACAATAAAATTATGAAATAAAAATAAAATGAAATAGTCAAAATTTTGTGTGAATATCGTATTTATCATAACGAAATCATAGAAATTTAAATGGTAAAAAATATGTGAATCATATAATCTGAGAAATAAAATAATGAAATTGAAATAAATATTAAATCATGAAATAGTATAAAAAAGTGTAAATCTTGTATTTTTAAAAATAAACTCATGAAATTATTCAAAAAATAAATTAGGAAATAAATTATATTTGTAAAACCAAATCATGAAATTGTAGAAAAGTAAATCACAAAATAAACTCAATGACAATTAACTAAATTAGATGGGTAAATAAAAAAGAAATAATTTAATAATAAAAAATACGTAAATACCCTTATATTTATGTTTAAAGACAAAATTAAATAAAAAGTTGAGAATAATTACACCAAATTGTCATTAATGAGTCAACAACAATCATTACCATCCAAATATTCATCTAATGACCAGAATTGATTCTCATTTTCTCATGTAAGTTGTGAGTTCTCACTTGACTCCCCCCTATTTCACGTATGGAATTCAAACTGAGTTGATGGATTCCCTTTTGACTCGCCAAATAAATTATATTTGTAAAACCAAATCATAAAATTGTAGAAAAGTAAATCAGGAACTAAACTCAATGACAATTAACTAAATTAGATGGGTAAATAAAAAAGAAATAATTTAATAATAAAAAATACAAAAATAGCCTTATATTTATGTTTAAAGACAAAATTAAATAAAAAGTTGAGAATAATTACACCAAATTGCCATTAATGAGTCAGCAACAATCATTACCATCCAAATATTCATCTAATGACCAGAATTGATTCTCATTTTCGCATGTGAGTTGTGAGTTCTCACTTGATTACGCCCTTACTTCACATATGGAATTCAAACTGAGTTGATGGATTCACTGGATTCACTTTTGACTCGCCACTAGTGTTCTTGTACATTAGGTGTCCAGTGTCAAAGTATAACAAACAACTTATTATTTACTATGGCGATCTTAGGTCAGAGGAAAACAATATGCATTTTTCCCTGAAGAGAATTTCACATTGACAATATAGGTAATATCACCATGTGGGAATTCTCACTTTTGGTCAGTTCAATGATCACATCTCCGTATGCATCATCTATATGTATAACTTAATGAATAAGTTACATTAATACTTATCCTATAAATATTGTTATACATATATTGGTTTTTCTGGGTTATCGTAGTCCCAGTACGATAATTCTATGATCAAGAACAATTTAGATTAAATTCTATAATTCACTATTCTCATTATCATAATCACTATTACGATTTCACGCATAACAACTTAATCAATGAGTTTTCATATTACCAAGTATTCACATATGATAATATAAATATAATTTATTCATTAATCTACATTAATAAATTATTAATTGAAATGTGATTATAAATCATATATGATGGTTGATTCTAGGACATAATTCTAACAAAAGTATGTTTGAGAGCACAACTCAGGATATGTGTGTTTCTATAAATGTACCAAGAGCATACAACTCACAATGTCTCGTGGGTTTTAAAAATCCTAAGCGCTTTTATCAATATAGAACATTTTGGTACATTCCCCACAATGGTAATAGTGCAAGATATAGGCAAAAGAGTAAAAATCATGTAAGTTATTGGACGACGATGACGCGTGGTCAACAACGATGGCACATGGATGTCAAGTACGATCAGTGAGGCCTCAATTTCGTGAAAATATGTCAGAAATTCCCGGCCGAGGAAGGACGCGCCGAAAGGGAAGGGTAGCGTCTATAATTGTAGGAGAAGACAAATCAAAAGCTTGCACTCTTGAGCATAGCTTAAAAGAAAATGAGTAATTGAAACAGATGCACATCAGGACACTTAGAAGTTCTGAACTCCAAGGGTAGAATCAACACTCAATTCCATTGCTTTGATACAATATGAAATTGAGTTTTTCTTATTCATTGTTCATATATATACATCCCTATTTATACACATGAGGAGTCAACCCTCTCCTAATATCAATCCTTAATTTATTATATAAACTAGTGTGGGGCTCGCGTGATGCGCGTGCTACCCGTAAAAATTTGGTGAAGAATAATTACGAACAAAGTTCTAATTTTTTTCCTAAATGTTTGTAATTCAAACTATTATTATTCACAATTACGTGTACTGTAAGACTTAATTTATTAATATGATCAATATTCAATTAACCATTTATCATGGCCACTTGTCATAACAAGAATGCACCCCTTGGTTTGTGTCTTTTGATGGAAGAGATGCAATGGTTGAGGGAGTGGTTATAAATTCTGATTTTGGGTCCCCAATTTCAACAAGTCTTTCTCATAAAATACTCAATACACCATCAAGAGAGTGAGAGAATAAAGTGTCAGAAATTGGAAGACCAAAACTCAAGAAGGGCTTCGGGATCTCCATTATCTACTCAACTCGTGAAGAACTTGCAATGGATGGAGGTATGTAATCTTAATTCCGCTGTAGCGATTGCATGACAAACTTACATTTGGTATCAGAGCATGTTTGCCTCTGCTTTGCATGTTTCAAGTTTATATTTTATGATTTTCGGATTGTAATGTAAGTGATCGTTTGTTAATTCTAATCACATAATTGAATAGAGATTTTCAATACGATCGTTTTGATATATTATGGGCTAAAAACGGAGGTCTGGTTGGAAAGATATGGCCAAACCCGTTTCTGGGTTTGAGTCGGGTCGCGGACCCGTTTTCTGACCCGGCTGGAGGTTGAAGACGAAGAAAAAAAAAATGTGTGTAACCAATGAGATTCGAACCCTATCTTGTCAAAGTATAGGTGAAACCTTAACCACTAGACTAAGTGCATTTCTTATTATTATTGCACACTGAAATCTTTTATTATTAATAAGGTTGAATTTTTCAGCCAAATCTCCCTTATAATTACCATCTTTGATTTAGGTACATAATATTGTTTGTTTAAAGAGTAGCCACAACATCTTTAGATTAACAACATATATGTATGAAAATATATCACTAAAGTTGTGATTAATTATATTTTATTAATAGAATCGATCCCACAGGATATTCTATTGAACCCCAAATAATTGATTAGAATGAAATATCGAAATTATATTTCCCAATTTACCCACAGGAATTAGGAAAAGGAACATGATTTTGATAGTTTTATTGTTTGTTGTATGAATGATTTTATTTGCGGATTACTTTAGTCCACAGGCAAGTTATACGTTGATAAAATCATCTTGTATGCTTATGTTTTGAAAGCATGATAGTTAGTCTCACTTGTGTTTTATTTTTTACTACACATGTAATGTATGCAGCAATAAATGCTTTGAGTATAAATGACCTCAAAGTCGAGGTTCCCATGCTGAATGGGGAAAACTATTCCATCTGGAGAGAGAGGGTGCTACTCGCTGTGGGAGTGGCCGACATGGACTATGCCATCCGTAAGGATGAGCCACCTGCCCAAAATGCTGAAGGAGAGGAAAGTGAGGTTCATGAGAAATGGGAGAAGTCGAATAGACTCTCCGTCATGTTCATTAAAACTCACATTTCTGCCAGCATTCGGGGATCGGTGGAGAAGCATACAAATGTTCGTGCGCTCCTGGAAACGATCGATGAACAATTCCATGCTTCGGACAAGTCCTTAGCGAGTACTCTCATTGGACGGTTTTCCAATATTAAGCTTACAGGTCTTGGTGGTGTGCGTGAGCACATCATGAAAATGAGGGACATTGCGGCTAAATTAAAAACATTGGAAGTCGAGATGTCTGATTCTTTCATTGTTCATTACATTTTAAACACTCTTCCTCATCAATTTGCTCCCTTTAAGATCTCTTACAATACACATAAGGATAAATGGTCATTAAATGAACTAATGACTATGTGTGTGCAAGAGGAGAGCCGTTTAATGATGGAACAGAGTGAGACTGTAATGCTGACAACTGAGAAGAAGGCTAAATGGCGTCCTAAGGACAAAGGAAAAGGAAAAATGCCCATCAAGGGAGGGATTTCAAAGGAATCCAAGTGCTACTTCTGTAAGAAGAAGGGGCACATGAAGAAGGATTGTCTGAAGTTTCTCAAGTGGATGAAGAACAAAGGTAACTATGTTTCCCTTGTATGTTACGAGTCCAATGTGGCTGACATTCATGTTAACGCATGGTGGATTGACTCTGGATCTTCAATTCATGTTTGTACGTCCATACAGGAAATGACATGCCTGCGGAAACCAGCGGGAAATGAGCGGAACATTTATTCTGGAAACAAAATGCGCTCCTCCGTTGAGTTAGTAGGGACGTGTCATGTTAAATTATATAATGGTTTTGTATTAACTTTGCAAAATACTTTCTATGTTCCTGGATTTTCCAGGAATTTAATTTCTATAAGTAAACGGTTACCTTCGGGATTTGCATTTACATTTCAAAACACATCTATGAGTTTATTATATAAAACTGATGTGGTTGGAAATGGGATATTGTGCAATGGTTTATTTATGTTAGATTTACAAAGTAGTAATATGAATGCCGTTATGCATGTTAAAACTTGACAAAAACGATACGTTGAAAATGAGGAATCTTCAATGTTGTGGCATCGGAGATTGGGACACATCTCTAAGGATAGAATCAAGAGATTGGTAAAGGATAGAGTACTTAGTACTTTAGACTTTGCTGATTTCGAGGTTTGTGTGGACTGCATTAAGGGCAAGCAGACCAAAATATCCAAAAGGGGCGCACATCGAAGTTCTGAATTACTTGAAATCATCCATACAGATATTTGCTGTCCAGACATGGATATGCAAAGTGGTCCAAAATATTTCATCTCCTTTATTGATGATTTCTCGCGATACATGTATATCTATATGCTTCATCATAAAAGTGAAGCATTAGATGTATTTAAGATTTTCAAAGCTGAAGTTGAAAATCAATGTGAGAAACAAATCAAGATTGTTCGAAGTGACAGGGGAGGGGAATACTACGGTAGATACACAGAAAATGGTCAAGCACAAGGTCCTTTCGCTAAGTTTCTTCAGGAGCACGGAATAGTTGCTCAATACACCAATCCCGAATCTCCTAGTGAAAATGGTGTAGCTGAAAGAAGAAACAGGACCTTAATGGAGATGGTAAGAAGTATGCGCAGTAATGCAAAACTCCCATTGTTTTTGTGGACTGACGCACTTAAGACGACAGTGTACATATTGAATCGTGTTCTAACCAAGTCTGTTCCAAAGACGCCTTTTGAATTATTAAAGGGTTGGAAACCGAGTTTGCATCATGTACGCGTATGGGGTTGCCCGTCTGAAGTGAGGATTTACAACCCACAAGAAAAGAAACTAGATCCTAGAACCCTTAGTGGTTATTTTATTGGAAATGCAGAACGATTCAAGGGATACAGATTCTATTGTCCATCTCATACCACCAAGATTGTGGAGTCGAGAAATGCGAAGTTTCTTGAATATGATTTGATCAGTGGGAGGGATCAGTTGCAAAGCTCAAATGCTGGAACTATTATTGAGCAACCACCTGCACCAATCGATCAAATCGTTGTTATAAGAAACCAATCTCAACCTCAAGTTGAGAATGAACAACAACTTCCACATGCTACTCATGATCTGGTAGATCATATTGTTCCGGAAGAACCTTTGGTTCATGAACAACTTGTTGGTCAACATGATCCTCAGGAAAATGTTGGTCCAGCATTAAGAAGGTCTACTAGAATAAGAAGAGCAGCAATACCTGAGGACTATCATGTGTATCTACAGGAATTGGATTCAAATGTCGGAGCCGAAAATGATCCTGAGACTTTTACCCAAGCCATTAGTTGTAATGAGTCGAATAAATGGTGAAATTCAGAATCGTAGCCGAGTCAGGAAGTCGAACACAAAGTTTTTAACTTGTGTATCGACTTCTTGTGGAAACCGTAAGTAAAGTAATAGACAGATAATAATAACGACACCAGAGATGATTACCCAGTTCGGTGACTCCGCACCTACGTCTGGGGGCACTTTGCCAGTGGAAAGGCTTTTCACTATAGGTAGTCAATAGTACAACTTCAAGCACCAACCAGCTATCACACAAGCTATTGTCCTAAGCTACTATAGATCTCACCGTGAATTGCCTCAACCAAGGGCCTCTCCCCCTGTCTTTGAGATTCCCTCAATTCCACCCTTCGAGCAAACTCCTATGCTTGGTGTCGTTGTCTTCTTGACGGAGTTGTGAATCTTCAATCACAAACAAAAACCCTAACCGATCCAAACACTTAGTCTTCGCGACTCAAGGTTTGATCGGAGTAAAAAGGTCCGTTCTAGCGAATATTCATCAGCCTCTCAACACGCCGATGGTGCACGGTTAAGAGCTCTGAGAAATCTTGCAATTGTTAGAACAAGAACGGATGACTGCTAATGGGAAGCCAAAGGCTTTTTATAGCAGCTCACATTCCTAATCCTTCTTGGATCCGGAACAGGAAAGTCAGGCAAGTTGTTACCGCCTTCCATGACAGCTGGAAGTCGTCTTGCCTGTTTCTGACTTCCTGAATAAATCAGGCAAGTATAGTTGTCGCCTATTGCTGGCGTGTAACTGCTAGCTGGAAGTCGCCTGACTTGTCGACGTCACTCTCTTGCGCTCCAAGTCTTTGTGGCGCCTTTCTTCCTTCGCTCCAAGCTTCGTCGAAATAGGAAAGCTTCAGACTTTCCTAATCTAGACCGTAACAAGTCGCTCCACATGTCATGGAACATGTTGCACGACTTCTTACATTTGCGCTAAAAAATCATGCCAACAAATAAACATAGCAACAATCTCCCCCTTTGGCAATTTTTTAGGCAAACACCTTTTTAAGCCCATCGTCATCTTGTGGCAGTTACGCACAGCAAGTGATTTATCTTGTGGCAGTTACGCACAACAAGTGATGTGACTTCTTTACTCCAAGTAGGGACATCGTCGTCACCTTGAGGCAGTTACGCACGCAGCAAGTTATGTGACTTCTGATGCGACTTCTTGTGCGGCTTCTGGTTTATCTTCTGGAGCAGCTTCTGGAGCTTAACTTCTTAGGCGGCTTCTGGAGCGGCGACTTCTATGCACATTTCTCGGCGTGACTTCTGGCGTAACTCCTGGCGTAGCTTCTGGCGTAACTTCTGTCGTATCACATTTATCTCCCCCTGTTTGTCTAACAATATTGCCAAAGGCAATCTTATAATGAAATTCGACTAAACAGTAGGGTAAAAAGCCAGCTCACACCATGAGCAAAATAAACAGCTCAGACATGAGCAAAATTCAGCTCAAAATATCCCAAAATAAAACAGTCATAATGTGCGGAAAATAACTCGGACAGACCCCGAGGATTTAAAAGTGTTGTGGAATAGAGTTATCATAGTAAATTCAGAGAAAATACTGAAACGACGTGGAGTCGTCAACATCTTTTTCAGTTGCAGCAGCAGAGCGGAGGTCTTCGAGAAGAGCTTCACAGGCGACTTTGCGGGTTGAGAGCATCGCAATTGACTTCTCCAGATCAGCGATCATCTCCACCAATTCTTTCTCCATCCTAGAGCCAATTGGTCCTGAGGGTCGAGAGCTTGATCCAGCTCCTGATGCTTTGGCCATAGGTAGTCCGAGGTCCTTCAACTGCTTCCCTTCGAAGTTCTTGAGGTTGATAGCAAGGGGCAGTGGCTTCTTGCCCTGAATATCCGATTCTCGAACAATGTGAGGACATTGTTGGAGAAGGAAACCCGATAGGAAGTTTGATAGCACATGATTTGGTGTGCTTGACTAGATGTTCAATAACATAAGCGCCAAAATCAAGAGAAGACTGCGTACCTATTTGGTATATGAGTTTAGCCAGCTCGGTTTTGATGCTTGACCCATGCGTAGAAGGTGCCCAATTAGCCAGACCAATGCGGCAGAGAATTGAATATTTTGCTGTTAGCTCAGTAGCCGCAATGGTGTCTTTGATGGGCCAGACCTTCTTCCGTCCTCCAGTGATCTCGACCGCTACTTTGTTCAAGTGCGGGACTTCTGGAGTGACTTCTGGGTCTTCTCTGTCAAGGTAGGCATTGATGGTTGAGGCAGAGATTTCAAAGCATTCTTCCCAAACAAACACCTTTCTGTATTCAGCGTCTTCTGGTTCATCAAACTCGCTTGACAGGTTGACAATAAACTCCTTGACCAATGCTGGGTAGAATGGCCCAATATTTATGACGGTGTTGGTCAGGCCTGCTCTTCGGATAAGTTCTACAATCGAGTTTATCCCTTGTGCTTCTGTGGAGAGTTCTCTTTCTGAATAGATCTTGCGTTGATAGACATACTGCCACTTAACGGCATTGTCTACAGAGTGGAAAGAGACATTGTCCGTAGGCACTTTAGGTACATTCTTGGGAAGTTTCTGCCCTCCCATCGCCTTTTTGACTCGTGGTTGCACAATCTGGGTGTCTTCTTCTTCTTCTTCAGATTTTTCTTCTTCAGGGATAGAGGTTACTGCAGTAGTCAGTGACTTCCTTCTTGACTTCTTCGGCTGTTTGGATGCCGAAGCTCCTCCTTTCTCTGTGGCTTTCCTCTTCTTCTTCATCAACCAACCTTCGTGTTGGTAGCTTCCTTCTCTCAACCCTTTTGGGCACAGCTTCTTCCTTTTCCATGGTTTCAATGTCGACACTTTCTTCGATGTTGACAAGTTCCTCTAAAGGTTGAGTGACTTCTGGAATGGCTTCAGGATTTTCATTAAGCCCTGAATCACTGTTCGGGGAGACATGAGAACTTCCTTCTTTCTGTAAGTCCTCGTTTAGAGGAGATTTCTCTGGTGCTAGTGTCAACTTGGTGCTAGTGCCGTGGACTTCAGGAATAAGGATTTCTAAACCCTCTACAGGCAGGCTTTTATCTTCGGTGTTTTCGTTAGGGAGGATAGCAGATTTACCTTTTGTTGGAGTCGGAGTAGAGAGAGAACCTTCTTCTTCTATGTTCCCAGAATCGGCTAAGGTATCATCCTTTTCAACGACGGGAGTTGCGTCTTCAGGTGTGATCGTTGGGGGTGAGCTTGTTACTTCCTGAGGAGCTGCCGAACTTTCCCCTAAGACTTCTCCTCCTCGGATCCTCACTCCATGCTTGTTTCTCGTCGATTTGGAGGCCGACAATTTCATGGCGATAACTTTTGCCCTCATTTTTGCTCGTAGCGCTTTTGAGGCAGATGGTATTCGTCCGCTTCGAGTACCAACCATTTAGCTAGGATTTGTTCTTTGAGAGGAGTGAGCAGATTCTTTGCTGAAATTTTGATTTGTGGAACCCTAGCGATTTCAAATGGTGGAGGAGGTGCAGAGTCTTTTCTGCGTGGGAGTTGAACAGAATGATTTCTGATAGGTGGATTGTCAGAGTGTAATCATTCTTAAAATTCAAATAAGACTAACGGGCTTTTGATAAAAGAATTTGGGCCCGGTTTGATTTTGTGGACCCTGTTTGGTCCTGATCGAGAGAAAGAGTAAAATCAACTAAAAGCTCTTCCTCTTCTTGCTTGACTTCTGACTATTCTAGACAGCAAAGTCCGAGGGTTGACCTCAGACTTTCAAACCTTTTGGCATCTAACGCCTTTGTAAAGATGTCTGCGACTTGTTTCTCAGTGGGTAGGTATTCGAGCTTTATTTTCTTGTCTTCTACAAGCTCTCGAATAAAGTGGTGCCTGATGTCAATATGCTTTGTCTTGCTATGTTGCACTGGGTTCTTCGAGATGTTGATTGCACTGATGTTGTCACAGAACAAAGTCATGACTTCTTGCTTGACTCCATATTCTGCCAACATTTGTTTCATCCAAAGAAGCTGAGTACAACTACTTCCGGCTGCAATATATTCGGACTCAGCAGTAGACAAAGCAATACAGTTTTGCTTTTTGCTGAACCACGATACAAGATTGTTCCCTAGGTAGAAACAAACTCCAGAGGTGCTTCTTCGATCTGGTGTGCTTCCCGCCCAGTCAGCATCACAATATCCAACCAGAGTAGGAGAGGTATCAAAGGAATATAGCAAACCCAATTCAGAGGTTCCCGAGATGTACCTCAAGACCCTCTTTGCATGGGCCAAGTGACTGACTTTTGGATTGGCTTGGTATCGAGCACAGACTCCCACAGAGTAAGCGATGTCGTGTTGACTTGCGGTTAGATAGAGGAGACTTCCTATTATGCTTCGATAAAGACTTTGATCAACTGATTCTCCCGTCTCGTCCTTTGTGCACTTGTCATGTGTGGCAATAGGAGTCCTCTTGTGCGAAGCCTTTTCTAACCCGAACTTCTTGACAATGTTCTTTGCGTATTTGCTCTGGGAGATAAATATTCCATCTGACATTTGCTTGATCTGGAAGCCTAGGAAATATGTGAGCTCACCGACCATACTCATCTCAAATTCAGACTGCATGTGTTGGACGAAGCGTTCCACCATCTTGTCTGACTTCCCTCCAAATACAATGTCGTCGACATATATTTGAGCAATCATGATGTCCTTTCCTTCCTTTTTCGCAAAGAGAGTTTTGTCTACTCCCCCTCGAATATAGCCATTCAGTACAAGGAATTGGATAAGACGTTCATACCATGCTCGTGGAGCTTGTTTGAGACCGTAGAGAGCTTTCTTTAGCTTGTAGACATGGTGCGGAGAGTCATGGTCTTCGAATCCCTTTGGTTGGGCTACATAGACTTCTTCGTTCAGATTTCCATTGAGAAAGACACTCTTTACATCCATCTGATAGAGTTTGAAGCGCAGATGACATGCAATGCCGAGAAGAAGTCGTATGGTTTCCAGTCTTGCTACCGGAGCAAAGGTTTCTTCAAAGTCGACTCCTTCGACTTGTGTGTACCCTTGAGCCACCAGTCCTGCTTTGTTTCGAGTGATGTTTCCTTGCTCGTCAGACTTGTTTTTGAATATCCATTTTGTCCCGATGACATTGACATTGTCAGGTTTGGGTACAAGTTCCCAGACTTCATTCCTTGCAAACTAAACCAATTCTTCTTGCATCGCGCAGACCCAGTACTCATCATTGATGGCCTCTTGTATATTCTTTGGCTCAATTTTGGAAATAAAGCAAATGTTACCTATCATCTCTTGGTGGTCAAGAGATGCCTTTTGTCGAGTCCGCACTCCTTCATTGATGTCTCCTATCACATTCTGGGATGGGTGATTCTTCTTAATTCTTGATGGAGCTCTCTGTATTATAGGAGATGCCTATTTGTCCGGGATGATTGGGCTCTCGTCTTTAGACTCTTTGTTGCGCTCGTCGCCACTGACTTCTGGTCTGACTTCACCTCCGACTTCTGGTCTGTCTTCTCCTGAGAGATTTAGGACTTCTTCGTCCTCGTCACTTGGTTGCTCGTTATTGTCATCAATCACGACATTGATGGATTCCATGATAGTCCGGGTGCGTTTGTTGAATACACGAAACGCCCGACTATTTCTAGAGTATCCGAGAAAGATGCCTTCGTCGCTTTTAGGATCTAGTTTGCGTCGAGGTTCCCTATATGCAAGTATGTAGCAGATCGATCCAAAGACATGGAAATATTTGACATTCAGCTTTCTCCCCCTCCATATTTCATAAAGAGTGAGCGAAGTTCTAGGGCGAAGAGTCACTCTATTATGAATATGGCATGCCGTATTCAAAGCTTCAACCCAGAAGTGATGCGGGATGTCTTTGGCTAACATCATGACTCTTGCCATCTCTTGAAGAGTGCAATTCTTCCTTTCAACGATTCCGTTTTGCTGAGGAGTGATAGGAGCAGAAAATTCGTGCACAATACCTTCAGCATCACAAAAGTTTGCGAAGCTGATGTTCTCAAACTCCTTTCCATGATCGCTCCGAAGTCGGACGACTTTCCCAATGACTTCTCCTTTTTCTCGTTGAACTCTTCGACATAAGGCTTCAAAGACTGAGAAGGTATCTGATTTTTCTCGAATAAAGTCTACGCAGGTGTATCTCGAGAAGTCGTCTACACATACAAATATGTACTTCTTTCCTCCTAGACTTTCTACTTGCATGGGTCCCATAAGGTCAACATGAAGAAGTTCTAGAACACGAGAAGTAGTAAGATGTTGTACCTTCTTGTGTGACGTCTTGACTTGTTTCCTAATCTGACATTCTCCACAGATTTTTCCTTCAATGATCTTGAGGTTGGGAATTCCAATGATCGCCTTTTCAGAGAGAATCTTTTGCATACTCCTCAAATTAATGTGACCAAGTTTTTGATGCCATAGCTTTGTCTCTTGAGCTTTGGACAATAGGCACTTGGTTGGCAAAGTTGTGGCTGTTGGAGACCATAGATAACAGTTGTCAAGGGACCTGTGGCCTGTCATGACTTCCTTCTGTTGTTCGTCTTTGACCGAGCACTTGTCACGGGTGAAGTGGACATCCAGATTTAAATCGCATATTTGGCTTATGCTGATGAGATTTGCTGTGAGGCCTTCTACTAGTAGAGCTTCTTTCAAACATGGAGAGTTGGGAAGATTGAGTTTTCCTTTCCCGAGTACTCTTGCTTTTACTCCATCTCCAAAAGTGACGAAGCTATTTGTGCAAGGTATTAAAGTGACCAAGAAAGAGCTATTACCCGTCATATGTCGAGAGGATCCACTATCGAAGTACCAATCGTTGCTAGTTGAGGCATTTAAAGTGGTGTACGCTATGTTAGCTCGATATTTGACCTCTTTGACTCGCCATTCCTTCCGTGGTTGGCTTTTCTTTATGGTGGTCCTTTTCTTGACCAAGCTCTTCCCATATAGCTGATAGCAGGAAAGGTCGAATATGTCCTCTTCGTCCACAGTGATGACAAACCCACTTGTGTCTTTTGGTCTGGGTTTTTGAAGCGGCCAGAGTAAGAAGCTTTTTGGTCGCTTGGTCACCGTGAAGTTAGGTGACTTCTGACGGGGCTTCTGGGCGACAGACTTCTGAGGGACGAAGATGGTGTGTGATGATGAGGCATCTTTTGAGTATCCAAGTCCTTCCATATTCCTGGCTGGTTTCCCGATTGACAGGATTTGATCTAGAGTGTCCGTGCTTGGATTCATCGTCTTAACTGACTTCGTGACCTGCTCTAACTCGCCTTTCAGTCGAGCAACTTCCCTTTTGAGATCAATAGTCGTCTCAAGAAGTCTTGACTTGTCTTCATTAAGAGTAAGAATGAGAGCATTCTGTTTTTCGATTACCTGAGAGTCTTCAAGCCACTTGACATACCATTCGTTGTAAGCGTTGTTGAGAGTCTCATCGGATAGCTCATCATCAGAGTCATACTTCTTTGAGCTTTCAGCAGGTTGATCTATTGTAGATGAAGTGAAAGCAACATAGTTACTTGTATGCTCAAGGTCACTGTCTTCCTCATCTTCATCGTCAGTTAGAGAGGCATTGAATCCATTCTTCTGTTTCTTTAAGAAGTTGGGACATTCTCTCTGCATGTGTCCATACCCCTCACATTCAAAGCACTGAGCTCCTTTACCTGATCGTTCTCCTCGTCCTCCATCGTTGGCTGTGTTTTCGAGCTTCTGAAACTTGTGCTGTGGCTTGTCTCTGACTTCTCGGGTGACTTTTCTTCTGGTCATCTGGCCAAATCTTTTCATGACTTTGTTGTAGTTTTTGGCCAGCATGGCGATAGTTTCCTCAATGTCACTATCCGACTCAGAGTGTGTTGAGTTCTTCTGCTTTTGATTAGAACTTTTGAAAGCCACACCTTTATGTTTCTTCTCGATAGGAGGTAGGGAGAGCTCGAAAGTCATTAGTGAGCCCATGAGCTCATCAAACTTCAGTGTCTTCAAGTCATGGACTTCTTCGATAGCGGTGATCTTCATCTTGAATCTGGGACTTAGGGCTATCTGCGTTTTTCTGACCAAATCTTCATCGGTCATAGGCTTGCCAAGTGAATATGATTCATTGGCCAGATCCTTGATGCGCACATTAAACTCCACAATAGTCTCGTCGTCATTCATGGTCAGAGCCTCAAAGTTAGTCGTGAGGTACTGTAACTTCTGCTCATTGACTTTGGAAGTACCCTCGTAAGCAACCGCAAGCGTGTCCCAGGCAATTTTGGCACTTGTGAATGTGTTGATGAGTCGAAACACATTCTTGTCTACTCCATAAAAAATAGCATTGAGTGCACAAGAGTTACCTAGGGCGGCTTCATCTTCTTCCATGCTCCACTCCTTTTCTAGTTTGATGCTAGTTTGATTTCCATGAGCATCAGCATAGTAAGGTTCCTCCCATCCATTGATGATAGGCTTCCAGGTTTTGCTGTCGAGGGACTTCAGGAAAGCACACATCCATGCTTTCCAATATCCATAGTTTGTTCCGTCGAGCACCGGCGGTCGATTGACAAATCCTCCTTCCTTTGAATCCATATTAGCTACTCAGAATTTTGCAGGAAAATCACCTAAGAGATTAAGGTGCCTCCTCTGATACCAATTGAAATTCTGAATCGTAGCCGAGTCAGGAAGTCGAACACAAAGTCTTTAACTTGTGTATCGACTTCTTGTGGAAACCGTAAGCAAAGTAATAGACAGATAATAATAACGACACCAGAGATGATTACCCAGTTCGGTGACTCCGCACCTACGTCTGGGGGCACTTTGCCAGTGGAAAGGTTTTTCACTATAGGTAGTCAATAGTACAACTTCAAGCACCAACGAGCTATCACACAAGCTATTGTCCTAAGCTACTATAGATCTCACCGTGAATTGCCTCGACCAAGGGCCTCTCCCCCTGTCTTTGAGATTCCCTCAATTCCACCCTTCGAGCAAGCTCCTATGCTCGGTGTCGTTGTCTTCTTGACGGAGTTGTGAATCTTCAATCACAAACAAAAACCCTAACCGATCCAAACACTTAGTCTTCGCGACTCAAGGTTTGATCGGAGCAAAAAGGCCCGTTCTAGCGAATATTCATCAGCCTCTCAACACGCCGATGGTGCACAGTTAAGAGCTCTGAGAAATCTTGCAATTGTTAGAACAAGAACGGATGACTGCTAATGGGAAGCCAAGGGCTTTTTATAGCAGCTCACATTCCTAATCCTTCTTGGATCCGGAACAGGAAAGTCAGGCAAGTTGTTACCGCCTTCTATGACAGCTGGAAGTCGTCTTGGCTGTTTCTGACTTCCTGAAAAAATCAGGCAAGTATAGTTGTCGCCTATTGCTGACGTGTAACTGCCAGCTGGAAGTCGCCTGACTTGTCGACGTCACTCTCTTGCGCTCCAAGTCTTCGTGGCGCCTTTCTTCCTTCGCTCCAAGCTTCGTTAAAATAGGAAAGCTTCAGACTTTCCTAATCTGGACCGTAACAAGTCGCTCCACATGTCATGTATCATGTTGCACGACTTCTTACATTTGTGCTAAAAAATCATGCCAACAAATAAACGTAGCAACAAATGGTATGAAGCCATGAATGATGAATTGAATTCGATGGCATCGAATGATGTTTGAGACCTTGTCGAGTTACCTGAAGGGGCGAAAGCCGTTGGATGTAAATGGGTCTTTAAGACCAAGAAAGATTCATCCGGTAACATCGAAAGGTATAAGGCCAGACTAGTTGCCAAAGGATTTAATCAGAAGGAAGGAATCGATTACAAGGAAACTTTTTCTCCTGTATCTAAGAAAGATTCACTTCGGGTTATCATGGCTTTGGTTGCGTACTTTGACTTGGAATTTCAACAAATGGATGTCAAAACGGCTTTTCTAAACGGAGACCTAGAGGAGGAGGTATACATGAAACAACCTGAAGGATTCCTCTCTAGTAAAGATGAACATTTAGTTTGTAAGCTTAAGAGATCCATCTACGGTTTAAAACAAGCTTCACGACAATGGTACTTAAAGTTCCATGATGTTATTTCTTCATTTGGTTTCGAAGAAAATGTCATGGATAATTGTGTATACCAGAAGGTCAGTGGGAGCAAGACTTGTTTCTTGATATTGTATGTAGATGATATTTTGCTTGCTGGAAATAATAGGGATATGGTATTTGAAGTGAAACAGTTTCTATCCAAAAACTTTGATATGAAAGATTTAGGCGATGCATCTTACGTCATTGGGATAAAAATGCATCACAACAAAGAAGTTGGTTCTCTGGAAATGTCTCAAGATATCAACAAAGTTTTGGAAAGATTTCGTATGGCAGACTGTTCACCCAATGTAGCCCCTATTGGAAAAGGCGACAAATTCAGCTTAAGCAAAAGTCCGAAAAATGACATGGAACGGGAACAAATGAAGAATATTCCCTATGCTTCAGTCGGTTGAAGCCTGATGTATGCCCAAGTCTGTACCAGACCTGATATTGCATTTGTTGTGGGCATGCTGGGAAGGTATCAAAGTAATCCAGGCATTGAGCACTGGATGGCTGCTAAGAAGGTATTACGATACCTTAAGGGGACTCGTGATTACATGTTAGTATACAGACGAACGAACAATTTGGAAGTGGTCGGATATTCTGATTCTGACTTTGTTGGATGCGTTGATTCACGGAGATCAACATCTGGATACATTTTCATGTTGGCCGGTGGAGCTGTTTCATGGAGAAGTGCAAAACAGTCCTTGACTTCTACTTCTACCATGGAAGCCGAGTTCGTGTCTTGTTTCGAGGCTACTTCTCACGGTGTATGGCTCAAGAGTTTCATTTCCAAGCTAAGAATCATGGATTCAATCAGCAGACCCCTGAAGCTGTATTGCGATAATTCAGCTGCTGTCTTAATGACCAAGAATAGTAAAAGTGGAAGTCGAAGTAAGCACATCGACATCAAGTACTTGGCCATAAGAGACCGCGTGAAAGACAAAACGGTTATCGTCGAGCATATCAGTACCGACTTGATGATAGCAGATCCTCTGACTAAGGGCATGCCACCAGGAAAATTCAGAGACCATGTAATAAGTATGGGACTTGGATCTCAGTTATAAACTTGTATTATTATGGAATAATTTTTTTGTCTTTTGGAACTCTTAACCGTTATAAGATGATTATTATTATTACTATTAATTGCACATTTAGTATTGATTAAATTGGTTAATCATGAATCATCAATTTTGGACCTAGAATAAACATTGGGTTTATTCATACAGTTTGAGAGTCATACGCATGTGATACATGCAAGGTATTACTTCATTTTATTAGAGGGACGTACCGTCATGATTCATGTGTCTGATTTCTCATTTTGGCGTTGTGACAAATGTATATTGATCAAGTGGGAGAATGTAAGACTTAATTTATTAATATGATCAATATTCAATTAACCATTTATCATGGCCACTTGTCATAACAAGAATGCACCCCTTGGTTTGTGTCTTTTCAATACACCATCAAGAGAGTGAGAGAATAAAGTGTCAGAAATTGGAAGACCAAAACTCAAGAAGGGCTTCGGGATCTCCATTATCTACTCAACTCGTGAAAAACTTGTAATGGCTGGAGGTATGTAATCTTAATTCCGCTGTAGCGATTGCATGACAAACTTACATGTACGACATTGTATATTGTGATTTTTAAATATTGTTTTTGTTCTAAAGTAGAAATAATTTTATTGATTTAATTGTTTATCAATAACATATAAAAAGTTATTGTTTAACTTATTTGGATATAATACAAAAAATTACAATAGACATATTTATTACTTATAAACCTTCTGACAACTATTTACAAATATCTTATTTTCGAAAAATAAGCAAACCATTTGACACAAGTAAAGTGTGTTGTTTTGAGGTTGTAAACCATTTGGAAACTATTTTGAGGGGATACACACAAAGATGAGGTTGTGCAAAAAAATATGGGAATCAGAATAAACCTAGGGAGTAGTTTGAAAATTATGATAACCACTTTATGGAACATTTTCTTTTCGATGAACATGATATCGAGCATCGAGTTTTTGCTTAAGGTCATTACCCATATAGGTCCTTAATTTGCTTGCCTTCCATTTAATGCCATCACAAGGCAACTCTATATTTCCTCAAAGTAATTGGTTTCATAAATAAATATTAACAATGACAACTATTCTATTTTCGAGAGAACACTCAAATAATTTTAGGCTTGCACTGAAAGTGGGAAAGTCATGGGATTCGATCTCATTACGAGGGATGAGACACATTTTCAAGTATTTTGAGAAATGTATATTTTTCAAGAAAAAACAATGACGACTATTCTTATATTTTTGAAAATAAGTTTTAAATCCAATTCAAGAAAATAAATAAGATTGTTTTGTGGTTCAAGAATTGAATAAAATCGGCTCAGAGTCTTTCAATCCAATTCACAAAAATAAAATAAAAATTTGTTAAAGAATTGAATCAAATCGCCTCTGAGTCATACGGGTTTCGTCTATATAGTTCTAACCATTAGTTATAACCAATCATGCGGATACAACCATACCAAACCGTTCGGACTTTAATTTTTATTTTGGGCTCGATTCAGGGACGAAAGTAGGATTGAAAAATTAATTTTGAACTAAACAATTTTATTTCATACAATGCAATAATAATTTATAAAATATAGTTATAAGCATAAATTTGAAATCGAAAATTATACAATCCAATTAAAACTTAAAGTTTAGAAAAATTAAAAATACAACCCCAATAAAAAGTTGTAACCCAATTGGTTCGTTTCTCATTCGGTTATACAACCCAGTAAAAATGATATAACCCGATCGTTTTAGTTTTTATTTGGTTATGTGAACTAAATATGAACCGCAATCATGTGATTTTCTGTAATTAGAACCAAAATACAATTTTTATTTATGGTTCTCGATTTTTTATTTCCATTTCAGCCGAGTTCATGTTCGAATATAAGCCTAAATAAACACCCCTACAAATGACTATATCCAATTGGCCTACTAATAGCATATTGTCCCAAAGCCATTTAAAAAATAACTTTTAATCACACATTTTCTAATAAAATACTTAGAAACGGTCGCGATGCGCTTGCTACCTGCAAAAATTTATTATATTAATGCAACACGATGAAATCATTTTAAAACGTATTTCTATAGCAAATTTAGAGTTCAAACTTTAATACATTAGTACAATAACATTAAAAGAAATTTAATACATTACGGAACAAACCAATAATAATTTTTCTTATTTTCTCGATAATGTTTTTATAAAATAGATAATCTGATTTGAGAAAACATATCCAAAAAAAATGTATACAAATTTTTTATACATGCGTGCTAGTGGAACCACTTTATTATCGTTATTGGTTCTAAGTTTGACCTGAAAATAAAATTAACACCCTATGAGTTTTACACAAACCTAATACAGTTAACTCACTTCGTATGGCCCAAATGTCTCCAATACCTCAAAAAGCCTTAACAATGCTCTTTTTCTTAATCGGATACACCAACCCACAAGAAAATCACGTGAAACAACAATTTTTTTTAAGCAAATAACATTGCAATACCATACATCGAACACCTTGTCATGCATGCCCTTATGGTAGCAAACAACAACCATTTTCACAAAATAAGGTGTGAGGAGCGCTCTAAAACTTCAATCACAGTGAACACAAAATTAGTTAGAAAGATATTTCTAAAATATACATGAAAAAATAATAATAGGTGAAACTCTCATATTCAAACAATCAACTAAAATTGAACCAAAACAAATCAAAAAACATTTTTCAACAACGTTAGTAAACTATACAAGAAATAAAGAGGGACTTACCAGGTTGGCGTTGGGATTAAGAACCCAAAAGTATTGTTCAAACTCTAAGAGGCAAAACCAAAATAATGGTTCAAATTGAACAGATTCCCGTGCTACTTGATTTTATCATACCATTTGAACTGATAATAATGTAATAAGCAAATTAGAGAATATTGTACCTACATCGCCAATACTAATCAGAATCCATTTCAATCCCCATAGCAAGCATGCAACAAGGTCACTAATATTAAACATGACCTAATACTATTGTCTACAAAATGCTAATCATTCAACAAATAATAATACCTGAAAAAATAATAAGAGGCAGGGCTCTCATATTCAAACAATCAACCAAAATTAAACTAAAACAAATCAAAAAGAAATTTCCAACAATATCAGTAAACAGAGCAAGAAATAGAGAGGGACTCACCTGGGTGGTGTCAGGATCAAAACATCTCTGCGAATCACTGGGGTAAAAATCAGCGGCCTCCTCTCACCATCATCGAGCCGACATCTTTTCTGAATCCGTCCTTGCTACAGAGATTGCTACAGATTCCTAACAAATACTTATCACCGAGTGACTTACAGATCCCAAAATCTGAATGCTTCAAATGGCCATTTTTCAGAATTAGATTATTTGGTTTTATTTTTCCAAAAAACTAAAATAAGAGCATATAACAAACCCAAAACACATATACTCATTTATTAACGATCAAACAAACATGTAAAAATGCAGAAGACTCAAGATTGATGTAAATGAAGATAAAATGAAAAAAAAAATACCCTAAAATATATGGTTACCGAGGATCAAAGTAATAAAAAAGCAAGAAGAGTCATTTTAAAAAAATCAAGAAGAGTAAGATTGAGGGGAAACAATAACAAAAAATACTTCTTATATGCATTTTAGTGTGTTTATGAGAAGAGACAAGAGCACCATAAATGCGGTGGCTTGAAAATACAACGTGAACTCCTTGCTTCTTTCGCAAATGTTATCAATTATTTATAATAGGTAATTCCACATAGACTTTTCTTTTCATCGTTAATATTCATCTGTTATATGCAAACATAACAAATTTTTAATTTTTATACTGATATCATGGTCAGTGGTCACAGAAATAATGTTGTGTCTACTAACAATCATTTAAATGGGTTCACGCATATATATATATAAGTCCAGTAAACCAATTTCATATATGAAAACAACCATAACTCAATTCATATACATGATTTTCAACAACCGGTTCATATATATGATTTCCAAGCACAACTCAAAATCGCTAACAAAGAGAAATCAACATACCTTGACCGAGATGACACTATCAAGAACATCAAGGTCCTCCAGTAACTCCCCAATCAATCTTAACCTCATTCCACGAATTTCGATACTGCTCTCAACCCATTTGTAACAGAGACCGGAACCTAGAAACCATACCACCACTCACCGACTCCCACATCACCGAACCCTACATGCAGAGATCAAAATGAACAACAGAACTAAAAATAATACAAAACACACAAACAAGAAACAAACCTCGCGGTCTACGATAATAAAATCAAGACTTAATAACTCATTTGTCTTAAGGTCAGCAACATCCCAGGTTCTACAAACCCGCGCCTTCAACACCCGATAGCCAATGCTTGTACAACAAACAGATCGTGAAAATATCCAACAACATGCCAAACAATCCAAGAATGAGAATCCATAATAGAAAGCAAACACATCAAGAACACACGCTCATACATAACGATTTTATTGAAACACAATCCATAAGTAACAAGAACCAAGTGGCAAACAACAATTCAAGCAAAATATTAATAATTTAAAACATCGTAGATAAAATCTAAGGCGGTTACCAAAACAGTTCGAAACAAAAGAAAAAAAAAACAAACGGTTCACGCCAACAACCACAACTTGTTCGCATCAAAACAGGACCACATGTGTCAACCCCACAAAAAACATCACACCACCATACACTAAAAAACATACAAATAAATTGCGCCAGATGCCAAACTCTAAAGAAACCAGATGTCACAAAAGCAAACACTCCCCACCATTTCCCTATTCCAATCAATACATAATAAGATCTAGTTTTAATTTTATCGATTTTGCAAAGTATGATATGTCAACAACATGGAGTGCAAGATGTCGACATTTCGCCTGTTCTCTACCATTCTCTAATCTCATTATACAATACCAATTAGTTATCAAATACAATTAATCTATTCTCAAACCTAACAAAGGATTGCATACAACTATTTTTCTTTGAATGTTTAAAATCACTGAGCTCCGTCAATGAAAATTGTACAAAGCATTGAAGAAACTCATATTAAGGAGAGCAAAAAATGCACATCGAACGAATACAAGCACACGTGTCGTATATACATCATTGTTCATGGTTTGATCTTGTTGACAACGGGCAATTGTAAAAATGGTCAATTCATTATACAATACATCAAAACTAAGAATAAAGAAAAAAACTAAACATGTCATTAATTGGAACTGCCAATTTTAAAATCGACAAGGCCTCAAGAATATTCTTAAATATTGAAGTAGCACTTTTAATATTATATTGATATCACATCATACATCAATATGTGATTTGTCTAAAAATTAAACACTAAGAAATATAAAGATATTTATTAAATATTTGTACAATACGTGTCTTCTAGACGTAAAATTCCAACTGTGTGTTCTCACTGCTCTTGATCACTTCCAAAACCTCCTAATACATGAAATCATCACCAAGCGTCTCAATTCAAGAAATCGGAAACCCATATTTACTATATTTTAAACTCTAACCTGACAAACCACAATTTATCTGTTTCAAGATACAACGTAACATAAACACACTAAATTCTCCAATCTAAAAATGTTTAAGGCACCTTTACTTGACATGTGTATAAATGCCTCCAATGGGCATTCCATGACCTAACTAATTCATTAATGGCTACCTAAGAGGGCAATTTTGTAAATAGTTGACCAACAAACTGGTGGTACAAGTGAAGTGCACTACATTTGAACTTTTTGCCTAAATTAGCAGTTCATTAAAGTGCATAGTTACAACTGAAATTAAGCAGATGATTCAAAAGATATCAATCAACAAAATAGAGGCGTAAATCCATAGGCATATACAAACTTTTAACATACACAACGCACTATACAATTGAACGATCCCACCCCACTCCGATCTCAAACAAAGACACTTCTTAAAATGTACACGATATTAGTGTGTGTTGATGCATATGATATCAACGAAAAAGAAAATGCCGAATTGAAAAAAAAAACAATTACATACCAAACATGTAACAACATTAAATTTATGGCGCATGTGCATAATATCCACTATGAATAAATCAGTTGTTTCTTTAGGCCTACAAATGGCAGAGAGTATGCCATATTTTCAAACAGATTTCATCTTATGTCAAGAACAGGTCAAGTATATTCTATACAAAAGGTATAAAGATGATAAGAAGGTAGACTCGTTGCATTAGTTATTATGTCAGTCAATTGGTCTGCAAATGTTTCATACACCTGTAGCATGAAAAAAATTCAGATTTAGTTTATTGATAATAGAAAGTAAAGCAAGAGAATATACAAGAAAATCAATACCAAAAATTAAAGCAAGAGATCATAAAAGCAATACCAAAAATTAAAGTAAGAGATCATAAAAGCAATACCTTTGTTCTCAATATTGTTCTTGCCACCATTATTAGGATCTCTCTATTAGACTCATTACCCATCACCAATGGAGTTTTAAACTTTTCTTGAAATTGGAGAGTTGCATGTTTAGCGAATCTCGAACCCATCAATTAAAGGATACATGTATGAAACAATTTAAAAAAAATCAAATATTGAAAAGAAAAAACAGGGTTTCCTAAGAAAATAACAATAATATAATTGTATGATATGCATGGAAGAAGAAGATAGAAAAATCGTTGATATTCTAGAGCCCGTCATTCATGCATTTCACAATCGATACACTTTATCAACCGGTAGAGCTAATTTATACATTACAAATCCGACATATATGACACAAAATAAGGAACTCGCCAACAAGGTAATCACAATGTCTTCCTAAGGAAAGAAAAGAACACCCCAAATTATCTTCCAAGAAAAAAATCAGAAATCAAATCAAAGAAAAATAGAGTCACTATAGGTTCTTGTTCTTGACCCAAAACTGCTCAAACAATTCCCAGAACACCCCCTCTAACCAGACCACTCCATGAACAGGATAATCAATAGAAGAAAGAAAAATAAAATCATACCAATATTTCATGGGTTAACGAAAATCAATCCCTCAAAATTTATGCCATTTAATTCTCTCTGGTAGCTACACCTGAAAGTGATAATTTCCCTTAGGGTTTCATTATTAATCAATAGTATTTATAAGTTACATGCTAAACCCTAATAATGCAATAATATTTACAAGGAGGGTAAATTAGGTAATACACATAATAATATCAAATAATAATATATTCTAACACTCCCCCGCAGTCGGAGCTGGAAGAGGTTGAATGCTCAGACTGGATCGAAAGTCGTCAAAGAGAGCCATCGGAAGACCTTTGGTGAAAATATCAACGAACTGGTGCAACAATGGTACATGAAGCACACGCACTAGACCTGCGGCAACTTTCTCGCAACAAAGTGTAAATCTAGTTCAACATGTTTGGAACGTTGGTGCTGAACAGGGTTCACAGACATATCGACAGAGCTGACGTTATCACAAAAAAACAATTGTGGCAATAGATAAGGGACAATGTAATTCAAGAAGAAGGTTACACAACCAGCAAGACTCAGCAACGGCGTTAGCAACACCGCAATATTCAGCTTCATCACTAGAACGAGACACAACATGTTGTCGTTTGGAAGACCAAGATATGAGATTCAGACCAAGAAAGACACAATAGCCAGAGGTGGAGCGGCGTGTGTCAGGACAACCCGCCCAATCTGCATCAGAGTAGGCGGTGAGAGAGAAATCCTGAGATTTGTGAAGGTGAAGACCATACATAATAGTACCTTGGATGTAGAGGAGAATGCGCTTTAGAGCGTGAAGATAGGGTTCACGGGGATCATGCATGACAAGAAAAATTTACTGGATAACATAGGAAATGTCAGGACGAGTGAATGTGAGATACTGAAGAGCACCCGCTAGGCTTCAATATAGTGAAAGATCAGAGACTGGGGACCTAGAAGAGGAAGAAAACTTTGATTTGGTGTCAACTGGTGTGAGACAGTTATTACAGGTGGACATGTTGACACAAGCCAAGATTTCACGAGCAAATTTTTCTTGAGATAAAAGGAGACCAGATGGGGTGCGAGTGACATATATACCGAGAAAATAATGTAAGGGTCCAAGATTGGTCATGGAAAACTCAGAGTTGAGGCAAGACATGATTGAAGTGAGAAGTTGAGTTGAGGAGGTCGTAAGAATGATGTCATCCACGTAGAAGAGAAGGAAGACAATGTGATTATCATGACGATAGATGAAAAGAGAAGTGAACCCTTGGGCGACAAGCCGAGCCTTGTAACGCTCAAGGGAGCCATCAAACCAAAATTTGTGGCAAATATCCATTTAGAGCCAATAATGTTAACATTAGGTGGGCATGCCCAAGTGTTATTGGCACGAAGAGCAGAGATTTTAGCGTCCATATCATCTTTCCAATTAGGACTTATGAGAGCTTGCTTGTGAGAGTGAGGGACATGAATAGGAGTAAGAGTAGATACATGAAGGTCAAGAATTCGACGGTGTTCAAATAATCCAGCCTTACCTCGAGTCGTCATTGGGTGTGAGGGACGTGGTGGGGGAGGAAGCGGAGGTGGAGCGGGAGGTGAGGGGGTCGGTGGTTGAGATGAAGGTGCGGTAGTAGGGGGTCTTCGATAGGAGATAAAAGAAGGGTGCGAATTGAGGGAAGAAGGTCATCATTAGATGATTGCAGAAAGTCATAAGAAGGTGTAGGGTCGTGTTGGTGAAAAGAGGAGTAAGGAAAAGTTGATTCATCAAATACAACATGGCAAGAGATGATTATTCTGCCAATGGACATGTTGAGACATCGATATCCACAATGGTTGGAAGGATATCCTAGAAAGACACAAGCAGTGGATCAAGGAGCTAACTTGTGAGGAGTAGTAGAAGAAAGATTTGGATAGCACAAGCATCCGAAAATACGAAGGTGAGAGTATGATGGAGGTGTGTGAAAGAGCGCCTTAAAGGGTGTTCGAAGGGATAATGTTTTGGTGGGAAGAAGATTAAGTAAGTGGGTGGCCATATTTAATGCCTCAGCCCAAAGAGAAGGAGAAAGTTGACCTTGAAAGAGAAGAGTGTGAACAATGATATTAGTTGTTCGGATCATGCGTTCGGCTTTATCATTTTGTTGAGAGGTATGTGGGCAAGAAAGGCAGAATAGGATTCCATGAGTCATAAAAAGATTTGAATTGAGAATTATCAAATTTGCGACCATTGTCGCATTGAAAAGATTTGATGGGTATGTTGAACTGAGTTCGAATATGCGTGAAATTTAACAAATATAGAATGAACATCAGATTTAGCATGTAATGGAAAAATCCATAAAATGAGAGAAATCATCTAACAATAATAAATAATACTTAAAACCACTTGAACTTAAAATCGGAGAAGTCCATAGATCAGAGTGTATAATTTCAAATAAACTAGTGGTACGTGATGTAGAAGAAAAAAAATGGGAGACGAGAGTGCTTTCCCAATTGGCAAGGATGACAAAGATGGTCAAAATCGACTTTATTACAAGAAATTAACTATCTAGAGCAAAGAAATTTAAAGATATGATCTCCAGGATGACCGAGACGACGATGCCATGTAGAAGGGGACGTGTCGATGGAAAGAAGCATGAAGGAAGGTTGTGGAACGGGTATGGAAGCATGAGAGACGGGATAAAGATCTCCGGTGCTATCACATCGGAGGAGATGAGTCTTGGTTTGTAGATCCTTCACAGAAAAACCATACGGATCAAATTCCATTGAACAAGAATTATCATGAGTGATTTTACGAACAGATACAAGATTTTTAATAATATTGGGACTCACAAAGACATTACGAAGATATAGTGAATGACTAGAAGTAGGAATATTAGTTTGACCAGTAAAAATGACAGGTAAAGATGCACCATTTTCAACAATTGTTGAAATAGAATTTAAACACGGTGAAAGAGAGGAAAGTATACCTGGATTATGGGTCGTATGAGCGGATGAACCTTTGTCCATATACAATTCATCAGATGATTGTTGAAGTGTCATGGTTGAAAATAAAGTAGAGAGATCAGTAGGTGTGACCAATTGTGGGCCACCACCTGATGCATTGAGCTGGGCGTTGGTGAGCTGGACAGGAGCTGGAGTCGTGTTGATGGTGTAATGTGCAGGAGCAGGTCCATTTGTGTGAAGTGGACCAGATTGGTGAGTGCTGGAGACTGGGCCAGGCTGGTGGATACAGGAGACTAGGCCGTTGGCAGCGTAATGGGTCGAGTGGTGAAGCTGGGCTGGAGCTTGTTGCTTGTGGGCCGCGAGGTGCTGGGCTGGAGCCATTTGCTGTTGGGCCACAAGCTGTTGGATCTGGGTTGTCATTATTAGGGCCTACTCATGCAACTGTTGCAATTGTGGGCTGATTGCAGCAGGCCCAGTACCTGTGTAATGCATAGAATTAACCTGCCGAGATGGAAACACATTACGGTGAGACCAATTATTTTGTGGACGAAACTAAGGATGAAATTGAGGAGTCCCAGGTCTCGTGCCAAGGATACCTGGTGCTTGAGGAAATTAATTATCCCCACCACGACTCGAGCCATTACCGTAACGACGCCCACGCCCATGAGATCGACCCCTGCCAAATTGTTGGGTGGGAGAGGAGTGGGGAAATTGAGGTTGAGCGATGAGAACAATTGAATTATCTGGAGTGTGAGAAAAATTTTGACGTTCCTCGGCAAGTAAGAGCATGGAGCGAACCTCATGAAAAGTGGGAAAAGGAGTTTTGTGTTGAATTACCTCAATGAGTGTGTTATAAGATTCAGGGAGACCATGAAGTGCTTGGAGAACAAGATCTTGATCTTTAATGGGTTGGATCACATCTGCTAAAGAATCAGAAATAATTTTGAGTTGTTGACAATATTCAGTGATAATTGAGGTGCCCTTTTTGAGATTTCAAAGTCGGCGTTGTAATTGTAGGGCACGAGACATTTGATTATCATGAAATAACGATTCAATAGATTTCTAAAGATTCAAAGCAGTATCACTAGGTGTGAAAATATTAGATAGCAAATATGGATGTATCGTGGCATAAAGCCATGTAACAACTAAGGCATCAATGCGATGCCAAATGAGGTCGGGATTGAGAGTAGTGGTGGATGAGGAAACTGGATCAGACGAGAGGGGAATGATGGGTTTGATATGGTATAATGCATTATGATTGAGACAAAGTATACAAAACATTTCACTCTATTGTTTATAATGAGGATGTTTAACAGTTAATTTTATCGGGACAAAGTTTGCAGCATTAGTGACAGTATTGCAGGGTAAAGAGGGCCAGTGGCCGACTGATTCGGAGTCCCGATGGGTGGATCCGAAAGAGTCATGGCCAAGACAGTAAAATGACGTATATAAAAAGAAAAACGAAACACGAATAAACAGAGAAGGAATAAACAGAGAAGTAGGGGCCACGAAACATGCAATAAATGACAAAACAAAAAAAAGACAAGGAAATGATTAAGGAAAAAGACGAAATAGAGATCAACATGAAAAAAAGAAACAAAACAGGTAAGGAACAGAAAAATAATAGCAGAACAAGACAAAAATAGAGAAAAGGACGAAAGAAGTAAAGAGACGGGAAGAAAAGGAGATTTAGAAACCCAACACCCGACAAAGAGACTTGGGGCTGGTGCAGAGACGGTTGCAGCGCAAAAAGAATGGAGGAAAATATATTTTTCATTCCTTTGATACCATGAAAGTGATAATTTCCCTTAGGGTTTCATTATTAATTTATAGTATTTATAAGTTACATGCTAAACCCTGATAATACAACAATAGTTACAAGGAGGGTAAATTAGGTAATACACATAATAATATTAAATAATGATATATTCTAACATTCAGTTTAAGCTTTTAGTTGAGTTGATCCTCTAATATGGTATCAGAGCTTGTAACTCGCGGACGGAAGTTCGAATCTCAGGACATGCAAAAATTTATTTTTATTAAACTCTCTCTTCTATATTTGTCAGAAAAAGGCTCTACTCTTATTCTAAATGGGTCTTCATAAATCTCTTCTTCTCAAAAAGCCCCCTAACTTCTTATAGACTCCTCAATCTCTTCTTCTCAAAATGCCCCTAACTTTTGATGGGCTACTCAATCTCCTATTCTAAAAAAAAGTGCACGTCCAAACCGAGGGCGCGTGTTAGAGTATAAACTATAATTGGTCCTTCAACTATCAGTTTAAACTTTTAGTTGAGTTGGTCCTCTAATAACACCAACAAGACAAATAAAATATATAATAAATTAGGGAAAGAGAAGTGAAACCATTTTATTATACCAGGATTATAGTAGGATTCAACCATTCCCAGAAATTTGATATCCCATAACCAACCAATCAATCAAAATTGAAAACCCTAGGGGCTTGAGCATCAAATCTTGCTCCACTAGTGAAGAAAAGAAATGGTTACAAGAGTAACATTAATGTCAAATCGTTATTTAAGTCAAATAGCACAAATAGATCTCATTGCTTTATTTGTCTCAATTTTGGAATGCTTTTATCAAATTATTCAATCTTTCATGCAAATCACACAACCTAATAACCTAGAAAAATAAAAAATCATTATTTCTCACTGAGACATTAATTTTGCCAATAAATATTCATTTCATATCAATCTTTGATTATTGAAAAAATAAAAGAAAATTTGAATCGAAATAGATAAAATTTATTCAACTAGAAGGTTGTTGTCTGCACTTGTTGATGGCCGGCCAGAGCCTATGACCTTCCAACTCTCCTTGTTGATATTGACAACAACCATTTAATCACAATTCTACTAAAATTATATTCTAATCTACCAAACAATCCTTTGGCTAATGTATTATGATTTATATACTAAAATCAGTTTAAATTGGAACAATACCAAAAAGAAATAAAATGAAAAAGACACATGCAATAATAAATTGTGTGCAATCCGACTTTCAAATCAACAAAATCATAAACAAAAACGGTTATTTGGGAAGTTTTTTTTATAAAATAGGCTCATTCACCAAAAATATATATTAAACTTAGATTATGCCATAAGAAAATTGAATTGACAGTTCTTTGTTCTGCTCTCTGTCTGACTAACCCAAGTTTGTGGTAGTTACATAATAAAATATTCTCAAAAATCGTATAGAAAAGCGAAAACCTTTATTCTCAGTGTTATACAATGAATCATGACCTGAAAAATAGAATAGAAAAGCAAAAACCTTGTAACTAATAATTCAATATCAACATTCTCTTTTGGCTATCTTCCAAGAAAATGTACAAAAACACAAATATGAAAAGGTCTCCAAAAACCATTTGTGAATTGTGAAACCTAGTCTACCTGATAAAAAACATGCGAACTCTATGATATGTGGTCCCAACATGGGAAAACACATCTATATCATTTTTTTCTCTCATTTGTGGTTGCTCTAAATATTACACATCTATTCCTCATGCATGTGATTTCTCTCTTTTTCTTTTTGCATTATTACACAACCAGAACTCTTGAAAATAAAACTCATACTAACTACACGAATTTCTCAGTCAATCAAGCAAAACACCTAAATAATGAAGATTTTCTTAGCAATAGTTATACAAAACAACAGCATAAAGGAAGAAAAAACAAACCATTATGGGGATTGCTGCATTGCATTCACACACAATTCAGAAACACAAACCAATATCAGTGTACCTAAGCACTCCCCTTTGTAAATTTCATCCTACTCAACGGCTTCAAACGCTCCCCGCGTGACTATACTTAAAATTGCGACTATACCCAAAAAATTTGCACTAAAATGAAAAAAATAATATTGAAATAAGTAAACATACCGATGTTAAAAAATAATATTAAAATATATAAACACAAGATAAGTTTCAGGCACCTCAAACGATGGTCTTGCACAAATTTCTGTCGTGCCTATATCCTCCGCTATCTCGACGCACCGTGCTTTGATCCACCGCCCCATAACCCCGCAGCGCGGCTCCCCGAGAAACACTCTGGCAATTTATAAAGTAGTTTTCAGTAAAAAGAATCCCACGCAAAAAACCAAAAATGATGTGTTAGTAAATTCTCTAGAATCAACGACCATCAAAGAACACACGAAAATTGCTGGGAATGGAATTGAAGAAGAAGAAAGTAACAAAAGATTATCAATTCATCATCGAGTTCTCCTTCACCATCGGAATTTTCCAAATGACATTGAAATCGTTAACACCGATCATATCAGATAGGAATTTGGTTACAATCAGACATGCTCGTTATTCTTCTTCTCATACTTTTATGGTTATATAGAGAATGGACAGACACAAACCAATCGACCCTACCACAAACACCCAGACACCAAGAGGCAACAATTCTACATCTCTTCAAAGTAAATACATTGCACCTAAAAATTTTGCTCACACGTGGCCACTTTTGATAGGAAATAACATTTAAGAAAACAAAATTGTGTACGAATTTACATAAATAACCAACACGACAGTTATTTTCAAAATTGCAGTATCAAAAATTGGTTATAATCACCAAATTCTATTGAAAGAATAAAGTGCCACGTCAACTTATTACATACAATGGTAAGTGAGCGTCATGTGTACTCAATATTTACTCCCATTATATAAGATACATTACAAATCCCTAACGCCACACGTCAGCCCTACAGAAAGCCAAATGTAAATCACGAACTCCAAATCCATTTCCTATTCCCATTATATATAAGATAGATTAATGATAGAATCCTTGACAATCATCATTCATTAGAAAAATAAAATATTTTTACGTTGAATTTTATCGATAAAAAATAAATATGATTTTTATTATAAAAAAGATGATAAAATTAATTAAAATTTTATAATAAACAAAAAATTATTTAAAAATTTTAATTTGAAAAAGTTAAAGATCAGACTTTTAAAATTTTAAAGGGGTACTTCGATCACTTAAAAATGACAATAACCTAAATAAATAAAACTAATGAAATCATTGACGGTGAACTTATAAAAATGAAAGTTTAGGTATCATTGACAAAATTTCATAGTAGTTAGATATGGACATATGAAAAACAAGTATAATTATGGGTTATAGTGTGCAATTTTCGCTTTAGAACTCTTAGTTTCAAAGTATTTTAATACATTATTCAAATTTTAATCTCACAAACCGGATTAATTATACCAGAGCAATTATTGAATATTCATTCCCAATTATTATGTGAATATTAAGAAACCGATGTAATTAATAATGTGAAAATATGTATAACTGAGAGTAGTTGTCCACAATTTTTCAGTTCTAAAACAACAAAAGATTTGGTAAGTTACAAGTTGAGGTTCAACGGAACATAAACAAATTGTAATATCTACTCATTAACCACCGGTTGACATTCATGCGGCTTGCAAGTTTTTTGTTATAAATATTACATCAAATCCCATATACATCTTGATGCAGCGTACGTGGTTACGAAAAACTCTTTATCAAGTTCGTTTTTTAATCTTGATTAGGAAATCATTCACTAGGGCATGCATGTCCGGCATGGTTACTACCAAAATTCACCGAAACTTATAAAACGCGATTTTGACCCTTAAAATGACCTCGGATGGCCGAAATCCATCGTACTTCATGGCATAGCCATGAGTTTTGCTCAGAATGCCGTTTCCGCCCAGAAAACACTAGTCCTTTGTCGAAATCCAACACTTTTGCGATAACTCCAGGTGTTCTACATTCTGCATACCGGCTTCTTCGATCACACTGCATCACATCTCCACAAAAATTGTGAGACCCAACCGTTGGTACAACTTGCTTATTTTTTGTTGTGTCATATTTTCATTTAATGTATTTTCAGGGAAATATGGCTTTCTTAATTTGTTGGAAGTAATAGCAGTCTTTTCTCTTGAATGCTCATTTTCCATTATTATAGGAGGCCCGATATATTTGATTTACTAAGAAAATAATTGACTTGCAACAAGTAAGTACGTAATAAAAACAAGAGATAATTATATATTATTACAGTTAAGTATGCACGCTAATTTACTATCCTAACTTTAAAAGTTTTTTATGCATACCCCAACATTTTTCGTCAATTATATATCTAAAATAATTGAGTTACAAAGAGTCTAAAATGGTCTCACTCAATAAATTTTAAAATTTGGCACTCATTTAATAAAAATAAAATGATAATCTTATCCTTAGTCAAATGACATATCCAGCTCAAGATTTAACGATAAAATTGACTTTTCAAATAAAAAATAAAATAATTAAAAATACAATGTTTCTTCAACCTTACTTCTCTAGTTCTCCGGCGTATGGGCTCAACGCATTTCGGATGTGAAGAGATGGTTGACGGAAGGTACCGCCGCTGTGCACCAGAGCTGCCGACCTAAACCCAATCAACATTAATGGCCCCAGACTAAGAACCTCTGATTCACCGCCGACATAGAATCTAAAATGTAAAAACCCAATGGTTTAGGAAGCACCGGAGGATATCTATAAATGAGAAAGAAAAAGATTGTTGCAAACTTATAAATTTCTTCTATCGGGTATTTATCAATAAATATATAGTTGCTTTCAAATTGGTAATCTGATTCCTGTTGAACGTTTGCGCAAGCCTCGGTCATGACTTCTTCACGATATAAAATGGGTGAGTGGCCACGGGTATTGGTCATGGGAAGTGGCCACAGTTTTTCTTGCTTCAGAGTTCTTCACGGTGTGTGGCGACTACTTTGTCACGGTACTTCGCCACGGGCTGTGGCCATTGGCCAATGTGTAGTCCTCCTTTGGGCTTATTCGTTGGGTTGTTGAGGCCCAAGTTGATAGCCACGATGTGGCCCTTAGCCATAGGGAAGCCTCAAATATTCTTTAAAAATGGTTCTTTTTTACCCAAAAATCTGCATTATTCATCCAAAGTGGTCGTAAAGCAAAAGAAAAAATATATATATATGGTTTTATACCCAAGCGGGCCAAAATGTGGGCGAAAATATGAGAAATTAATGATGAAAAATTGGTGTAATTTAACACTTATCAAAATCTAAATCCTAATAGTAAGAACTAAAACAAGAAATTAAAACATCACGATTGATGCACAAATGATTCCCGTCTACTAACCAGTTCTCCCTTCTCTTCTCTTGCTCTTTAACGTGCTCTCTTCTGAATTCAACACCTCAAACTCTTCTTTTCGAAACCCTAAACGATGCTTAAATAGGCAGTGCTTGAATCGTCCAATTTTGAAAAGAATTACCCGAAAATCAGGCTACGCGATGTTAATAGTCAAGTCTGGTAGCTGAGTCTCACTTGGCTACGAGCTTCTTATCTCTTCTGCATATAGTCGACGAGCATGGTTGCCAAGCATGACTGGCCAAGTGTTCTTCGTGGTAGCCGAGTTATGAGTCTGCTATAAGACTCGGTTACAAAACTCTCCAATTTGTCTGCTCTCTGATAGGATTTAATTAAGTCAGCCTAGTCTAGGACTCGGCTACTGGCCATTTTCTTCTTAGGTGCTCTCTGTCCGGATTTAATTAAGTTAGTTGAGCCCCTAAAGAAAATCATCCAAGTCCAGGACTCGGCTACTGGTTGATTTTGAGACTCTTCTGCCTTTAGCTCTATTTCGGCCCAAAAAGTCGTGTTTTGACCTGAAATTCACTCAACATACCCGTGATGCAAAAGTTGCAAAGTTCACTATAAAATTAAATATTCGGCTAGAAAACGGGCTTGAGAATGGGATGAATTGTCTTAGGAGAATGCTAAGATTCTCCCCCGTCAAGTAGCATTTTTATCATAATAAATGTCAAGGAACTGAAAAAGTAGAAACTAAACGCTTGCCTCCAAGACTCAATTTAAGAATATTAGCAAAAATCGTTCAACTAGTAACATTAACATATTATTACTTGAACATAGTTCTCGTTATGATTGTATTGTATGTATGAATTAGGGAACAAGCACCAAAAGGAAAAATTGTTAGAAAGAGGTGTGCAAAAATCAATATGATCCATTCAATCTAGTTAGCGATGGTACGGTCCACTCTTCAGTTTAACAATTTATTCATTTTTAATTTATTTGTTTTGAATCGGTATTTTATTCTCTCAAATCATTTATTTCTCACTTTCAATTAAAATATCACACAGTAAGTCCAAGTCCTCAAATGTTGATTAGGTTAGGTCCTCAAACGAGTTGAGAGAGTTGTTTCAAGTCCTCAAATTGAGTTCATGAAGGAGAGGGAGAGTGGTGGAGGGAGGAGAGAGATGATTAATAGAGAGAGTCAAAATCATAGAATTTAAAAAATTAAAACACATTGAAGGACATTTTTTTAACCTTTATTTTTAGCAGATTTAACAAAAATAGGTTATATAAGAAAATTACAATTTTAAGGAGGCTGAGCGGAGAAGAAAAATTCTAAGGATATTTAAGTGAGAAAGTGTCAGTTACAAGTGAAAATTTTCTTTTTAAAAAAAATGAGAATGAAGATTTTTAAAGCAATAAGCTAAAACCCTAGTTCACCAAAGAACACGTGTGACAGATTTTATTTATCATCAACGTACTACAGATATAAACTTATTACATCAAGTCTATGTTCTTTCATCACAATGTTAGTTCATGAAAGCAAAGATCACAAACCGGCAGCCACATACTTATTATTATTATTATTACATTCTACCACTTCAACTACAACCTTAATTAATTCATGTCACACAAGTTCTACTTCAAACAAAACCCCAAGCAAGTCTCTATGCTAAAAGCCTCTACTGGCAACATGCAAGTTCAAGCATTGAGATATAGAAACTAAGTGCATTTCATATTGTATTGCTTCAGGTGTTCTATTCAACCTATAATTTAAGCACCCTTCTTCTCAATCAGCTTCTCGATCAGATCTGCAGCATCTTGGACAGTAGTAATACTCTGAGCACTTTCCTCTTCCACACTAATTCCAAATTCCTCCTCGAGTCCCATCACAATCTCAACCTGCACAAGAGCAAAGTGATCAGCCGAACTATTGAGTGTGTTTTAAACAGATATGGAACCTAATTATTGAGTGTATTTATGGAGGGTACCGTGTCAAGAGAATCAGCTCCAAGTGCAGAAAACTTTGACTCTCCTGAGACAGCAGTCTCATTTGGAATGGCCAATTGCTTCCTCACTATTTCACACACCTTCCCCACAGTCTCTTCTTTGGCCTAGCACATAATATTGACATCTATATCATCTATGAATGCTAAAAACACTATGCACAACTTAACCCTGCTTAGATTTCTAGAAAATTCCTGCAAATCTTAAATTGCATGCACTGGGAAATTGTTAAGTTGAATTAGTAGATCACTACTATATGTTACTTTTCAACAATTGAGATGATAAAGGATGAACCCTGCCCAAAGGCAGATTCAGCAAGAACATTTTGTTACTACCAATCGACTATTGAGACCAGTTAGATCATAAATGTCAACTCCCGATTACTATCATAGTAAGAAAAATAATCCCAGTAATCGTCATGCAATATATGCATACTATACCATGTAACAATATGTTGAGACATACCACACAGACAACTTGTAGGCGAGATGACCTTTGCTGTAGCCTGAGAGATGAAAAGCCGCTCCCATTGGAAGAGAATGAAACTGATTTCAGAGCGGATATCCTGGCAGGTGCCTGCTCGAGCATTTGACATAAGCAATACGATAAACTCCATGAACATAGTGAAAGTTATGGACAAAAAAACAGACAAACAAATAACCAATAAAACTGCATATTGAGTAAAAAAGTCTTAGTAATCTATGAATAGAAGACTAGAAGGAATTCACCAGCTCGGTTGAGGGTTAATCTGATGATTGAGAACATGTTAGTTGAACACGAAAGTAATACATAAAATTTGCTAAATGAAAGATTACACGCATATAAAGAATATCTGTTCAGATAACATCCGAGTTTCAAGTCAGCTAAGCAAATTAAATGATCATTAGCCCACGTAACAAAACTAGGAAATCAAAACCATCAGCTAGTCAATGAGTCACTGAATGGATATAATGACTAAAAAAACCTGACCTTGCCCCTTTCCCTTTGATAAAAAAAGAAGTGTAAACGGGAATTTCAAAGAGGCTAAATCAAGCCTTACAAAATTTATCATCTCAGCGGCTATTAGAAAATCTCCGGAAACCTTCAACATGCCCACTTTTCATTAATTATTTATTGGGATGCAGAAACCGTGACTCACCAACATTTTCAAGCAGGCATTAATGTATTGATGAAATTAGATTCCGCTAGTAATTAGCACAACTAGCTGATCCAATTTGGACATAAGCACCCATAAAATGGGTCTAGGATCAAAAGACATAGCTACAGAAAATGGGATCAGAACAAGTGACCATCAAATCATGAATTGGAGAGCATGAACATCAATTTACAGTTAAACCCGGCTATTAATTAATCATAAAAATATACAAGTGGGAGAATCAGAGCACGAGATTACGATCAAAATGAAGAGCGGAAGAGGAAGAGAGCAATGATTACCTTGGTGGGTCTGAGGGGGCAAGAGACAGAGGTGAAGGAAACGCAGGTGGGTGTGAGAGAAGCCATAGATGGATCTGAGGAAGGTGAAGGCGGAGAGCACAAAGAGTGTGTAAATGTAATGTGTGGAAATAGCAGTCAGACTCGGAGTGGGTTTGATTTGATACTCCTTTTTCTTTTGTATCCAATTTGGTTTGTTTGGCTCTTTCTTTCTTGTTTGGTTGCACTCTTGACTTCAAGCTAATCACTTTTAATTTATATCCAATTTATCATATTTAATTTTATTTTAAATATGTTTCAATTTTCTGTTTTATTTTTAATATTACATCACTCTTCCTAACTACACATAAATTTCACGCCACTCCAATATGGTGCTCAACCTCGAACCTTAGTCTGAAGGCAGAGAGCGAGTAGTGCCAACCAATAAGCCACGTTCAAGCTGGTTGAATTTTCTGTTATTAATTTTAAAAATATTATTTTGTAAATTACTGCTCTATATTTTCTATTTTTGATTTATCGTCTATTATCCAACCAATTCATTCTCTGTCGTTCACCTCATATTTTTCTGTTTCAAAATGGTATATGCAAGTTGTGATTTGTAGAGATGAATGTGAAGTCGAGGCAATTGCCATACCAAAGCTGGAATCAAGTTTTTTTAAACATACTAGAGAAGGTAAAATCAAATAAAGAAAGCAGGTTCAAATGACATGCTTTGAAAATTAGAAGAAACTTAAGTGCATTTATAAAAAAAAACAAATACTATCAAAATTTTCATTTCCAACGGCGCACATATTTTAGGTGAGCCGTTAGAAAGAAGATTACTAACGGCGCACATATATAGTGCGCCATTAGTAATAAAAATTAGTAACGGCGCACACAGTAAGGTGCGCTGTTACTAATTTTGTTGATCGTTGACCACCCTGTTGTCGTTTGGGTAAACGGTCGGAAATCGATCCGTTGTTGTTACCGTTAATTTGTAACGGCGCACATACCAATGTGTGCTGTTACAAAATTTTTTGTAACGGTGCACATGGTATTGTGCGTCGTTACTAAAATTTAGTATAAATCTTGGCAAAACCTCCCCTTCTCCCTCCCTACAACTTCTCACAACAAATTATCTCCCGACAAGGGTAATTTCATAATTTCTGTACGTTACAAATTTTCCCGAGTACACTATATTTCTCCCCCACAAATCTACAGTTGAGTGGAAATTTCGGTGAATTAAAAGGTACGTACATATTTTTAAATAATGCAACATGTAAATTATTATAGTTAGAGTGATTTATGTGAAATATGTATATTATTATTTTTGTTGTGATTTTGGTGAAATAATAATGAATGTCGTTTGTTTACTTTGATTTTACTTTTACATGAATTAATCTTAATATTGCATGTTATGAACTTCCAGCGAATTTGTATATGATTTCATATGAATTTGTATGAATAATTTGCATGTTATATTTATTAATTTAGTGTTGAAATTGATTTAATTAATTACCCGCTAGGGGTATTTTCGGGATTAGTTGTAAAATTAGGGTAAATTCTCCCGATTCCATTAATTGCATGATAACATTAGGGTAATTTGGTCATAAATGACCAAACAATGGTATTTCGGTCATTTATGACCTAATTAGGGGTAATTTGGTCATAAATGACCAAACAAGGGTAATTCGGTCATTTATAATATTTCGGTGAATTAGAAGGTACGTACATATTTTTAAATAATGCAATATGTAAATTATTATAGTTAGTGTGATTTATGTGAAATAGTGCATGTATATTATTATTTTTGTTGTGATTTTGGTGAAATAATAATGAATATTAATGTCATTTTCGGTATATAGTTATCTAATATTAATTGTTAACCAAATTTTTATATATTACATATATAAAATAGATCGGCGATTGATAGGATCCGTAAAAATGAGTGGGGGATGGATGAACGGATTAAGCAGTTTTGTAAAATTTGCGAGAAAAACGCTCTAAGAGATAGCGTGGAATGTTTCAAGTGTTCATGCACGAGGTGCTGTAATTCTGCTTGGCACGATATGGACACCATTTGCGATAATATATTGAGGAAAGATTTACTTAAATCGTATAATGTGTGGTTCCATCACGACGAAGCCGAAGGAGCTAGCTTGAGCCGCAATTGGGATATTAGTTTGAGGCCAACATCGGGGAATCAGCCTTATTCGACGTCGAAAAACAATCCAGAATACGTTGATCCTGTCCAGCAGCTCGTGGATGATGTAGACCCAACTAGAGATGTAAGGATTGACGAGGACGAGGACGAAGACGAAGAAGAGAACATAAATATAATAACCGAAGTCGAGGAGGGAGTCATTAAGGCAACCATGACAGCATACAACCAGTTGGTGACGGAGTCGCAAAAGCCGTTGTACGAAACCACGTGCGCCATGACTAGTGAGGATACTTCTTTAGCAGCAATGTTAAGGATGTTGTCCATTAAGCAGAGCACCGAGATGTTTAACGAAGCTTTTACCAAGGTCCCCAAAGATTACTGTTCTACGTTACCCCAACCTAATACGTATCTATCTAGCTACAAGGAGGCGAAACAGAGAATGAAGGCAATCCAACTGCCACACGTGAAATATGATGCATGTCTGTATGGATGTACTTTGTACTACGGAACACAATCGCAACTCCAGACATGTGGCATTTGTGGAGAAGCACGATACGCTAAAATGGGAAAAAAAATTGGTTCCAAAGAAGACGTTGTGGTACTTCCCATTGACTCCTCAACTTCAACGTTTATATCTTGCCCCAGAGACGGTTGAGTGGATGCGATGGCACGGGGAGCGGGAGAATGAGGACGATGAAATATTAGTACATCCATCGGACGGTACGGATTGGATTCATTTTGATGCAAATACCCAGTATTTCAGAAGAAATCCGGAACGTGCGGCTGGCGCCGTCATCCGACGGGTTCTCTCCATATGGGCCTAATGCGCCGAGTTACAGTTTGTGGCCTGTAGTCGCTATCCCGTTGAATTTTCTGCCCTCGATGGCTATGAGAAAGGAGTATAACATCCTCACCATGTTGATATCTAGTCCAAAATCACTTGGGAAATGCTTAAATAACTTCATGCGTCCGTTGATTGATGAGTTGAACTATCTGTGGGAACACGGGGATGTCACGTGGGATGGTTCTAAGAAAGAGGCTTTCATAATGCGGGCTGCTGTGATGTGGACAATAAGTGACTTCCCGGGTTTGGGAATGTTGGGGGGCATCCAGACTAAAGGCTATAGGGCATGTCCTCTATGCTTGGACGAGATTGATTCTGAACGCGGTAACTCAAGAATCTCTTACCAAGGTGTGCGTAGGTTCTTACCACTGAAACAGCAACTGCGATTTCAGGCGCAGACCTTTAACGGGAAAACAGAGACCCGGAGAAGGCCTACCGGCATTCAGGGGCTGATGTACTCAGTGTGATTCTACATCATCAATACCCACCGCCTAGTCTGCATCCGAAGTTTAGTAAGCGAAAAGGTGGTGGTGTTCCTATATGTTGGTCTCATAAGAGCATTTTATGGGAGCTGCCTTATTGAAAAACTCATAAAGTTAGACATGCGTTGGATTTGATGCATATACAAAAGAACGTATGCGACAACGTCATAGGTACAGTTCTTGGAATTGCAGGGAAGACTAAGGATGACGTGAAAGGTAGGAGAACTTACGAGGAACAGGCAGTCCGGCGAGACCAATGGGTGCAAGACAAGGAGCTCCCAGATGCACCTTATGGCGTGGCGGGTCGTGATCGGAAGGAAGTACTGGAGTATATCCGAGCTGTTAAGTTTCCCTCTGGATATGTGAGAAGTCTAAAGAGCAAGGTGAATCCCGATGAGAAAAAGTTCCTCGGATTGAAGACCCACGATTGTCACGTGCTGATGCAACGTATCTTCCCCCTTGTCATTCAAAAGTACGTTTCGCCTTATGTGGCGGAAGCATTAACAGAGTTGGGCAAGACCTTCTAGTTGTTGTGCACGAGGAAGCCGACGAAAAAAGCCCTGAAAAAGTTGGGGAAAGATATAGCAGTTGTAGTTTGTAAGTTGTAAACTATTTTCCCTCCTTCATTATGTACAGTTATGGTTCACCTTCTACGGCACCTTCCGAATCAAGTTTTGCGGACCGGCCCAGTCCATTTCACATGGATGTTTCCAATTGAACGGTATGATCCTTGACTGCCAAATATCATTTCCAATTACCATTGAACTGTATAATCGAATATGAAATTAACATTCATATTTCGAATGCATGCAACTTGGCGTGTACAAGAAAAGTGTGCGAAACCCGCGATATCCAGAAGATTGTATAACCCAACAGTACTTGATGCACTAGTCTGTCACCTTCACTCAGATGTACCTAAACCGCGCCACTTCATCAAGCGAAACATTTGTTAGTCCAACTCTAGGTTTCAACTTATCAGTTGTTTCCCCACATGTACAAGTTAAGGGCATGGTGCGAAACGAGAAATTGAGCGCATTCGAGATGTTCTGGGCGAATTGGATAGTGATTGAGAATTGTGCCGAAGCAGATGCATTCGTAGAATCACATCTTGCAGGGTTTAAACAAATACACCCTAGGAAATCTCTTCAGGACCAAGTGATGTCCTTTATCTTTGACTGGCGCATAATTGTACGTAATAGACATCAATTACCTTAAATTATTCTTCCAATTTTTATTTACGTTAACTAATTTATATCCCGTATGCAGATGACTGCTCCCGGGATGCAACGAGAGTTGGTACTACTATCCAGGGTCCTTGTTCGTCTGCCATTTATTCACAGTGTACTGTTAACGACGTCAAATTTTTATGCTTGAGAATCGACCAGGGCCGGAGAAATAAAAATTCAGGAGTCATGATTGAAGCAAACGACATATGTTACTACGGTGTTCTTATGGACGTATGTATCCTTACCTACTCAGAAGGTATGCCAGTCGTTCTATTCAAGTGTCGGTGGTACGACGAACAGACCGTGAAAAAGGACGCAAATGGATTCATTTCGGTCAACACGTCCACAGATCGTCACAAACAAAATCCATTCTGCCTTGCTTTAATGGCAAAACAGGTATACTACATCGACGACCCTAAATCTGGTTTGTGGAAGGTTGTGAACGTCGTGTCTCATAGGGGTCACTACAAACTGAGTAGTTTAGCATGTGCCGATGACGACGACCCGGAGTTTGAAGTCGATGAACCTTACCAAGAAGATCGAATTGACATCATCACACCGGGTGGTATCACTATCGGCCTAAGAAACTTACTCCGGTATCCACCACTAGTACCTCCAGCTGAGAACGATGAAATGGAAGATATTGACGAAACGAGCAGGACGACAAAGAAACCGATGACAGCGATTTGGAAGGGCATGAATATTATGATTCTGCCGACTCTGATAGTTAATATGTATATGTATGTTTGATTGGTTATGAATAAATGATTTTTGGTAATCTATGATCTGTAAAGGGTAATTTGGTCATTTATGGGCTAAAAATGGTATTTCGGTCATTACAGCTTACTATATGATTTTCAAATAAAACTGATTTTTTTAAGTGTGATTTTCTAACGGCGCACTATAATGTGTGCGTCGTTACACATTGTCAACAATCTTGGCCAGATTGTTGACTTCCGTTTCGACATGGGGTTTTTGTTTTCGATCGATATTCATACGTTTTAAGAATTGACTGAAATTTTGGAACATTAACTACCAAATCATTGTGCTCAAATTGGTACGGTCGTATTCACGTTTGGATCGACACAAATAAAACAATATTTTATTTATTTTTTTGTAACGGCGCACAATGCCAATGTGCGCCGTTACAAAAAGTCAAATGCCACAGTCAACCAGCTTGACTTTTCCTTGACCGGTTTAGAATGAAATTTATACATTATCGGAATTGACTGAAATTTTGGCATATGAAGTACAATTCCATTGCGCTCCTATCCGTACGGTTGGATTAAAACTTTATTTTTAACATCAACTACTTTCGTTGAAAGCGTGAGTTTAGGGTTTAAGAAGTTAAAACTTAGAAAAACACTAAACACATTGATCATCAAACATTCGGTAGATTAATATTTTTTTTTGAATCGAAACCGTTAATTAGTTGTAAATTACATATACGTGGTATAGTACAAATTTTAAGAAAATCAAACCACGAGAACATCGCTTTTCATTCACGATCGAGTTTAGGGTTAAATTTTGTAACGGCGCACAGTCAATAATGCGCTGTTACAAAAGTGGCGGCAGTTAAAGTTTCGCGAAAAATCAAATTTCGCAGGTCAATTTCGCGAAAATTTAAACTTCCCACGTATATTTAGTTGTAACGGCGCATAAATATTTGCGCCGTTGGAAATTTTTGTTTGTAACGGCGCACATGAATATGTGCGTCGTTACAAAAGTGTTGACCGTTGCAAAATTGGACCGTTAGGTCAGAAATCGAACCGTTTGTTACCGTTACAGATTGTAACGGCGCACATTAAAGCGTGCGTCGTTACAAATATGCGAGTGTAACGGCGCACAATACCGTGTGCGCCGTTACTACTTATTTTGTAACGGCGCACCTTGAATGTGCGCCGTTACAAAGTCGAAGATAAATTTGGGCAGAGCCCTTTTCTTCCTCTCGCGAGCCCTCTCTGCCGTTGCCATCCCGCCGTCACAGTCCCCCCTTCTCCTTCCGGTAAGTAAAAATTCTTCATCAATTTAGGTTTCGCATGTTAGATTGATTTGTTTGAATATTTGTTTATAGTTTGCATAAACTATATTGATTGATTTGTTTAGTTTGAATATTGTAGGATTTTATTAGTTTGCATGTTAGATTTACAATAATTTGGTGTTTGAATGTTATGGTATATGAATTATATTGAGATTTGTATGAATTTAGTTGTTAGATTATATGAATTATATGAATTCAATTGAATGCTAGATCTGTATATTAAAATTATATATAAATTGTATGGAATTGTTAGATTTCTCATGTAATTGTTATGAAAACTTTAGGGGTATTTATGCAAATTGTTAGATTTGTTATGGAAAATATAGTTTGCATGTTAGGGTTATTGATTTGTTATTTTTAGTTCCACATGTTAGGTTGTTATGTTGAATATTGATACGCATTAATAGTATTTTTGGAATTAATTAAAAAAATACCCATTAGGGGTATTTTTGGAATTAATTATAAAATACCTATTAGGGGTATTTTGATCATTTTAGACAAAACTAGGGGCAATTTGGTCATTTATGGCCTAAAAGGGTAATTCGGCCATTTCCGACCGAATTAGGGGTATTTTGGTCATTTATGACCTAAAGGGTAATTCGGTCATTTTCGACTGAATTAGGGGTAATTTGGTAATTTATGGCCTGAAAAGGGTAATTCGGTCATTTTCGACCGAATTAGGGGTAATTTGGTCATTTATGGCCAGAAAAGGGTAATTTGGTCAATTATGGCATGAAAAGGGTAATTCGGTCATTTATGACTTCAAAAGGGTAATTCAATCATTTCCGACCGAATTAGGGGTATTTTGGTCATTTATGGCCTAAAAGGGTAATTCGCTCATTTCCGACCGAATTAGGGGTAACTTGGTCTTATATGGCTTCAAAAGGGGTAATTTGGTCATTTATGGAACGAAAAGGGTAATTCGGTCATTTCCGACTGAATTAGGGGTAATTTGGTCATTTATGGCTTCAAAAGGATAATTCTGACCGAATTAGGGGTATTTTGGTCATTTATAGCCTGAAAAGGGTAATTCGGTCATTTTCGACCGAATTAGGGGTAATTTGGTCATTTATGGCCAGAAAAGGGTAATTCGGTCATTTCCGATTGAATTAGGAGTAATTTGGTCATTTATGGCCTGAAAAGGGTAATTCGGTCATTTCCGACCGAATTAGGGGTAATTTGGTCATTTATGGCCTGGAAAGGGTAATTCGGTCATTTAATGACCTTTTCCTTCTTACAATTACAAATAATGGAGTCGAAACGTAAGGCACCTAAGGCCAGGGCACCTAGGTGGTCTAGAATGAACATTCCGTTCTTCGAGGGTTCACAGGCGCCAGAGTCACAGGATGATATGTACACTCTGTCACCGCCGCAGCCGACTGATCCAGGGCATACGGAGATTAATTGGACTTTCCATGTCCCGGATGATCAGACTTTCCAGGAGATGCTCGGAGACACCGCTGGACCCTCCGAAGAGAACACTGTGCCGGAAGAGTCTGAACTGCCATTGAACGAGTGGAGGCTCCTTCCCCTCAACTACAGAGAGATTCCGAGGTACGAGATGTACTTCGATTACAAAGTACAAGTGGACTACCTAAGCACGAAGAGCTGGGAAGCCAGGGCAACAAAGGAGCAAAAGGTCGACGTCAACATAGACCTAGAAGAGAAAACAGTCATGGCGAACAGAGGTCATTTTCTGTTGACTTGGGAAAACGGCCGACCACGTGTCCAAGGAGGACCGTTTCGAATGGAAAGGGTAAAGGCTATTATAGGGAAGTTCGCTCGAGAACGCGACGCTTCCTACCAGACGTTTGGGGATCTACCGGCGTCTGAGTTCCAGTTATTTTGGAGGAGCTTTAAGGTAATTTCAACACTTAGTCAAAATGAATTTTCAAATGCCGTATTTTAGATATTGACGTGGTGTTTGTTAATTTCAACGTTTGTATGTAGTGTCAGATTCCGTTGAGATGAGGAGGTGGATTCGTGAGGCGGCCATAGACGCTTACAAAGAGCGAAAATCGAACATGAAGCGGTTTTACAAACTCTACGTGGACCCTACTAGACTAGATCGTAATGGGATTCCCAAGTGTCTGAAAGGGAAGAAGTCCCAGTGGCGTTGGCTCGTTCATCATTTTTATGCCAACGAGGTATGTTACAAATTTTATATTTAATATGTTTAATTTCAATTTCATTTTTTTTCAATTAATTTAATTTAATTTAATTTTTTTCAGGAAGATGTTGGGTCTCAAATGAGTACCATTCGGAATTGCGAGAATAAATTAAACCACCATACTGACAAAATCTCATTCCGAACTCTTTGGGAGAGGATGACGGAGGTCGGGGAATTGGAGGTCTCCAAAAAGTTGGAGGGCTTTCTGAAGGCTCTAAAGAAGCGTAAGCCTCGTGATGGCAATCAGGAGGGGGAGGAGGATGAGGAGGATGAGGACGAGGCGGAACTCCAACTGAAACTTGTAAGTTTAATTAAACTCATTTTTCATAAATTTTAATATTTTAATTTATTATATTAATTAATTTTTTTACAGAGTTACAGTAAGAATGCGCTTAGGGCTTGGAAGAATGACCAGGCGAACTACAACAAGTATGGACCTCTGAAGATGATGACCGACGCTGAAGAGCATCAGGTCATGCGACTAACTGCCGAGCATGTTCGCGAGGTTGAGTTTGCTAAAGGAATTACTATAGAACCCTCTAGAGGACGACGCATCCGGGGTTGCGGGAGTGATTACGAGGCACCGCCGAAACAGAGAAGACGTTCGACCTCCTCCGGTTCTAGTTTTGCGGAGATTTCGGAGCTCCAGACTCAAGTCTCCCAACAAGTCGAGATTATTACAGAGTTTCGGACTGAGGTCTCCCAAAACGCGCAGATGTTCACATACATCCAAGAACAGTTAAGGATTCTAAATGTTGATGCCTCTCCACCTCCATTTGACCCGACTAGGTTTAGAGATCCTTCTAGCCCGTCGTCATAGTTTGCATCTCGATCCATCGATGTATATATTTATGTATTTAAACAATTTTAATATGAATATTGATATTAATTTTCATTTTGAATATTTAATTAAAAAATATTTATATTTAATATTTTATTTTTTAATAATATATATTCTCTAACGGCGAACACACGGTGTGCGCCGTTACAACCTCTAACGACGCACACACACGGAATGCGCCGTTAGAGATATGAACGGCTCACAACGTGTGTGCGCCGTTAGAGACTGTAACGGCGCACACCGTGTGTGCACCGTTACAAAAGATAACGGCACCGGCTACTAGGGAAACAGTGACGGTAGTTTTAGTAACGGCGCATAAACGGTGTGCGCCGTTACAATTTGTAACGGCGATGTTGTATCGACGCACAAAATGTGCGCCGTTACAGACCTGTTTGTGCGCCGTTACAGTTTGTAACGGCGCATAAACGCTCTGTAACAGCGCACATAATGTGCGCCGTTACAAAAAAAATCTGATAGTAAAACTACTTTATTATAACACGTATATAAAAATTACAATTTATAAAAATTACATTATTATAAAGTTGAAATACATAATTAAAATATCAAATTGTCTGACAACTCCATCATCATTTTCTATTTTTTAGCGTTAACTTTTTCATATTTCTATTAATAGACATAATATACATTTATCAAATATGAGAGGTATAGATAGATACAATAAATCTTAATTATATTCTATAAATATATTTTATTTTGTATTATATATTAATGGACATATTGTATATTTTTTTATGAATATATTTTATTTTGTATTATATTAATGGACATATTGTATATTTATCAAATATAAATAATGATCTCATATATTTATGATTTAAGAAAAATGATATATTACATATTTATCAAATATAAGTAAACATATTATTATATATTAAAAGTGGGAGTCTCTTCTTTCTCTCTCCAACCCTCTGCATCTACTCTTTCTCTTTCTAACCCTCCCTCTACGTCATCCACTTTTCAATGCACTCTTTGTTGTGCCAGTCACATGACAGCACCGGGAGTGCCCACTCCCTCCTCATTCTCTTGTTGTGGACGGTCTAAAAATATCGTAAGGTGAAAATTTGACAAAAAATAGGGTCTTTCGAGCGAGAAAAATATCTATATATATAATTAAGTGTGAATCACATAATCCTAATGGTAGTTATGAAGGGTTTTCTTAAGAATTAAAGTGATAATGACAAAAATGTGTAATGCAACATTACATTGTTACAAAAGTGTACTGGGTACTTAATTAATACCAAAAAATATGTATGAATTTTTGTTTAAAGTACAAAAAAGTTTTAAAAAGTATAAAACAAAAATTTAATAGCTTTTTGTTGAGAGAAAAGAGACAAGCTTTATTTATTAAGAATTGTCTGACAATACAATTCGAGCTAGAGTGTCTGGTACATCAACACCACTAAACTCGAAATTAGAGCCTAAAAAACATTAGTAGCTAAGTAATGTGCCACTTTATTACCTGATCTAGGGTAACATAAAAAAATTACATTATTAAATACTTGTCTTCTGTTTTCAATAGCTTTTTAGTTGAAAATAGTTTGATTTATTTCAAATGACGTACCTTTCATCCCTTCTCTCTTCTCTTCTTCATCTTCATCTCTTTTCTTTCACCTCCTTCAGTCTATTTGTTCTTCAAAGTTCATAGTAATTAATTGTTGTAGTTGGTAATACTCAAAAGTTATTGTCTATAACTTCAAACCCGACCCGTCTAAAAGCAAACAAAGCCACTACTTTAGGCCCACTAAAATAAGGCCAATATGTGATTAAAATGCGTATCAGTTAGGCCCAATTTTGTAAAATTCTTCAAAAACCCTCCGTTTATTTTAACCTTACGTATATTTCTTTGGGTAAAAGATACAAAACTACGCCCAAGAATGACCAAAAGACACTTAAGTACCCCATGTTTCGAAATAGATAGTGAGCTACACCCAGAGATCATTAATTGACAGATAACACATGCCGTTAGAATTTTGGATGGAATATGTTAAAATTTTAAGTACAAAAACGAAAATACTCCTGGCCAGATTTTAAATTTTCAAAACCATGCCATTGTGAGGATTTTGGTTGTTCTTCCATAATCGTGGCTCAAGTTTCGCCAACCTCGTCTCCGACCTCCGACTGACTTCTTTGGTCGTCCTCGACTCCTCGCAGCTGACTGGAGACTCGTCGGAGACCGTCGCCGAAGATGCTCGCCGAGAAATTGAACCGCCGCCCTACATACTTTATGATTTTATTCATTTGACATGATGAAAAGCAGCAGAAGAAATACAAAGAAATTTAATTTGAATACATTATTGTGAGTATTGGAATGATTACCGTAGAAATGAAAGTAGCATTTGTGAGAAACATGTATGATATCAAGAAAGAAGCTATTTGGCACCCCTTTCGTGGTTCTCCAGATCCCACTTCTTGTACATGACATTCATGTCCTTGAGCCTCTGCTCCATGGCTTCTATGTCCTCGCACTAGGCACACCAATGATCAATATTGTGAGCACTCAGTGAGTGGTAGATATATAATGAAGTGGGTCTCAAATTACACTTGGTTTCAAATTCGTTCATCTGCGGCAACGGTTTAAATTCTCGGCGAGCATCTCCAAAGACGGGCTCGGCGAGTCTCCGGTCAGTGGAGAGGAGTCGAGGACGACCGGAGAAACCGGTCGGATGTCGAGACGAGGCCGGCGAAACTTGACCCACGGTTATGGAGAAACAACCAAAATCCTCACAATGACATGATTTTGAAAATTTGAAGTCTGGTCAGGGGCATTTTCGTCTTTTCGCTTAAAATTTTAACAGATTCCATCCAAAATTCTAACGGCATGTGCTATCTGTCAATTAATGATCTCTGGGTGTAGCTCACTGTCTATTTTGAAACATGGAGTAGTTATTAGTTAAGTGTCTTTTGGTCATTCTTTAGTGTAGTTTTGTGTCTTTTACCCTATTTCTGTTCATTAATTTCCAATATCTTTCGGCGCTACTTTGGTTCCCAAAATTTTGATTTTCATTGATAAACATGAAAATCTAACTAGGTCAATATATCTTTTGGTAAATGTTATTATATTGAACGAATCTCAACTATAAATCGAATTCATGACATTACGAGTCGGGTTTATATTGTTTGAGGTAAAATTTCTTTAATTTCATGATTAGGTTTAATTTATATATTTTATTTTGAATAAACATGCTAGTTTTTATTTTTCTTCTTTTGATTAGTGGTTGCCTTCATGCGCTTGAAACATAAAACATTTTGATAAAAATCTCAGTTGATAAATATGTTATATGTGTAGCATGTATCATATTACTTATACCTTATGTAATTGTAATGTTTGATTGCTGTTGTTGATTCTACACTATTCTAATTTCTACATTGTATTGCCCCATTCTAAAGATATGTGTAATTTTGTAATTAGGGATAGGTTTAAAATTATACTTTTATTCTTTGTAAGTTTGCTAGTTCCCTGTAATTTTATAATTTGGAATAGGCTCAAGTTTAGTTTTGTCATAATTATTAATTACAGTTTAGTTCTCCCTTCTCTATTCTTATTTTGTAATTAGTCCTATGTAAAACTTGCATGGTAATTATATTCTTATTGTAATTATAATCAATACAACTAGAGGACACGTAAATCCCTTTCACCTACCAATAAAACTGAAGAAAAAGTTTTGAACAATTTGTGAACCTGTTATTCATAAAACAAATATATATTGATTGATTTGAAAATTTATTGATCCAAAACCCAGGATACATATACAATTTCCTAAATTACAAAGCAAGAGTGGAGGGTAGCACTAAAGTTGAGAGGAGTTTCATAAATGATAACTAAGCATGACTAAAAGATATAATTGCAAAAATGTGTAATATTGCTGTATTGTATTTTAGAAGAGTGTGTTGTGTATTTAACTAACATCAAAAACAAAATATATAATTTTTTAAAATACAAAAAATATTGTTAAAAATATTTAACTATATATTAATTAACATTATATATAAGGTAATCGGCCAAACTTGGAACAACAAAGATGCACATTAATACTATGACACCTGAGCGTAACATAAATGAGTTGATTAGATCTTAAATCTGTCAAGCCTCGACTAAGTTGTTAAAAATAAATTTGGATCACACTCTGCTCGGATTTGAGTAAACTTGTGTAATTAAATTTAAATCCGCATTAAAATAATAGACAATCTTAAATTCACCTGGACTCGACTTTAATGTCTAGTTTTCATCATAAATTTATATTGAATAATATATGCATATTAAATTAATTAAATCCTAAAGTTCAGATTCAAATTGAGTTCAATTATGATAAAGCTATTATATATATAAAAGTAATAGCCAAAGGTTTCATGTGACATCATGCGTATTGCGTATTTCCTCTCTTTCTGGCTTCCCACTCAATCGTTGGCGTACGTTACGCCATCTTCGAGTCCACGTACTTTCTTTGGGACGTCATTTTGTTCACATTGAAAATCGTTTTGGTTGGGTATGCCATCAGTCAGTGCAGGTGTTGTTACAAATTGAACATAACTAATTAACTAAATATAAAATTAGTTATAGTGACATAGTTAATTTTAGTTTTATTAATGACATAGTTAATTAATAAAATTAATGTTAATAATAAAATAAAGAGTAGCATATTCAGTTTTGATCATTTATTTTTTAGTTGAGTTCGAATTTAACTTTCATATATACATGAATATGATGAAAAACAAAAAAGGTAATTTAACTAATTTAATAATTAATAAAAATAATTATTATGAACGATAAACCAAACATAATATAATAAAGTAACAAAGATTTAAATTCATACCTCATGGATAAACTATTGCACTTTTACCACTAAATTAATTAATTCTTATGTTTATATTACACGTCGTTTAAAGGGGTATATTTAATTTTTGGGTCAAAATTTACATGAAATTTCCTAAAACACAACTTTTTGAACTCTTTCGTGATAACTTATATCAGCAATGTTCCTCAAGCACAATAATCTGAGCACTATTGTGCAAATCAATAGATGGATACGAAAAATATAACGATGAAATAGCAGCCAACTGACATGAACAGTGTCATACAAATACCAAGGTTCCACATGGTTTGCAACATCCAAACAGTTCCTTATCGAGATAAATGGTTGCAGACTCTATATATCAGTTAAAGCCTCTTGAGGATGACAATAATATTGGACAGGAATAATTTAAAATATGTTTAGCTATTTATGAAAAGCTCAAGATGGGTAAATGAGAAATTGAACCCGAAGCCCGCCACGTCTAGTTTGACTCATAATTATAATTCAACAATAAGAATTTGAATTTAATTTTAAATTTAAGAAAAATATAAAACGTGGAAAAACCATTAATAATTAATTTTCATTGAGAAATAAATTATGGAAAATTCTACTTCCCCAAAATAATGATTTGGTAAGTTATTTCATTTCTTGTCTTCCAAGTATTAAGTTCTTTCGCTAAGACTATATTTTCTAAAAGAAATATTTTCTTAGTAGAATTATATTTTTCTTAAAAATATATTTTCCAAGAATGAATGATTATTTTTTTTCTATAAGTAGAGAAAAATCGCTAGAGGTAAAACACACCACAAATCCTAGCTGTCGAATCTCTGTCAAATTCATTCCTCCTCTATTACTCTCTATAGCCCGGTTAGAGTTTGACTACGATCGTCGTTTTATTCCGGGAGCAAGTTGCTCATACGGGGCAATAATTGTCTTAAGGAAAGCGAATTACCGTGACTCGATGATATTCAATTTTGTCTCTATCAACCGGTCTTTTATCGGTTCCAGGTTCTATAATATTTATATTATTATTCTTATTGTATGAGTATTATTAATAAAACTGAGGTATTATTTTAATTGTGTTTGTATCATGTGATTTACTTTTTCCATCTTGCGTGAGTGTTCGATTTAATTATTTAATTATTCGATTTACGTTTATGGACTAACATATTATCTAACAAACTTAAGACAATTATTTTGTAGTTTTTCCATAGACGTTTTAACCCGACGAACATGTTGCTTGATGGAGAAAATCTGATTTGATATTGATCAAACAGATTCGATAAAACGGTTTACTCGAAATTTTCTTGATATCTCTTTCTGATAATTTTTGGTTAATCGATTTTGTTTCTAAGTGAAACTTGCATAAAAGATTAACACAAAGAACATGATATTTTTTTAGAACAATCAGATTTGATTATTATTTTTAAGTTTTATTTTTTAGAGCATTCGACAAGAATTGAAAAGCTGTCGAGGAATTTTTCGCGCTGTCGACTTTTATATTTGGCTCCGAACGAAGCACTTCTGGTCATAATCAAGTTTTTTACCAAAATTACAAAGTTGTAGAGGACAGAACGAGGAATCCAAAAAAATTAATTTTAGATTTTTTGGATATTTGTAGCCCCCGCTACCCCCTCCGTACAGTCACGTTACTGAAAGTGACAAGCTGAAATTTATCGATTAATTTTTCATTATAAGTTTGATTATTATTTATGGATTAATGGGTTGTCTATTGAGTTTATATCTATATGTTTTGTGTAGAAATTCATATACGATGAACATATTAAATATATATTTGGAATCATATTGATAAAAATTCAACGGATCATATGAGAAGACATGCAAATAAAGAGACATAAGAATGAGAATGATCTCTTGAAGAGAAAATAAACATGTATAGAAATAAGTTTGTTTCTCCCTTATATTTTATACACACGTACTTGATTTGTGTGGTTAGATAATCAAGCACGAGATGGTTTCTTATATATGTAATATATATACTCACACACTTATACGATTATAAACATGAGATGCCAATCTTTATATGGTTATATGCTAAGATCAGTATGCTTCTTTGTAATATGTATATGTTCGTTATTATATTTGCGAGCATAAGATACTAATATATAGGGGAAATTGCAGATCACTACCATGTACTATACAACTTTTGCATGTCACTACCCTCTATTTTTTTTAGTTGCATGTCACCACTGTAAGATTTCATTTAGTTACACCGTCCATCATAGAGTTAAGTTTGATGTACAAAATCCATAATACCCTTATATTAAAAAAATTAAAAAATGTAACTTTTGAAACTTTTTTTTGAAAAAAATATTTTTTATCAGATAAATAATAAGATAATGAACTCAAAATTATTTTTTTTCAAAAAAAATTGTTTTTCCAAAAAAATATTTAAAATAAAAAACAACTTTTAACAACGTTTTTTATTTTTAATATTTATTTTTAAAATTATGTTTTTAAAAAATTATATTCAAATCAGTTTTTTTATTATTCATTCCATAAATTTTTTTTAAAAAAATAAGTTAAAAAAATGTTTTTTTTTTCATTTTTTCATTTTTTTAAGTATAAGGATATTTTAGTCATTTAATAAATTTTGAAACTGAAATATTTAAATGACTAAAATACCCTTGTATTTAAAAAATGAAAAAAAATCATCTGCTTAACTTAAAAAAATGATTTGAATATTATTTTTTTTAAATAATATTTTTTTTAAAAAATATTAAAAATAAAAAAAACGTTGTTTTTTATTTTATATAATTTTTGGAAAAACCATTTTTTTGAAAAAAATAATTTTGAATTCAGTATTTTATTATTTATCTGAACAAAAATATTTTTTTCAAAAGTAGTTTCAAAAGATATTTTTTTGAATTTTTGATTTTTTTTAATATAAGAGTATTATGGACTTTTTACATCAAACTTAACTCTGTGATGGACGGTGCAATTAAATGAAACCTTACAGTGGTGACATGCAACTAAAAAAAGTAGAGGGTAGTGACATGCAATTTCCCCTAATATATATGTTGATTGATAGTTTATTTATATGATCTGCAAATATAAAGAATTTGATTATCAATGTTCTAATATGCATGCAGAGATTATTTGTTTATGACATATGTAAATGGCTTGAATAGTGAAGAAAAATCTCATGTAATATGTGTGTGATTCATATATATATATATGTAAACATGTCTCAGTGAGTTATATATTAAGATGTATGTATGTTTAAAATAAACAACGAGATATGTAGATGTGGATATGTATGTGTGCTAAGAACCAATATGCATGCTTATAGATCTATAGATGTGTATATATGCTGAGGGCGATATAACATATGCATGCATATTATTATATTATAGATGAATATATGAATATACATGCTAAGTGAGATATACGTATATGTAAGTGTGTGCCAAATTTACTGAATGATTACATGTATGTGATGCTTATGTGCTGTTGTAAATTTGATGCATGAATTTTCACATGAATTGAGATAATTTTATTTGACATAATTGGTCAAACAAGATGATGATGTAATTTATTCAGTTGATGAATATAATGGTCTAACTTTGCTCGATACATGATTAATCGGTTCTGTTTCATTTTTGGAACACGTAAGAACGATTCAATCAATATTGTTATGTAATCGATTTGTTTCCAAATGAAACACGTAAAGACGATTAACATAAAGCAGTGATGTGAGCTTCTGAATCGGTTTGATTCCGTTCTATTTGTAGAACACGTAAGGACAAATCGAATCAAATTCTAGCGTACTGGAACACGTTGTTTGTGTAGGGAGAACTACATTCCCTACAAGTGGAAATAGATTCCATATGTTGTGGAAATACGTTCCACTAGCACGAGATCTAAATTTTCAAACTTTGTTGATTTGAATTAATGTTCTATGTGAACACGTTAATTAATTAAATATAATGTTTGAATTTCTATTGTCTCAGATATGAGTAACGAAAGTGCGAAAGTTGTTGAATCTACAAAAAATCTACGAATGCAACTGAATCTGCTATTCGAGCCGGTTCAAACGGTTCTGGTGCTCAACTTGAGATGAACCACCAGATGACACTTGTGCTAATATCCCACCTTGATAAACCCGAGAAGGTGTTGGGATAGATTTTAAGACATAACGCTGCCAGCCAATATGTGGCTAACATGGTGGAGGTCTAGAGGGATCTCACAAAGGGCAAGAAACCTTAAGGAGGCGTTGCCATGAAACCCAAGATTAATGAGAAGTGTTTCAATTGCAACAAGCAAGTGATTATGTCTTTCGAATGCAGGATGCTGAAGAAAGGCAAAGAAGCTTGAAGTTACGTTGTGATGACACATGAGATGTATGACATTAATTTAATTGCTTAGTTGAGATTTGGAAATTATATGTAATTTCAGTAAATTTCAAAGTTATGAATAAAATAAGAGAAACGTTTCTTATGTTTATATCATTAACTCACTTAAATACATGTGCAGTAGAAACAAGTTCATGTTTGTGAAAACACGTTCCATTTATAATGGAAACACAAACCGATCAGTTTCCAATTATTATGGCAACCGTATATACTACTTAAGTCATTTTGATTTAGTTCATAGATGAACACGCACGAACAAATTGAAGTACTCTAGTGTTAATTTTGAATAACATGGGTTTCTATGAGGAAAATGCAAATTGAGACGAGAGTACAGAAGGACGTATTGAACAATATCAAATGCTTTAATTGATATATAGAGAGTTTAATCTATGCATAAACCTATATGAACGATTATTTTAAAAGTATTAATTAATCGATTCTATGAGACATGTAAAATAGATTAAACAACGTATATGTTTCACGTGAGATCAACATATATTGAATTTGTTGATTGGAGGTCGGTATGATCCATCATGTTAAAGAACATAAAACGATAAACCGAATAATTTTTGTGATCAACGAAAACACGTTGCAAAAACACATGTGAATAAATTGAATGTTCTCAATTATTCATCTAAAATGTGTGGACTCGAGTTAGAACAATTAGTTTCATTACAGAAAAACGTTGAATTGTCTAAACTTGATATGAGAAATTGAAATTAAACATTTTAATTGATCAATTTCATGAAGTTTTTTTTGGAAAAGAAGTAGTTCTGCGAAATGTCACTCACGTATCGAACATTCGCAAGGGAACTGTGTCCGACAACCTCTTAAGCTCACAAGGCGCTAAGATGGTGCAAGGCTGGAATAAGTTTTGACTAAGTAAGGGATGCATGTGGAAAATGAATAAATCATTTCATGCAAGTCCAAAGTGAGGAATAAAATAAGAGGTACGCTTCTTATTTTTATTTCAACAAGTCATTTATGGATGACATGTAAACTTGAAAAAGTTACTACGTAGCACTGCGTAGGTTAACAAACGTAGAATCCCTAAATTCTAAGTGTGAATTTATGATAAGTCAAAAACCAAAGAGATCTTCTTTCCTTATGTCACAAAGAAAAATGTCTGATTTAACCTATGATGGGATGTCACGATACATCTGGGGTGAAACTGTGTGTCAGTCAATCACTTTTTAAATAAAGTAATTCCACAAGAAATCAGACAAGATACTATAGGAATTATGGAAAGGAAACGAACCTTCCAGTAACTGCTTAAGAATGTGGGTGGTACCTTGCTAAAGTAACAACCCACTACAAAAGAAAATGGAAATAAATCCAAAAACGTTGGACTGTACTTCCACTACATATGTTTTGCATAGTGGTATCGATTCTTGGTGTATGAATATAACGAATTCCAAAATACACGAGAACACGATAAGGGGATCAAAGAATGTTTAATTCTTTGAACATGTGTGTCTATGAAAAAGGGAATCGTAAGAGTACTGAGGTGTCTACGAGAAACCCGTAACTATGGATCGTACTATGCAAGAGAACTTGTCGTGCTAGAGGTATAACTTTATGCTTGCTGGATATCTAATGTAAAGGATTCCAAAGGCAAGAGGAGAAACGTCTCAACCCTAGCAGGAGGAGCTGTGTCATGGAAATCCTCACGACAAACGATAATAACCAGATAAACATTTAAATATGAGTTTAAAGCTTTGGATAAAACTGTGGAAGAAGCCTAGAGGATATTCCTGAATGGAGAAAGCTTGTGCCTAAAATGTGTGTGCATTGTGATCACCAAGCAACTACTTGTAGTGCACAGAGCTTGAGAAAAAAGGTAAAGATCGACACATGCGTCGTCGACATAACACCGTTAGACAACTGATCTCTACAAGATTTATCTGTGTTGACTCGATAAGGTCAAAAGATAATACTGCGGATCCGCTAACCGTTGGGTTAAAAAGAGATCAAGTTGATAAACATCGAAAGGAATGGGGCTCAAGCCCATAAAATTAAGGCGTCATGTGAAGGAAAACCCAACCTAGTTGACTGAGATTCCAAGATCTAGGTTCAAAGGGACAACCTAATTGCATGAACCTTGTACGGTTACTGTGGGGGTAACCCTGAGACCATTCATATGATGTCAAATAGTGACATGAAAATGGATCAGGTTAAGCTATGCTTTTATTGATACTTTGTGCATCACAAATTTGAGAAAAAAATATCACCTATGTGAGAGTGAAGTTGTTGGGGGTAAAAAGTGTCTTGTGCGGCGCACCCTTCTAGAGCGGGTGCTCTTCGCCTCACGCCTTTCTCCACACGCGCAACAACACGCGGTCGAACAAGTACATTTATATTCCGGCCTAAGTCCGGGTCAAATCCACATCTCTCATCACCATCTTGGCGTGGTGATGGACGAGTCTAAGGAAGTTGAGCATGAGCTCGAGGAAGAAGCCCCGGAAGAAGCGTGGGGGCTAGTGGCTGAAGTACCACAAGAGACTGAAAAAGAGGTCATCTATGAAGAGGCTTTGTCGGTAAGGGAGCCCGTAGTTGAAGCAGAAATATGGGCTCCACTTCTTTTTCACACTTACGATAACCCCTGCTTTGATTTAGAATATATCCTGCACGAGAGAGTTATTTTTGAGCAAATTCCGGTTCCGGAAAATTTTAAATATGCATTTGTTGACAATGATTTATCTTTGCCTGTGTTTATTTCTAACACATTGTCTAAAAATCATGAAAGGTACCTCTTAGCGAAGCTTGGAGAGAGGAAGCAGGAGGTGAGAGAAATGGGACCTATCTTGGTGATCCGATATGGAGAAGAGGTCTCGGTTGAGAAAGAGAAGATAGAGGAGTCGGCATATGTCTACACCAAAGGTGACATCTTGCCTTGTTTCTCGTATGCATTAAGTTTACATTCGATGCATATAAATGTTGACAAAATGAATGGTAAGTGCTTCTATACACTTGAGAATGTTAGTACCTCCGGGTACAACTTTCATTGCTTGCCCTTTAAAGAAAAGTTGTGGATGCGGTAAATTTTTATGCGCCTAATGGAAATATCTTTCACCTACTTCAAGAAGAGATTGAATGGTTTTAAAATGATTGTGTTTGATAGAGGAAAGTGCTTTCTTTCGCATGTTTGTGTGTATATAGTATGTCTGTTTGTGTTAAGTCAAGGCTTAGTCGAGCCTTAAGTGTGGCGTGTACCCCTGTACACACCACATTTGGTTGTTTTTATGTTTTAGTGTTACTTAAGGCCGAGTAAGGTCTTAAGTGTGGTGTGTACCCCCGTACACACCACAATCAAGTGTCTTTAGTTGCAGGCTTGGTAGAGCCCTAAGTGTGGTGTGTGATTGATCACACACCACAATTGAGTCTTTAAATTATGTTGATAGTTGCATGTTAGGAAGAATAATTGCTTGCTTTATTGAACATTTGTGATATTTATTAGCTTGATCATGGATTCAATTGCCTATTTTGAGATTCCTATGCGTGTTAATGTCTTGTGGAGAAGTTTTTTGGGCTTGTGATGGTTTGGAATGAATGCTACTTATTTGCGAAATGTGAAGTATGGTTGCTTTGCAAAAATGTAGTAACTTGTTTATTAGTTGGCCAAGAGTTCTAATTCAAGTGCATGAGTTATTTTTGAATATATTCACACACTAGCACGTGATCTCGAGTTTGGGTGGTGATGGTGTTAAGGGAAACCAAAAGGGGTTGGGAGAAAAGAAAATATCGAGCAAAAGTTGAAGTGAGTTGAGAGAAAAAAGAGTGTTTGAATTTGTCCCTTGATCCCCAAACTCGGGCATGGTCCGGGGTAAAAGGCAAGTGGGGAGATTGAGAGTTGGGTTCCACAAGCCAAATCTCTAACGTCTACATGATGGGATACAATGAAAAAACTCACAAACCCTTGTACAAGGAAACCATTCCTCACACAAAAAGCTGCAAATATATCCCACAAATCAAATGCCTAATGTCACAATGACAAATCGCTACACAAAGGCCAAATACGGGATAGTCTCAAATCATGAGAAGTAGGAATGTGAACAAAGGGAAACACAAACACACTTTGGGAGAGAATGTAAGGAAAAATGCTCACTCCATAGATAAAAAGTGACCTCCCCTTAATATCCCTCATGAGCTTTTAACTCGAGGGTCACAAAGTTTCCAACACGTGCATCATTTAAGATCTTGTAGTTGGCATAGTTACTCTTGATAAACTAGACATAAACTTGAGAAACATCTAGCTAATAAATCGGATATTCGCGCATCTAATTTAGCATTTGGGTTTGTGTTGGTATGGTGGAAAAATGTGGCTCCACGGGTTATTAACATGTTTGTAGGAGTAGAGGCCTTTCGGATTTGAACGATTGTCCATATCTTGTGAATAAAGTCTTAATGTGTTGATTAGGCAAGCTAGTTTGTTTTGCGTATTTTCGGTTTGGGGGTGCTTATCCTAAAACCCCTAGGAGATGCCGAGCTCCAACTATTGAGTTGACTCAGGGTTCTTAACTCGGCAAATTTTGTGCTTAATTTTGTTTTTCTTATCGAGGACGATAAGGTTTTAAATGTGGGGTGTTGTTGCGGGTCCGAATGTGACCTCGCAATTACACTTCTGACCCGCATTTGAGCACCGAATTGTCCTCGTTTCGGCTTTCTAGAGCCATTAATTTGGTACTTTTGATCCTTTGTATGTTTTTGACATTTTGTAGGTGCAAGGCACAATTGGAGCATAATTGGAGCTGAAAATCAGTTAAGTTCTGCACAACAGCTGAAACTTCCCAGTAGTGTAGATTTCTTGTCCGAAGTCCGATTGGGGCCCATAATATGTTGATTTGAGCGGATTGTGAAGATCTAATAAATTGGTGAAGATTTAAAGGGGTCACGATCGTGCCTAGGTGAGGCACGATCGTGCCTACCAAGGCAAGATCGTGACTAAGGCGCGAAACTGATAATAAAGTGCATAAATCAGATATTTTTGAGAGGGGAGGAGTTGAGCAAACACCAAAAACGAGTTGAGGAGGATAGAGCTTAGTTTGATAGCTCCAACCTCTTGTTCTTCATCAAACTTGAAGATTTCTTCATCTCTTCTTGACACTTTGAGAGTTTTGGAGTGGATTCCACCATAGACTCAACCTTTGGAGCTAGGAAAGGAAGCTTTGGAAGGATTCCGACCATCAAATCCACCGAGCTTGAAGATCCATCTTGCTCAAGAACACCAAGAGCAATTTCTATCCCTATTTACTAATTTATTTTGATATTGTTGTTTACATTTGTTGATTTTATGATGATGGTTGATTTGAGCACCATGGTTGAGGGTTAAATCCCTTAGCCATGGGTGCTAGACATTTGTAATGTGTTTATTGAGTTTATGGAGGTATTAGTTCTAGGATTGAAGACTTTGTTGTGTGGTTGCTTATTTGAATGCATGTATTGTTTAATTGACGCTTTACAAAATATGTGTTTAAGGAGTTTTATCCGATACCGAAAGGGAAGGAATAGAATCCGGACCTAGCATCAACCGAGGGTTGTAGGCTCAAGACCGTGTCTTGGCACCTCATAATAACCCTTAGCTTATTATTGTCGATGTAATGCGGTCTCGAGTTGTTCTCAATACCGAAAGGGCACCAGGAGACTCGAGATTAGGCTAACCTCATTACCGAAAGGCGAGGTCGGCACTTAAGACATAGGCTCAACATTAATTTTGATCTGAAGGAATTAAAACTCGCAAACTTATTTACATTGCTATTTGTCTAGCACCCTAGGCGCTTTACTTCTATTGTTATCATGTTGTTGCTATTTACTTGTTGGTAGTTTACTAAAATAAACACAAACACTCAAAACAACCTACGACCCTCATTAGTCCATGTGGATTCGACTCGGTATCTTACTGGTTTATTTGTACTTTCCGCGACCGCGTGTTGTTGCTCGAGAGAGGGGAGACTGCTTTTTCCCCCAAACAACCAACACGCTCATGTGAAATTTATGACTAATATTAACCTAATAAAAACACAAAATTGAGTAGCGATTTGTTGGTGGATCTTGGAAGACACGAGAAAGATTACTATATTCGTTCTTGGATTTTTTCGATATGTATTCCCAAATCATAGTTTTCCCTCAAAGACGGTCCCTCGCCTAAGCCTTCTCATGTCACCGATTTCCCTCCCTGGGCACATATCTTTTTGTTCGATTCAGGCGAAGTACACCGGAAAACCATGATTTTTTACTTGGTTCAGGCATACATCAACAAGATTTCTGGTTTCGTCCATGAAATCACTTTTGAGACCTCCACCATAGCCATGCCGGTGAAACGCCGGATGAATTGTGTCGGAGCATTCATGAAGAAGGAGTTAGATCGGTCGAACTGGTCGGACTTCCCAAACTAGATCCAAATTTCAGTTTATTATTGGTTTGAGTTAAATCAGTATGAATTGATTCAGGGGTATTTTTTTTCATTTTTTCATTTTTTAGGGTTTTCGTCTAAATTCTAATGGTGTTGGGGCGAAGTGTAAGAAAAACCAATTAGTTGACCTCAATTTGAATTTTTTATTTTAACTATAGTAAAAGATAAAACGCGTCACTTTTGCCGTAGTAAAATGTAATCAACCCTAAAAATTGTACCAACAATATGAAATTAATATCAAGGGTAAAATGGTCTTTTCATTGACTTAATAAAAAAGTTTAGAAAAAGAATTTGAAAATGAAAATAGGGAAGCGATATTGGGCTTTGGTGAGGTTCCGACAGTTTGCGCCTAGCTCTAGTTCGACGGGGATGGGTCTGTTTGATGGAGATGGCGATTCATGGGATTGCTTTGTTCGATAGAGATGGCGATTCACGAGATGACTCTGAGCGTCCATGGTGGCTGCCTCGCATGAACACAAAGCTTCGCCGAATCCACATTGGAAACGCCGCCCCGTCACCACTAGTGGATGTTTCGTGGCGGCTTGAGATTTGGATACGTGTTCGATCAGATCTAAATATCCGTGAAACATGTCATGAGCTCTGGCCAGAGGTGGAAGAAATTGAGCTGGTCGAGACCAACCCCACCACCGAGTCCCTCCAAATTTGACCAAGAGGGCTCCCGGAACTACGTCAAATTCTGACCAAGCGCCACAAAATCCCCACCAGCGGCTACCTCCTCTCTCCAGTGGGCACATTTGCTACCTCCCTCGGGCGATGAATCCCCAGGTCCCAGTCAACCGGAGGCAGAGAGATAGAAGGAAGAACACATATTGTGAGTGGAGGGGATAAATATTGAAGAGAAGGGCAGAAGAGTCATTTCCTATTTAATTTCAATTCCTTTATTTTTTTTATATCTTTTATGTTAAAGACAAATATGCCATTCATTCTAAATTTGTATGCATCATTCAACTGAGGGTATCAATTTCTTTTCCCGTTTATCAAATTAATGCCCTAATTCAGAGTGATGGCATTTTAGGTATTTTAGGTATCATTATTAATTTATAATATTTATAATTATTTTTTGTAATGATTATTAATAAATATTGGTCATGGTCCCGTGGCCCTCAGAGAATTGACAACTATAAAAAATGTCGACCTATTTGGGAAAAATATCTAAAACGGTCGGGAATTGGAATATTCAAAAGCTTTATGTTATCAGTATATTACCAGAGTCAAGCGCCAAAACGGTCAGGAATTGGAGATTGTACTTCGAGCAGGAAGATACTATCATAAGATTGTTTACACCTGTTTTAAATCTTGAGAATCAGTTACATAATTATCTACACAAGAAATTCATATGAAATTGTATTGATCTAAAAAGTTTAATACATGGGGCTAGTTGTGAATAAGAGACGTATGCGCTCAATTTGAAAATGATTGCGAGTGTGCCCTGCTTCTAAGAGATTTATAGAGAGTTTTGTTCGAGAGGTCGTGAAAACTATTTATTGATAATGACATGTGGCTATACCTAAAAATGTCACTTTTCAAAATCAGAATCTCAACTTCAAAATTTTCATTTCGGGTACCTGAAGATTGTTTAGGCGACATTTAACTCAACTTTTGTTAAATCTAACAGAATTAGTTTGTTAAAAAGACAAGATGTGTCTTATGCGTTAAGGTTATACCAGAGAATATCAGGCTAACCTCAGTGAAAGTCACTGGACAATAGTTAAGAACATCCTCAAAATTTTGAGAAAGAACTAAGGATAAGTTTCTGCTACATAGAGTCTAGACGAAGAGCTTGTCATAAAGGGGTACGTCAATGCTAGTTTTCATTATAACGCTGATGATTACGAATCACAGTCTAGATACATGTTTGATTTGAATACTGATGTTTATAGCTTGAAAGGTTCCAGACAAACACTTGTTGCTGATTTTATAACGAAAGTTGAGTATATAACAACATAGGATGCAACAAGAGATGTTGTATGGATCTAGAAGTTTGTGGTTGGATTAGGCGTAATCCCAAAAGCATCTAAACTAGTGAACTTATTGTGTGAAAACACTGAAGTCGTAGCACATGCTAAAAGGCCGAGATCACATTAAAGATTCGAACGTATACTCAGACGTTATCATCACAAATAGAGAGGTAACATGAAGATCTACAAGATTACTACTGATGATGATTTAGCAGATCCTTTGACAAAGTCTCTTTCACAGCCAAAACATGAGAGTCATGTTAGGTCAAAGGACTAAAATATGTAAAGTGGATTGGAACTAAGGGCAACTGAGAGACTGAAAAGAATATGCCCTTGATCAATCACATTTACAGATAAACGTTACATTATTTTCTAGCAATAAATCGACACTTTATTATCATTGTCTTATGATAATAAGTTAAGAATTAATTTCGTCTAAGGTCATTTAGTATGTCATAAGTGATAGTGGATCCCTTAGATAGTGCAATTGATATTGCTTGAAATCATGTTTGGCTGGTCTCTGGTTATAAAGCTATATATATATATATATATATACAACGACCAGTATGAGGCAACTGAGAGACTGAAAAGAATATGCCCTCGATCAATCACATTTACAGATAAACGTTACATTATTTTCTAGCAATAAATCAACACTTTATTATCATTGTCTTTTGATAATAAGTTAAGAATTAATTTCGTCTAAGGTCATTTAGTATGTCATGAGTGATAGTGGATCCCTTAGATAGTGCAATTGATATTGCTTGAAATCATGCTTGGCTGGTCTCAGGTTATAAAGCTATATATATATATATATATATATATATATATATATATATATATATATATATATATATATAACGACCAGTATGAGGATGACTGATGATCACGCTCTACTGATCATAGTGAAGGGTTTCCATGGGTTCCATACCAATTAATTACTTGTGGAAGCATGAAAGTAACCATGGATTCCCGAATAATTAAACAATAAAGGATCATCATGTAAGTTAATTAGGCATACGAACATGAATAAAAAAATATGGAATTTTTACCTTTAATAACTCAAATCACCAAGTATAGAGATCTATACTCTCTAGATTTATCCACACAAGCAAGACTCCTCAAATACTTAAGGTTTCTTCTAACAAACTGTGCTAGTTTTTGAGAGAAGAAGAAGAAATTTGAGAGAGAGAGAGAGAGAGAGAGAGAGAGAGAACAGAGACGACAACAATAGGGATTAGGGTTCAGCCAAGAGAGGGATTAACTAAGAGGATTTGCCGTAAATCAGAAATATATCTAATTTTCCAAAAATCAATTCCCTAAAATCTCTCTCATTTATCTTAATATAATTATTTATTATAATTCATATTAAGAATAGACTTAAAGCCCAACTAGCTAATCTTTAATTAAACCCATTTAATTGGATTCTAACTAAATGGTTTAGCTAGATTGATCCAATTCCCTTAAACCAATTTCTGGTTAATCTAATTCTTTCCGATTTAATTAAATCGAAAAGCGAATTATCCTGATTCTCATACTTCTCAGATACTGACTTATACAAGTCCCTTTTGCTATATCTTGCTTAAAGTGTGTGACACTCTAGGCTCACGACCCATTGGCAGACTGACAAAATTACCATTTTTCCCTTTCCATCATAAGTGGTCTCTAGAAAGACATTATGATTACCCAACGTCCATGAATATCGATGATTCGATTTAACCTCTTATCGTCCATGTCACTATCCTTTTATTACCCCCATATCTAGGTTGATCAAAAGGCGTAGAATCGTCATCCTTATTTATCAATCACTGTTTCCTGATGTCCGAGACGACTGAAAACTGTTACTAAGCATCTCCCGCATGACCATGCAATTTACTTCAGTCATACTCATCAAGTGGCCTAAACATATATCATTCCCACACGGAGTATGAGAGATAAATCCCTTAGCCGTCTTTCGAGTTCACTCATGTAACTCATAACTAATCCAATCAAATCCCTTATGGCTACCCTTTTACAGGTAATGTTAGACTATGTCAAACTTAGAAATTTATCATATAGTGATCACAAAGACTCATTAGTCTAAGGATACAATGACAAGCTACGATATGTGAGTATGCTCATGACAGTATTCATGCTGCATACTCACCATCGGGTTGTCCAATATCATCTCCCTGATGATATCTATTGTCTAACTCCGACACTACGTTGCCATGATCAGTAGAGCATGATCATAGAGAGTTATCCTCATACTGATCGCTTCTTAATGAAGCTTAACTGAACATGGACGCATTAAACGTAATTCTTTATGATCTACAGTTCTACTATTAGTGATGACACACATAATGATATAGATTAAATTACATCTAATATATTACTACAACACATTAGTAATACAATGTCGTTTTATTAATTCGAACGATAAGATAAAACATTACACGTAGATAAACTTATTACATTGGAATAGGGCACAACTTTAACAATCTCCCACTTGTCCCTAGTTCTATCCTAAGTTCCAACGTCAAGAGATCGGTTATGTTATCATCAGTCAGAACATATGTAATCTCCACGTCACCATTATCAACGTACTCTCTGATAATGTGATACTCTCTGTGTATGTGTTTGGTTCTGTTGTGGAATTTGGGCTCTTGAGCAATCGTTATGGCCCCCGTGTTGTCACGCAACAAGCTTATCAGATCAGACGCTCGCGACATTACATCTAACCCGGTTAGAAAACTTCTAACCCATACGACTTCTTTAGATGCTTCCGCTGCAGCTATATATTTAGCCTCTGTTGTAGAATCACCAGATGTGGCTTCCTTAAAGCTCTTCCAGCTGAATGCTCCAATGTTCAACACAAAAACATATCCTGCCTGAGATTTGAAGTCATCAGGATTTGTCTGAAAACTAGCATCAACATATCCCTTGACTGCTAGTTCTCCATCTTTCCCTCCATACACTAAGAATGCGTCCTTAGTCCTCCTCAAATATTTGAGGATGGTCTTGACTGCAGTCCAGTGTCCTTGGCCAGGGCTAGACTGGAATCTGCTGGCACAGCTAAGCGCGAACGAGACATCCGGTCTGGTGCATATCATGGCATACACGATAGATCCTACAGCCGAAGCATATGGGATCTTACTCATCCTGCTCACCTCATCATGAGTACTAGGACTCTGTTGCTTGCTGAGCTTAATGCCATGACACATGGGTATGTATCATTTCTTAGAATCAAGCTTTGAGAATCTTCTCAACACTTTATTTATGTACGTGCTCTGACTTAAGCTCAAAATAATTTTGGGACGATCTCTATAGATCTTGATTCCCAAAATAAAGGTGGCATCTCCTAAGTCCTTCATCGAGAAGCACTTCCCTAACCAAGTTTTGACCTCAAGCAAGGTCGGGATGTCATTCCCGATGATCAGTATGTCATCGACATAAAGCACTAGGAATACACTATTTCTCCCACTCGCTTTCTTATAAACGCAAGGTTCACTTTCATTCTTGATGAAGCCAAATTCTCTTACAACTTCATCAAAACGAAGGTTCCAACTCCGTGAAGCTTGCTTCAATCCATAAATGGATTTCTGCAGCTTACATATCTTTCCGGGATTCACTGGATTGACAAAATACTTAGGATGTGTCTTATACACATCCTCTTTTAAGTTTTCGTTAAGGAAGGCGGTTTTGACATCCATCTGCCATATCTCATAGTCGTAGCATGTAGCTATGGCTAGAATAATCCGGATAGATTTGACCATGGCTACTGGTGAGAAGGTTTCATCATAATCGAGACCTTCAATCTGATGATAACCTTTTGCAACCAATCTAGCCTTATAGGTCTGAGGTTTTCCATCCATGTCGGTCTTGAGCTTATAGACCCACTTACAACCGATGGGTTTTATCCCAGGGGTTTTATCAACCAAGCTCCATACTTGGTTATCATACATGGATTTCATTTCCTCATTCATGGCATCCTGCCATTTATCGGATTCGGTATTGGCCAAGGCTTGTCTAAAAGTTTCTAGATCATCCTGATCCACCATTATCAAGTGATTTCCCTCAGTGGCTAGAAAGCCATATCTGACGGGAGCTAGATGAGAAATTTTAGGCCTCCTTGGACCCTCTGAAATTACTGTAGGGATTGGTTCTTGATCTACGACCATTTCAGGCTCCTGTATTTCTACATATTGCATAGCAGGCTCCTGAATTGCTTCAGGCTGTTCTGTACCATCTTGAATTTCTTCGAGATGCACGGGACTCCCACTAGATGCTTTAGAAATGAATTCATTTTTCAAAAATACCCCTCCTTGAGCAACAAAGACTTTGCTCTCGCTGATTTGGGTTCAAGCTTATCACCTAGCAAACGCTTGACATAAGATTCGCATCCCCCAATCTTTAGGAATGCTAATATAGGCTTCTTCCCATTTCATACTTCGTATGTTGTGCTTTCCACTGCCTTTGTCGGAGCCCAATTCAGAATGAAAGCGGCCGTTTCTAGGGCATAACCCCAGAAAGAGATAGGGAGGTAAGACTGACTCATCATTGACCGAACCATGTCAAGCAAGGTCTGGTTCCTCCGCTTAGACACACCGTTCAACTGAGGTGTTCTAGGTGGAGTCAATTCAGAGAGGATCCCACACTCCTTTAGGTAACTGTGAAACTCTTGATCTAAGTACTCACCGCCCCGGTCAGACCGAAGCGCCTTTATACTTTTCCCAAGTACTTCGTTCTGGAACTCCTTGAACTTGTCAAAGGTTTCCGACTTATGTCTCATTTGATAGACCTATCCATATCTACTTAAATCATCAGTAAATGTTACGAAATAATTAAAACCCCTTCTAACCTGAGTACTCATAGGTCCACACACATCGGAATGTTTGAAACCTAATAAGTCACTCGCCCTTTCACCTAAACCGGTGAAAGGTGCCTTTGTCATTTTACCCATTTGGCATGACACATATCTCTCGATTGAAGTGAATTCAAATGGACTTAAAAGTCCACACTTATGAAGTGTTGAGATGTGTTTCTCGCCTATGTGTCCTAAACGACAATGCAATATCACAGTCTGGTTTAAATAATTGGATTTAAGCCTTTTATTATTTATGTTATATATAAAACTTGTGTCGGTGCTTTGAGTATTTAGAATATACAAACCACCAACCAATGAAATATAGCCAAAATAAACATCATTCTTATAAATATTGAATAATCCATTATCAATAGAAAAACAATATCCTTCCTTGTCAAGCAAGGAAATAGAAATAATATTTCTGCGAAATGCAGGTACGCAATGAACATTGTTTAAATATAAAACAAGCCATGTGGGCAAACTGAGACTAATATTTTCTACTGGAATTGTTGAGATTTGATTGCCATCACCAACTCGTAAGTCTGCTTCGCCTTTGCCCACATCTCTTCTACTTCACATTATTACAAATGTGAGACTCTGCACCAATATCAAGTACCCAGGAATCTGAGGTAGATAAACTGAGATTAAGTTCAATAACATAAATACCTGCTCTTGAAGACGTGGAGGCTCCACTCTTCTTCAGATACTCCTTATGCTTATTACAATCCTTTTTCCAGTGCCCCTGCTCTTGGAAATAGAAGCAAACAACCTCATTGTCCCTTGGATTCATAGTAGCCTTAGGAGCTACTTGATTCTTCGGACCCTTAGGATGTCTGATTTTCCACGCCAAATGCATCGGAGCCTTACCCTTACCCATCCCAGCTTTCTTGAAGCTGACTTGCTTGTTGACTATATGAACCTCCTTGGACTTGCTCTTGAGATTCTTCTCTGTGGTCACGAGCATCCCATGGAGCTCTGTCACTGTCTTATCCATGTCATGCATATTGTAATTTCCAATGAAATCATGATATGCATCTGGAAGTGAATGCAGCACAAAGTGTGCAACCATTTCCTTATCCACAGCATGCCCGCGTCTGGTCAAGTGTTCCATAAGACGTTTCATCTTAAGTACATGGGGACTGACTGGAGCTCCAGCCTTAAGCTTGCAGGACATCAGTTCAGTGAAAGTGTCATATCTTTCGACACGCGCTTTCTCTTTGAACATTTTCTCGATCTCTGCCATCAAGGCTTTGGGATCTTCTGGAATGTCCAAGAACTGTTTCTGCAAGTCAGGCACCATACTGCCCATCATGATGCACTGCACGTCGATCCGGTCGTTAGGAAATTTTGGTATGCATCCCTAAGAGCCCTAGCGGCGTTCAGTGCTGGCTCAGCAGGCGGGTCCTGGGTAAGGATATAATCCTTACGTTCGTGCTTGAGAACAAGTCTCAGATTCCAGTCCCAATCGAGAAAGTTAAGGCCATTAAGCTTATCTTGCTCGATTAAGGACCTAAGTGCGCTGTTGCCAGAGTGTATTGTGTTTGCCCTTATATTTGCACAGTAAACAAATTTTAATCAATATTTAATTAAAATTAAAGTTGGAGATTTAGTTATAAAACACTTGTCTGTCTCTAAACTTTAGAATCTGAACCAGGATTTTCGCATACCTTCAATTGAAGTGAACAAAGGCTCACTGCTCCAACTGAGGAAACCAAGGTAGGGCCTCATCCAATTACAAGTCCATGTGAAATTCTGATCAGCTAGTCGTGCAAGATGCCACACGCAATGTTACGCAGGATGCTATAACGTTGTGTCTGACTTCTTGCGTAGATAATGCAGGACAGTAAATATAAAGCTATAAGTAATGACACAGCAGATTGTTTACCCAGTTCGGTGCAACGTCACCTACGTCTGGGGGCTCTCAGCCTAGTGGAAAGATTTCACTTATCAGTAATCCGTCAGAACATACAAGTACCTGTGATCACTCCTAGATCTATACTTTATGCTACGTCTTACAGTGTAATCTATCTCAGGGTCTCCCCCTGAATCCAAGAACGTCTTGATTCCACTCTTCGAGCAATCGCCTTGCTCTGTCGTCTTCAAGTCTTCTTCAAGCTTGGTGGTTGCGTGCAGTCTTCAACTCACGACTTCAATAAACCCTCAATCACCTAACTCTCAATAGTTATGTGATGCACAATATCCTAAGCTCAATCTGCAATTTCTCAGCCTGCAAACCTTCACGTCTAAGAATCTTGCAAATTGTTGCTAGGAAACAAATAAAGAACCACACGATTGCTAAGGGGGTAGCCTAAGCTTTTATAGCAATCGAGGATGAGTACTAACCCTAAAGGGTTTCCTCTTAATCGCCATCTTTCTTATTTTCAGATTAGGAGTCGTTCTGCAATTTCCTAATCGTCTTCTTGCTTTTCTGCCGAATCTGCACTTTCCTGATTTCTGTCGATCAGGATGTTTGCCGAGACGCCGTCAACAATGTTACACAAGATGTCATAGAAGATGCTTCGATATTCTTTGTAGCATGTTTCTTCAGTTCCTTTAAAAATCAGCCAATCTCTAAAACCGTCGTAACTACAATCTCCCCCTTTGGCTATTTTTAAGGACAACATTCTTCGTCGTATTCTGCGTCGCTTTTGTCGTCTCGTCGATCGGCAGTCTTGCGCCGCGCGTATCATCGCGTCGTCTCTGTGTCGTCGCGTCGTCTCTATCTTTCTTGTATCATCGCGCGCGCGTTTATCTATATCTATCTTACTCCCCCTTGCTGGCTCAAAAAGAGCCAAAATTTAAACAAATATTGTAACAAATCCGGGAAATAAGAACCAAATCCAAACATAACTCACACTCACTCTCAATCAGCAGTCGAGAGTCAGTGTGATTATAGTGTTCAACAAAAAAATTACAAAATAAAAGTGTTCAGTTGTTTCGAGAATCAGAAAGTTCATGAAATTTAAATAGAGCTGCTGCTGGAACTTGCAGTCTCATCTTCAGTATCTTCAGTGGAGGCATCTTGAGTAGAATCTTCTGGAGCATTAGGCAGAGAGGTGGTGTCATCATCTTCGGAGCCAGGAGGGGACATGGACTTCAGCAGGTTTGCGCAATGTGATCGGCACTGGGAGAGATGCTTCAGGGCTGTCTTCAGATTGACGATGTCTCCGTCAAACACAGCTATCTCTCGTTCAAGCATAACTGCATCCCTGCTGGTGGTCTTGGTTAGAGGGGCGGCACTTGTGGCTCGACTGGTCGTTGTCTTGGCTTCTGGCCTGACAAGATCAGGAGCATGCTTGCCCTCAAACAATTTGTGGCTCACCACAATGAGTCCTCCTCTTTTGCCAACCTTATCCATTGTTTTCAACACTCCAGGGTGTTGATGTACAAGCAGCTCAGAGATAAGAGATGGAAAGGCAATAGGGATTTTTACAGCAATTGATCTGGCATGACGAATAAGATGGTCAATGACAAATTGCCCAAAATCAAGTGAAGACCCAGTACCTATTTGGAAGATTAAGATCGCCAGCTCTGGTTTGATAGATGATGCGTGGGTGGATGGAGCCCAATTTGCTACACCAATGCGGAAGATAATGGAGTACTTCGAGGTTAGATCCGATGCTGCCACAGTGCCTTTTGTTGGCCACTTCCTGTTTTTGTCTCCGGTGATCTCACGGAGTACCTTGTTCAGATCGGGTGGAGGCATAGATCGAACCCGCTTTCTTCCCAGAAAGTCATTGATAATGTCAGAGGAGATGTCAAAGCGAATGCCTCTGACATACACCTTATCAAACTCTGGATCATCCAGGGTCCCAAACGTAGTAGGCAAATTGGCAATAAACTCCTTAACCAAGAGAGGATAGTGGTTACCGATGTTCGTGACGGTTCTCATTAATTCTGCCTTCTCCAGGAGCTGTACAATGGCCTCTAGTCCAAGCAGCTCCGATGACAGTGTCTTTTCTGGGTACGCCGTTCTTTGAAACACAAACTCCCACCGTTTCGCACCATCTGCCGTGTGAAACGACACATTGTCGTAGGGGACACTCGACGTGTTCTTGACCATCTTCAGGATTTTGTTCTTCTTTTCTTCCTTGGCAGTAACCTCCTCTACTTCAACATCAGTTGCTTCATCTATCAACTCCTTGCGGAGATCACTTTCTTCCCCTTTTCTTTGGCATACATCTTTTTCTTTTTGTTGTTGGGACCTCCAGCATCCTTGACCTCCTTTCTTTTCCTTGTTTCTTTTAGTTTTCCAACCATAATAGCCAAACTTTCATTTTCTTCTAGAACTTTTTTCTTCAGGGACGACAGCACTGTGTGCCGTCTTAGCAGCTTCTTTCGTGACATCTTCTCTGGCATCCAGAGGGTTTTCTTCTGTGTTGTTGGTGGTGGCATCCTTGTTCTCCTCAGCTTCTTCCAGATCAGTCTCTCCGTTTCTGGTTTCTTCTTTCTCTTCTTCTTCCTCGGCTTCTTCCGAGTCAGCGATTTCTTCCTCTACTACAACTTTTTCAGTGGCTTTCGGCATGACATCTGTTCCTTCTTCTTCTCCTCCTTCTCCTTCAGCAATGCGTTCCAACCCATGACTGACCGGGGTCAGATCCTCCTTTTCTCCTTCTGGATTTATCAGTTCCTCTACCACACCTTCTTGAGGTGGGTCCTGGTTTTCCAGCAGTGATTCCAACAAATCACTGTTCCTAGAAGTATCGGCAGAGAAATCGTTACCAGGGATATTTGTTGGTGTTGGAACTGCGACGATTTGCATGGAGGCTTCTCGACTTTCCTGGCCAAGATCAGTCTCCCTTTCTGGCCCAGTTAGGTCAGACATGGAGAATGCAGAGCTTCCGGTCCGAGACTTTTTGGGAACTCGAGTAAAGACTTGCATTGGGGCTTTCTCTGGTGAAGCCTCCTTGGGGATTTCTTCTGATTTCTTCAGGGTTTTTGGCCCTTTAATCCGAACTCCATGCTTGTTCGTTTTTGCTTTGCTGCTCTTGGAGTTTTTTGCTTCAGCTTTCTTTGATTCGGAGGCTTTCTTTGGGACTATTGTGCTTCGAGTTTTCACCATTCTTGTGTAGGTTGTGAGATTCGCAGAGCGTGAATGGTGAGGAAGACGAGAGCAAACACAAGAAGGGGGCAGACTAGGTTTAGATTTTGAAAAGAATGATTCAAATCTTTCAACGTTTGAGCGTATCTTTTCCTTTCTTTTATATAGGCTTTTGGTATGCTTGGCCCAATGACATGCGTTGGTATTATAGACCGGTTCATGAAGAGGCACCAACTAACTCCTCTCAACCGTTTCTACAACTTCTTATTGCTTGTTGATGGTGCACAGACCGAGTGATGATCTGAGGTTCTCAAATCTGCTCGCATCTAATGCCTTTGTGAAGATATCAACAAGTTGCTTCTCTGTGGGAATGTGCTCTAGGATGATCTTCTTATCTTCGACCAATTCTCGAATGAAGTGGTGTCTAATATCAATGTGTTTGGTCTTACTGTGTTGGACAAGATTTTTGGAGATGTTGATAGCACTGACATTATCACATTATAAAGTCATGGCATCTTGTATGACATTGTATTCGACTAACATCTGCTTCATCCATAGTAGTTGTGTGCAGCTACTCCCAGCAGCAATATACTCCGATTCGGCAGTGGAAAGTGCAACACAGTTTTGCTTCTTACTAAACCATGATATGAGGTTGTTACCAAGGAAGAAGCATCCTCCAGATGTGCTTTTCCTATCCAATGTGTTTCCAGCCCAATCGGCATCACAATACCCCACCAAGGTAGAGGATGTGTCGAATGAGTATGACAAACCCAAGTCTGTAGTCCTAGAGATATATCTAATAATTCTTTTGGCTTGGGAGAGATGACTAACCTTAGGATTAGCTTGATATCTTGCACATACTCCTACAGAGTAGGCAATATCTGGTCGACTTGCAGTAAGGTAGAGAAGACTACCGATGATGCTTCTGTATAGGTGTTGGTCGACAGCTTCTCCTGGATCATCTTTAGTTAGCTTGACATGTGTAGCTGCTGGTGTCCTTTTATGTGAGGCTTTCTCTAGCCCAAACTTCTTGATAATATTCTTCGCATATTTGCTCTGAGATACGAAGATGCTATCCTTTTGTTGTTTGATTTGGAAGCCTAGAAAATAAGTAAGCTCTCCCACCATGCTCATCTCGAATTCTGATTGCATCTGTTGAATAAATATCTCTACCATATTGCTTGACATCCCTCCAAAAACAATGTCATCGACATAGATTTGAGCTATCATTAAATTCCCGTCTTCATTCTTCACAAATAGGGTCTTGTCGACTCCCCCTCTAGTGTAGCCGCTTTGGATGAGGTATTTTGTGAGCCTTTTATACCAAGCCCTTGGTGCTTGTTTCAACCCATAAAGAGCTTTCTTGAGTTTATGCACATGATCAGGATAGTGCAGGTCAACAAATCCTTTGGGTTGTGACATATACACTTCTTCATTGAGGTCCCCATTCAGGAACACACTTTTGACATCCATCTGGTAGAGCTTTATCTGTAGATGGCATGATATCCCTAGCAGGAGACGGATTGCTTCAAGTCTTGCCACAGGAGCAAAGGTCTCATCGAAGTCGACACCCTCAATTTGAGTATACCCTTGAGCAACTAACCTGGCTTTGTTGCGAGTGATGTTGCCAAGCTCATCGGATTTGTTCTTGAAGATCCATTTGGTGCCTATGATGTTTCCTTCACTTGGTTTGGGCACCAGTTCCCATACCTGATTTTTCTCAAATTGAATCAACTCTTCTTGCATAGCATTGACCCAATACTCATCATTGATGGCTTCATTGATGTTTTTGGGTTCTGTCTTTGAAACGAAGCAAATATTGCCTATCATCTCGTTGTAGTCTTCAGGAGCTTTTGACCGAGTCCGTATGCCTTCATTCAGGGCTCCAATTACTCCAGAGATAGGATGATTAGTCTGGACTCTTCGTGAGGGATTCTTGTTGCTGGTTTCAGGAATTACTTTGTCACGATCGATATTTGGACCAGCATCATCATTTTCTGGTTTGCTGCTGGCATCTTCTCTGACATCGGTAATAACATTCTTCTTGACATTGTTGGGAGGATAGGCTCCGTCTTCGTCTGTCGCGTCTTCTGAGGCATCTTCCCAGTCATCATCAACCACAACATTTATTGATTCCATCATGGTTTTGGTTCGTTTGTCGACGACTCGGTATGCGCGACTATTCCTTGAGTAGCCAAGGAAGATGCCTTCATCGCTTTTTGGGTCAAGCTTTCGACGAGGCTCTCTATCAGCCAGAATATAACAAGTGGAGCCAAAGATATGAAAGTACTTAACATTGGGCTTTCTCCCCCTCCATATTTCATAATGAGTTACTGACATACCTGGTCGGAGAGTGACTCGATTGTGGATATGGCAAGCTGTGTTAAGTGCTTCTGCCCAAAAGTGAGTTGGTATGTCCTTAGCCAGCATCATAACTCTAGCCATCTCCCGTAGAGTTCTGTTCTTGCGCTCAACAATGCCATTCTGTTGGGGAGTGATTGGTGCTGAGAATTCATGCGCTATCCCTTCTGAGTTGCAGAAGTCTGCAAACTTGCTGTTTTCGAACTCTCGACCGTGATCACTACGAAGACGGATTATTTTGCCAATTGTCTCTCCTTTTTCTCGTTGGACTTGGATGCATAGACTTTTGAAGATCGAGAAGGTGTCTGATTTGTCACGAGGGAAGTCAACCCAAGTGTATCGTGAATAATCATCTACACATACAAAGACATATCGTTTTCTTCCAAGGCTTTCAACTTGCATTGGTCCCATGAGGTCAACATGTATCAGCTCAAGTACCCGAGAGGTGGTGATATGTTATAGCTTCTTGTGTGACATCTTGGTTTGCTTGCCAATCTGACATTCTCCGCAGATCTTTCCTTCTATTATTTTCAGGTTTGGAATTCCTGTGATTGCCTGCTCTGAGATTGCCTTCTGCATACTTCTAAGATTTAGATGTCCAAGCTTCCGGTGCCATAGTTTGTTTTCTTCTGCTTTGGAGACAAGTCACTTGGTCGCTTCGATGTGTGTCTCGGGAGACCAGATATAGCAATTATCCGTTGAGCGAACTCCTTGTAGAATAGTGACCTGATCGAAGTTTTTAACTATACAGGCTTCTTTAGTGAATTTCACTTCTAAATCCTGATCACAGATCTGACTGATGCTAATCAGGTTTGCCTTGAGTCCTTCTACAAGTAATGCTTCAGTCAGGCAAGTGGCTCCTGGATGCTTGAGCACTCCTTTTCCAATGATTCGAGCTCGAATCCCATCTCCAAACGTAACAAAGCAGTTTGTATATAATTTGAGATTGGAGAGAAACTCTGGAGTACCTGTCATGTGTTGAGAACATCCACTGTCGAGATACCAGTCCTTGTTTGTTGAAGCACTTAAGGATGTATATGCAACATTAGCTCGATAGACCAGGTTCTTAGGTCTCCATTCAAGGCGGGATGTCTTCGGAGGAGATGAGAGATGCCTTTGATATTTCTTTTGTGGTAGCTGAGCTTGCTTCCTCTCAAGAAGTTGAAAACAAAAAGGTCTGATGTGACCTGGTTGACCACAGTAATGACATATCCATTGATATTGATAAGCTGGTCTTTTGTAGTATTGTGGTCTTCGTGGAGGATGTCTTTTGGCAGTTACTTGACAAGAACATGTTGTAGACGATGTTGTGGCTTTTGTTGTAGGTCGTCTTGTAGGATGAGTTGGGGCATCCGGTGGTTTCTTGTCAACCATGGCTTGTTGTGGGACAAACTTCGTTATTGCTATTGAGGGGACAGCGTGAGTGTACCCTAGTCCTGTCGTATCTTTGGACTGCTTTCCCACTGATAGAATTTTGTCAAGGCTTTCCGTACTAGGATTCATCATCTTTACCGATTTAGTCATAAGACTAATTTCTCCATTGAGTCTGGTGACTTCGCGTTTTAGCTCCACGATTGTCTCTAGAAATCTAGACTTGTCGTTGGTAAGACTAATAATCCTTTCACCTTGTTGATCAAGTATTAGAGTTTCCTTGATCCATTTGGTATGCAAGCCTTTGTATGCCTCAACTAGTTGCTCTTTAGTCCAATTCTCATTTGGAGTTGGATCATTATTGATATTGGCAGCATTATCAACATTACATGCAGGAGTGGTAGTAGTGAATGCAACAAAGTTGCTTACCTCTTCAAATCCGCTATCTTCATTGTCATCATCTGATAGGGTGGCATTGTATCCACGTTTTTGTTGTTTGAGGAAATTTGGACATTCTCTACGGAGGTGGCCGAATCCTTCACATTCATGACATTGAAGTCCCTTTTTGTTTTCTTCCCCACTCCTGTTTGGTCTGTCAAGACTTCCTCCAGTTTGAGCTTTTTGTGGAGCTTTGTTTCTGGCATTTGCTGTGTCATTCCGTCCACCCATTCGACTAAATCTTCTCATGGCTTTGTTGTAATTTTTTGTGAGAAGGGCCATTGTAGCATCGATGTCTTCATCAGAATCGGAATCCTTAGGATCTGGTTGCTTGTGTGTTGAGATTTTGAAAGCAACTCCTTTGTTCCTTTTGTCGATGTTGGGTAGAGACAACTCATAGGTCATTTGAGACCCCATCAGCTCATCAAATTTCAAGACCTTGAGGTCATGAACTTCCTCAATTGCTGTGATCTTCATCTTAAACCTAGGGCTAAGAGCACGCAGGGTTTTTCTTACCAATTTTTCATCAGATATTGGTTCTCCCAGAGAGTAGGATTCATTGGCTAGATCACGAATACGAACATTGCAATCTGCAATTGATTCGTCTTCTTTCATGATGAGGGCTTCGAAGTTGGTAGTCAGGTATTGCAGTTTTTGTTCTCGAACCTTAGTTGTTCCTTCATATGCAACAGCCAGTATGTCCCATGCTGATTTGGCAGTTGTGCATGTGTTGATCAGTCTGAACACGTTTTTGTCAACACCATTGAAGATAGCATTCAGAGCTCGAGAATTTCCCAGTGATTCTTCGTCTTCATCATCAGTCCAGTCTTTTTCTTGTTTTGGACCGATAGGATTGCCATCATTGTCACTGAGTTGTGGAGCATTCCACCCATTGATTAGAGCCTTCCATGTCTTGTTGTCAAGTGACTTCATGAAGGCACACATTCGAGCCTTCCAATAGCCATAGTTGCTTCCATCTAGAACAGGTGGTCGATTTATGGATCCTCCTTCTCTGGCATTGTCCATCTTGATCAAAATATTTGTTTTAGGAACTCACCTAAAGCTATAGGTGCCCCCTCTGATACCAATTGAAATTCTGATCAGCTAGTCGTGCAAGATGCCACACACAATGTTACGCAGGATGCTATAACGTTGTGTCTGACTTCTTGCGTAGATAATGCAGGACAGTAAATATAAAGCTATAAGTAATAAACAGCAGATTGTTTACCCAGTTCGGTGCAACGTCACCTACGTCCGGGGGCTCTCAGCCTAGTGGAAAGATTTCACTTATCAGTAATCCTTCAGAACATACAAGTACCTGTGATCACTCCTAGATCTATACTTTATGCTACGTCTTACAGTGTAATCTATCTCAGGGTCTCCCCCTGAATCCAAGAACGTCTTGATTCCACTCTTCGAGCAATCGCCTTGCTCTGTCTTCTTCAAGTCTTCTTCAAGCTTGGTGGTTGCGTGCAGTCTTCAACTCACGACTTCAGTAAACCCTCAATCACCTAACTCTCAATAGTTATGTGATGCACAATATCCTAAGCTCAATCTGCAATTTCTCAGCCCGCAAACCTTCACATCTAAGAACCTTGCAAATTGTTGCTAGGAAACAAATAAAGAACCACACGATTGCTAAGGGGGTAGCCTAAGCTTTTATAGCAATCGAGGATGAGTACTAACCCTAAAGGGTTTCCTCCTAATCGTCGTCTTTCTTCTTTTCAGATTAGGAGTCGTTCTGCAATTTTCTAATCATCTTCTTGCTTCTTTGCCGAATCTGCACTTTCATGATTTCTGTTGATTAGGATGTTTGCCGAGACGCCGTCAACAATGTTACACAAGATGTCGTAGAAGATGCTTCGACATTCTTTGTAGCATGTTTCTTCAGTTCCTTTAAAAATCAGCCAATCTCTAAAACCGTCGTAACTACACCATGTAATTCCTAGCTAGGGTTTGTACATAAAATGTACATGACTTGCCTATCCTGATACCCTAAGTCAGCCCTAGATGACAATCGTAGACAAGTAAACCAAAACTCAAATATGACCCAATTTAATATGGCTACTACGCGGAGGAGCATGCATCCATATTGAACCGTCCAATTCATCTGGCCTTTCTCCCTATGAATGCTACGCGGGGGCGCACCTACTCACAGGTTCGAATGCGCTTTGAGTGTTGAGGTTTGGGTGGTATCTCGCTTGACTTGTAATTATTTGCGAATAAGTGTTTTATTACTCTCTGAGTGTATATCGATACAATCTTAACTTGAATAATCAATTACGAATCCATGCATAGATGATTCTTTAACCAATTTCATGCAAGTATGATTAAATCCGGTTTTAATCTTTGCATGTGGGTGGTAGTTAAACATACACTAACTCATGCTTATAACACTATTCATACATTCATATCCATATTATAAATGTAAAGCCGCAAGCATAGCCTAGCCCGTATTAAAACTTAAGGGAAATCGAAATGCAAATCCTAAGACTAAGTCTTCTGGATTTGAACCGGTCTCCTCCTCTTGGACTCCCACTGGCTCCGAGCCTCCTTAAGAACTCCATCTTGATTTCTTCTTGCGACTGTCTTCGTAATTATAATTTAAATAAATAAATGAAATTACAGAAGTAACGACACATATGCCACAATTAATACAACCCAAATCTAGCAACTCGCAGGTTGCAAAATAAACCGAAATCTAAACCGGGCTTGGCTACACTTCATATTGATGTAGAAATTTTGGGGCTATGAAGAACTTATATGGCGGCGAAAGCAACAATAAATAAACCCCAAGAACTATCCAAGAACATCAAACCATTAAATCTCAAGGCAAAACTGAAATCACAAGTTTACCTTCGGTTTGTTCGAATCGGTTTGAAGAATGCTTCGGATCTTCAACTCTAGCCAAGTCCACACTGATAGGATGATCACTTAAGAATCCTACACTCTTCTACCTTACTAGAATAGAAGAGTGAGCAAGAGAGGGGAGGGAAGGAGGATTCAGCCGAGAGCTTCGCAATAGAGAGAGAGAGAGAGAGAGAGAGAGAGAGAGAGAGAGAGAGAGCTTCTTTAACTTTTGTGATATTTTGTTAAGTGTAATGACTTGTGTGGGATGTTGTGTATATGAATTGATGTGTGTTGGGTTAAGGTATATGATGATGGTCATTGGGTGGCCTCCAGTAATCACACTTACCCAACAAAATTAGGATAGTGTGTATCTAGTTATCATCCACTTAACCAAAGTTAGTGGAGAAAGGGACCCACCCTTTGCTCCACTATTGGGACTTGATTGGGCCGGCCACTAGGGCCTCGTGGCACGAAGCCCAATGTTTCGGCCATGAGGTCTTGTGCTGCGTCCAACTTACCCCCGAACTTATCGTACAAAGTCCGACGCGACATCGACGAAAGACTTAGTCTTTCTCGATTCGTGTGTCACATTCAATTACACATATCCATGGCCCAAAACGTCCAGTTTTGTCCATGCCTCTCTTTCGAGTATTACCGACCTTTCCTTGTCTCTCATAATCCATATCTTATGTGTGTGACCCTCTAGGTTCATGCCAACGTCAACGGATCGGCAAAAAATTCCTTTTTACCCGATCCATCATAAGTGGTCTCTAGTAAGACGTTATGATTACCCGACGTGCTTGATGATCGATGATTCGATTCAACCTCATGTAGTACATGTCGCTATCCGTTTATCGCCTGGTATCTAGATTGATCATAAGGCATAGAGACGTCACCCTTATTTAATCAATCTCTGTTTCTTGATCTGTGAGATTACTGAATATTGATAACTCGTATCGTTGGCTTGACCATGCTCTCTCTTCAGTTAATCTCTATCGAGTGGCCTAAACAGATACCTTTCTCATACCATAGTATGAGGGATAAATCCCTTAGCCGCCTTTCATATCACTCATACAATTCGTCCATGTGTCAATCATGTTCGTTTCAAATGCGGTTCTTTACTGTATAGCGATAACAAAGACTCCTTGGTGTAAGAATACGACGACAAGCTACCACAATTGAATATGTTCATGACTGTATCTATGCAACATTATTCAGTGCGGGTCGTCCAATATCACTCACCCGAGTGATATCTATGATATGATTCTGGGAGCCCCTCCCAATGGTAAATAGAACTATACCACAAAGAATCATCCTCATACTTGGTCGCTTCATTGAAGCATATTTGACCAGGGACCCGTTAAGTGTGACCCGTATAGATATATGATTCTACTACTTTGATGGACATATATCATATCATATTTAACCTATTACTTCAACACATAAGTAATATAATGCCGATTTTATATATTGCAAATGATTATTAATAAAGGATCATCATGTGAGTTAATTAGGCATCTGTTAGGATTATGCCCTAGTCCGATGTAATTCCTTAATCTATATTGTAACGGACATCATTCTTCTACATAATAAAAGGCATAATATTACTAATGTGTTGTAGTAATATATCTAATGTAATTCGATCTATGTCATAATGTGTGTAACCACTTATAGTAGAACTATAGATCAGAAAGAATTGCATTCGATAAAGTTCCTGATCAGCTAAGCTTCTTCTGAAGCGATCAGTATGAGACTAACTCCTTGTGATCATGCTCTATTGATCATGGAAAAGTGTGTGCCGGAGTTATATCATAGATACCACCAGGTCGATGATATCGGACAACCCGATTGTGAGTATGCTGCATAGATCCAGTCATGAGATACTCACATATCATAGCTTGTCATTATATCCTAAGACCAATGAGTCTTTATGTATACTATGTAACGAATACCTAAGTTTGACCTAGTCTAACGTTATCTGTAAAAGGGTATAACGGCTTTGATTAGCTTGGATATTCATTGCATTAGTGAACTCGAAAGGCGTCTGAGGGATTTATCACTCATACTTCGGTATGAGAAAGATATCCGTTTAGGCCACTTGATGAGTATGACTGAAGGAATAGCACGGCCGTGCAGGTGATATCTTAGTATCAGTTTTCAGTCATCTCAGATACAAGAAACAGTGATTGATAAATTAGGATGACCATTCTATGCCTATTGATCAATCTGGATATCGGTTTGATAAAAGGATATTGACATGTACGATAACAGGTTAAGTCAAATAATCGATAATCACGAACGTTGGGTAATCATAATGTCTTGCCGGAGGCCACTTATGATACAAAGGGTAAAATAGTAATTTACCAATCTGCCAACTGTTCGTGAGCCTAGAGGGTCACACGCATTAAGCACGATACATGTCAAATAGTTATGGATGGAAATGGAAAACGATTCGGTAGTTTTTTGGCCTAAGGTTTAAACCAGACGGTTGAAGAAATTAATTCGAGAAATTAAACCGTTTTGTCTAAACCGAAATTAGAACTCAATTTAATGGGTTTAATTTGGGTTTTAGTTAAACGGGCTTAAAGCCCATTTAGGAATTTAAGGGATGAATGGGGAAAATTTCAAATAGGTGTTTAAGAGGGTTAGATATGCAATTATTAATTTGAAATTCAATTATTAATTTCAAATTAAAATTGCAAAATATCTTCCACATTTTTCTCTAACCATTTGGCAACCATTCTCCCTCATCCTCTCCCTCTCTTGGCCGAAATCCTCAACCTTTCTATTCATCATTTTTTGTCAAAAATTCTCAAGAACATTCATACCAAAAGTGTGAGAGAAAACCATTTCAGTTGTGGTGCTTGTGTGGACCTAATAGAGAAAAACTTCCATTGTGTTTTCATCGATTTATAAAGATATTTTTCAGATTTGAAAAGGTTGATAACATGCTGAATTTTTCATTAAGATCTTCGTATTATTTGATCACCATGGTTACATAACTTCCGCTGCATGAAATGTATCGTTTGGAACCTATGGTGATCTCTTTCAGTGGTATCAGAGGATGGTTGTTATGGACTTTTTTCAACATGTTTAATTCTGATTTTTTTTTGTGTTTATATGTTCATCACCTTAGCATGCATGTAATTGAAAAAAAAATCAGATTTAATTGATTTTGGAAAAGTTGGAAAATATTTTTTTTTGGGTGTTTCGGGTTAGCCATGGCTGACCAGGGTCGAGTCCCATGGTGGACCACGGAATGCCCTAGGGCAGACCATGGTCGGCACCAAGGGCCGACAAGGGTCGCCTACGGGCGACCATGGCAGCCCTCGCGGGCGACCACGGTCTGCCCATGGGGGAGACCATGGCAGCCCTCGCGGGCCACCATGGTTGCCTCGCGGGCGACCAGGTCTGCCCTAGGGGCGACCATGGCAGCCCTCACGAGCTACCATGGTCGCTCCTGTGATCGACCACGGTCAGCTCCGCAGGCGATCTCGGCAGCCCTCGCAGGCCACCGTGGTTGCTTCCGCGGGCGACCTCGGTTGGGCCGGTTTGGCTCGACCATATTCGAGCTGAACCGGCTGGTTCGCGAGAATAATTTGAAACCCTAAAAAAGTTTTAATTTTCAGATTTGGTTCGGTTTCGATAAACCAGCGAGAACCGGGTCAAAATTCAATTAATTAATTAAACCATCCGGTTTCGATAAACTGGAATTTTTCCACACTTTCTAGACTTGCATTGCGTGTTGCTTAATTTTGGGTTGTAGTAAATACGGCCTGCGTGTCGTGATTTGTATTTATTTATTTTATTTAAATTTGTAATCACGAAGACCGACACAAGAAGAAAGTCAAGAAGAAGACTCGGATTGGAGGAGGCTCGAAGCCAGTGGGAGTTCACAAGAATGGAGCAAGTTTAGTTCTTGAAGACCATGTCTTTAGGATCAGTATTGCTAGATTCTTAGGAACTTAAGATGGGCTTAGTTATGCATATATTTATCGTTACATTTATATGCTTGAATGTATGAATGTATGATAGTTTAAATATACAAGTTCATGTATGATTTGCTATCACCCACATGCAAAGATTAAAATCGGAATTTAATCAGACTCGCATGTAACCTGCTAAGAGATCATCTTTGCATGAATTTGCAATTGATGATTCCAGATTAAGATTGTATCGATATGCAATCAGACTTTTATAATTCACTTAAACGCAATAATTACAAGTCAAGCGTGATACCATCCAAGTTTGGGCACTCAAAAGGGCTTTAACCCTATGGATGTCGGTACGCCTCCGTGTAACATTCATAGAGAAAAGGTCTTGATGAGATGGGTAGTTCTATGTGGGTGCGTGCGCCTCCGCGTAGTAGCCACATTAGTTCTATCCATAGTTCAAGCTTGGTAGACTTGTCTACGATTGTTAGCTAGGGCTGACCTAGGGTATCAGTATAGGGTATGCCACGTACTTACAAGTACAGACCCTAGCCAGGAACTACATGGTCTTGTAGATGGATGTATTCCTACCTTTATGCTCTCAATTGGAGCAGTGAGCCTCCGTTTACTTCAATTGAGAGTATGATAGGATCCTGATTCAGATTCTAAAGTTAGAATCAAAAAGTGTTTTATAACTAAATCTCCAACTTCAATTTTAATTAATACTGATTAAAATTTGTTTACTGTGTAGATATAAAATGGCAAACACGAATCATTCTGGTAACAACGTGCTTAGGTCACTAATCGAGCATGATAAGCTTAACGGCGTAAACTTTCTTGATTGGGACCGGAATTTGAGACTAGTTCTCAAGCATGAACGCAAGGGATTATATCCTTACCCAGGAACAACCACCTACTGAGCCAACACTGAACGCCTCAAGGGCGCTAAGGGATGCCTACCAGAAATTCCTTAGCGACCGGATCGACGTGCAGTGCATCATGATGGGCAGTATGGTGCCTGACTTGCAAAACCAGTTCTTGGACATTTCCGATGATCCCAAAGCCTGCATAGCAGATATCGAGAAAATGTTCAAAGAGAAAGCGCGTGTCGAAAGATACGACACTTTCAGTGAACTGATGTCTTGTAAGCTGAAGGCTGGAGCTCCTGTTAGTCCCCATTTCCTTAAGATGAAACGTCTTTTGGAACACTTGACCAGACTCGGTCATCCTGTGGATAAGGAAATGTCTGCAGACTTTGTGCTGCATTCACTTCCAGAGACATATCGTGATTTCGTTGGAAATTACAATATGCATGACATAGATAAGACTGTGACAGAGCTTCATGGTATGCTCGTGGCTGCTGAAAAGAACCTCAAGGGCAAGACCAAGGAGGTTCTTATGGTCAACAAGTAAGTGAGCTTCAAGAAAGCCAGCCTGGGCAATGATAAGGCCCCTATGCACCTAGCAGGGAAGATTCGATAACCTAAGGGTCCAGCAGCTCCAAAGGCTGTTGAGAATCCTAAGAAGGATGTCATCTGCTTCTATTGCCAAGGACAGGGGCACTGGAAAAAGGATTGTAAGGAACACAAGCTGTTTCTTAGGAAGAGTGGAGCTTCCACATCTTCAGGATCAGGTATTTTTGTTATTGAGCTCAATCTCAGTTTATCTACTTCAGATTCTTGGGTACTTGATACCGGTGCAGAATCTCACATTTGTTTTAATGTTCAGGCTCTGGGAAGTAGAAGAGAAGTGGGCAGGGGCGAGGTGGACCTACGAGTTGGTGACGGCAATCAAGTCTTGACAACTGCAGTAGTAGATATTAGTCTCAATTTGCCCAGTGGGCTAGTTTTGTTATTAAACAATGCTCATTGTGTACCTGCTTTTCGCAGGAATATTATTTCTATATCCTTGCTAGACAAGGAAGGATATTTTTTTTCTATTGACAATGGAATTTTCAATATTTTCAAGAATAATATGTTTTATTGCAATGCTTCATTGGTTGGTGGTTTATATATTCTTAATATTCAAAAAACTGACACTAGCTCGATATTTAATATAAATAACAAAAGGGTTAAATCCCATGATTTAAACCAGACTGTGATATGGCACTGCCGCTTTGGCCATATAGGCCAGAAATGCATCTCAACACTTCACAAATGTGGACTTCTAAGTCCGTTTGAATTCACTTCAATTGAGGGATGCGAGTCATGTCTTATGGGAAAAATGACAAAGGCATCTTTTGCCGGTTTAGGTGAAAGGGCTAGTGACTTATTGGGTCTCATTCATTCCGATGTAGGTGGGCCTATGAGCACTCAGGCCAGAAGAGGTTTTCACTATTTCGTTACATTTACTGATAACTTCAGTAGATATGGGTATGTTTATCTTATGAGACGTAAATCGGAAACCTTTAACAAGTTCAAAGAGTTCCAGAACGAAGCACAAAACCAACTTGGTAAAAGTATAAAGGCGCTTCGATCTGACAGAGGCGGTGAGTACTTGGATCAAGAATTTCACAGTCATTTAAAGGTGTGTGGGATCCTCTCTGAATTGACTCCACCGGGAACACCTCAAATGAATGGTGTATCCGAACGGAGAAATCGGACCCTGCTTGACATGGTTCGATAAATGATGAATCAGGCTGACCTCCCTATCTCCTTCTGGGGCTATGCCCTAGAAACGGCCGCATTCATATTGAATCGGGCTCCTAAAAAGGCAGTGGAAAGCACTCCATACGAAGTATGGAACGGGAAGAAACCCTTATTAGCTTTCCTTAAGGTTTGGGGATGTGAAGCTTACGCCAAGCGTCTGCTAGGCGATAAGCTCGAACCCAAATAAGATAAATGTGTCTTTGTGGGGTACCCCAAAGAAACAAGGGGGTACTATTTCTACAAACCTAGCGAGAACAAAGTTTTTGTTGCTCGAGGAGGGGTATTTTTGGAAAAGAAATTTATTTCCAAAAGTGCTAGTGAGAGTGCCGTGCATCTTGAAGAAATTCAAGAAGATACGGAACAACCTATTATGCCGAATGTAGAAATACAGGAGCTAGAAGAGGTCATTGATCAAGAACCAATCCCCAAACCTATTCTAGATGGTCCAAGAAGGTCTGAGAGATCTCGTCAAGTTCCTATCATATATGGCTTTCTAGCCACTGAAGGAAATGACTTGATGTTGGTGGATCAGGATGATCCAGAAACCTACAAACAAGCTTTGGCCAGTCTAGACTCCGAAAAATGGCAGAACGCCATGAATGAGGAAATGAAATCCATGTCTGACAACCAAATCTGGCGCTTGTGGATCAAACCATTGGGATAAAACCCATCGGTTACAAATGGGTCTATAAAATTAAGACCGACATGGATGGAAAACCTCAGACCTATAAAGCTAGACTGGTTGCGAAAGGTTATCGCCAGATCGAAGGTATCGATTATGACGACACCTTTTCACATGTGGCTATGGTCAAGTCTATCCGGATCATTCTAGCCATAGCAGCATACTACGACTATGAGATATGGCAAATGGATGTCAAAACCGCCTTCCTTAACGGGAACTTAGAAGAGGATGTGTGTATGACACATCTCGAGGGTTTTGTTGATCCAGAGAATCCCAGAAAGATTTGTAAGCTGCTTAGATCCATTTATGGATTAAAGCAAGCTTCACGGAGTTGGAACATTCGTTTTGATGAAGCTGTAAGGGAATTCGGTTTTATCAAAAATGAAAGTGAACCTTGCGTATATAAGAAAGCGAGTGGGAGTAAAATTGTATTCCTAGTGCTATATGTCGATGACATATTGATCATCGGAAATGACATCCCAACCTTGCTTGAGGTTAAAGTTTTGTTACGGAAATGCTTCTCGATGAAGGACTTAGGTGATGTTGCTTTCATTCTGGGCATCAAGATCTACAGAGATCGACCAAAAAGAATATGGGGCCTAAGTCAGAGCACTTACATAGATAAGGTGTTGAGAAGATTCTCAATGCTTGAATCTAAGAAAGGATACTTACCCATGCGGCATGACATTAAGCTCAGCAAACAACAGAGTCCTAAGACTCCTGATGAGCTAAGAAAAATGAGAAAGATCCCATATGGTTCGGCTGTGGGATCCATCATGTATGCCATGATTTGCACGAGACCAGACATCTCGTTCGCATTAAGCTGTACCAGCAGATATCAATCTAACCCAGGCTAGGAGCACTGGATTGCTGTCAAGAGTATCCTTAAATATCTAAGGAGAACTAAAGACGCATTCCTAGTGTATGGTGGGAAGGATGGAGAACTAGCAGTCAAAGGATATGTTGATGCTAGTTTTCAGACAGATCCTGATGATTTCAAATCACAGGCAGGATTTGTATTCATGTTAAATGGCGGAGCATTCAGCTGGAAGAGCATCAAGGAAGCCACAACTGCCGATTCTACAACAGAGGCTAAATACATAGATGCAGCAGAAGCAGCTAAGGAAGCAGTATGGGTTAGAAGCTTTCTAACCGGATTAGATGTAATGCCGCAAGCGTCTGATCCAGTAAGCTTGTTGTGTGACAACACGGGGGCCATAGCGTTAGCTCAAGAGCCCAGATTCCACAACAGAACTAAACACATACAGAGGAAGTATCACATTATCAGAGAATATATCGATAACGGTGATATGGAGATTACTTATGTACCGATTGATGGCAATGTTGCTGATCCCTTCACAAAGGCTTTACCGCAGCCCAAGCATAAGGCGCACGTGAAGTCTATGGTGGTAGATTGGAACTTAGGTTGGAACTAGGGGCAAGTGGGAGATTGTCAGGATTATGCCCTAGTCCGATGTAATTCCTTAATCTATATTGTAACGGACATCATTCTTCTACATAATAAAAGGCATAATATTACTAATATGTTGTAGTAATATATCTAATGTAATTCAATCTATGTTATAATGTGTGTAACCACTTATAGTAGAATTATAGATCGGAAAGAATTGAATTCGATAAAGTCCCTGATCAGCTAAGCTGCAGGTGATACCTTAATATAAGTTTTCAGTCATCTCAGATATTGATAAATTAGGATGACCATTTTATGCTTATTGATCAATCTGAATATCGGTTTGATAAAAGGATATTGACATGTACGATAACATGTTAAGTCGAATAATTGATAATCACGAACGTTGGGTAATCATAATGTCTTGCTAGAGGCCACTTATGATGGAAAGGGTAAAATAGTAATTTACCAGTCTGCCAACTGTTCGTGAGCCTAGAGGGTCACACGCATTAAGCACGATACATGACAAATAATTATGGATGGAAATGGAAAACGATTCGGTAGTTTTCTGGCCTAAGGTTTTAACCAGACTGCAGTTACGACGGTTTTAGAGGTTGGCTTATTTTTAAAGGAAATAGAAGAACATGTCACAAAGAATGTCAAAGCATTCTATGCGACATCTTGTGTGACATTGTTGATGGCGTCTCGGCAAACATCGTGATCGACAGAAATCAGGAAAGTGCAGTTTCTGCAGAAAGTACGAAGACGATTAGGAAATTCCAGAACGACTCCGATTCTGGAAAGAAGAAAGACAGTGGTTAAGAGGAAACCCATTAGGGTTAGTACTCATCCTCGATTTCTATAAAAGCTTAGGCTACCCCCTTAGCAATCGTGTGGTTCTTTTATTGTTTCCTAGCAATAATTTGCAAAGCTCTTAGACGTGAAGGTTTGCGGGCTGAGAGTTGCAGATTGTGCTGAGGATATTGTGCATCACATAACTTTTGAGAGTTAGGTGATTGAGGGTTTATTGATCGCGTGAGTGAAGACTGCACACAACCACCAAGTTATACGAAGACTTGAACTGACAGAGCAAGGCGATTGCTCGAAGAGTGGAATCAAGATGGACTCTTGGATTCAGGGGGAGACCCTGAGATAGGATGATCACAGGTACTTGTATGTTCTGACGGATTACTGATAAGTGAAACCTTTCCACTAGGCTGAGAGCCCCTAGACGTAGGTGACGTTGCACCGAACTGGGTCAACAATCTGTTGTGTCATTATTTATAGCTTTATATTTACTGTCCTGCATTATCTACACAAGAAGTCATACAAAATGCTATAGTTTCATACATAACATTGTGTGTGGCATCTTGCACCTTCAGCTTCAGATGAGGACACTAGCTGATCAAAATTTCAATTGGTATCAGAGGAGGCACCTACAGCTTTAGGTGATTTCCTAAACAAATATTTTGATCAAAGATGGACAATACCAGAGAAGGAGGATCCATAAATCGACCACCTGTTCTAGATGAAAGTAACTACGGCTACTGGAAGGCTCGGATGTGTGCCTTCATGAAGTCACTTGACAACAAAACTTGGAAGGTTGTGTTCAATGGTTGGAATGCCGTGCAACTCAGTGACAACGATGGTAATCCTATCGGTCCAAAACCAGAAAAAGATTGGACTGGTGATGAAGACGAGGAATCACTGGGAAACTCTCGAGCTCTGAATGCTATCTTCAACGGCGTTGACAAGAACGTATTCAGACTAATCAACACGTGCACAATAGCCAAATCCGCATGGGACATCCTTGCAGTTGCATATGAAGGAACAACCAAGGTTCGAGAACAAAAACTGCAATACTTAACAACCAACTTCGAAGCCCTTGTTATGAAAGAAGACGAATCAATCGCAGAATTCAATGTTCGTATTCGTGATCTAGCCAATGAATCCTATTCTCTGGGAGAACCGATGTCTGATGAAAAATTGGTTAGAAAAACCCTTCGTGCTCTTAGCCTGAGATTTAAGATGAAGATCACTGCTATTGAGGAAGTTCATGACCTCAAGATCTTAAAATTCGATGAGCTAATGGGGTCCCTAATGACCTATGAGTTATCTCTGCCCAATATTGACAAAAGGAATAAAGGAGTTGCTTTCAAAAGCTCAACACACAAGCAACCAGAACCTGAGGATTCTGATTCCGAAGAAGACATCGACGCTACAATGGCTCTTCTCACAAAAAATTACAACAAAGTCATGAGAAGATTCAGTCGAATGGGTGGACGGAATGTCACAACAAATGCCAGAAACAAAGCTCCACAAAAAGCTCAAACATGAGGAAGTCTTGACACACCAAACAGGAGTGGAGAAGAAAACAACAAGAACAAAGGACTTCAATGCCATGAATGTGAAGGATTCGGCCATCTTCGCAGAGAATGTCCAAATTTCCTCAAACAACAAAAACGAGGATATAATGCCACCCTATCAGATGAGGACAATGAAGATAGTGGATCTGAAGAGGTAAGCTACTTTGTTGCATTCACTACTACTATTCCTACATGTAACCTTGATAATTCTGCCAATATCAATGATGATCACCACCATCCAACTCCAAATGAGAATTGGACTAAAGAGCAACTTGTCGAGGCATACAAAAGCTTCCACACCAGATGGATCAAGGAAACTCTGATCCTTGACCAACAAGGAGAACGGATCATCAGCCTTACCAATGACAAGTCTAGATTCCTAGAGACAATCGTGGAGCTAAAACGCGAAATCACCAGACTCAATAGAGAGATTAGTCTTATGACTAAGTCAGTAAAGATGATGAATCCTAGTACAGAAAGCCTTGACAAAATCCTATCAGTAGGAAAGCAGTCCAAGGATATGACGGGACTGGGGTACACACACAATATCCCCTCGCCAACTGTCACGAAGTTTGTCCCACAACAAGCCATGGTTGACAAGAAACCACTGGATGCCACAACACATCCTACAGGACGACCTACAAAAAGTTTCATGACATCGTCTACAACATGTTCTTGTCAAGCAACTATCAAAAGACATCCTCCACGTAGACAACAATACTACAGATACCAGCTTATCAATATCAGTGGATATGTCAATACTGTGGTCAACGAGGACACATCAGACCATTTTGCTTTCAACTCCATGGGAAGAAGCAAGCTCAGATACCACAGAGACAAAGGAGACATCAAAGGCATCTCTCAACTCCTCAGAAAACATCCCGCCTTGAATGGAAACCTAAGAATCTAGTCTATCGAGCTAATGTTGCGTATACATCCTTGAGTGCCTCAACAAACAAGGACTGGTATCTCGATAGTGGATGTTCTCGACACATGACAGGTACTCCAGAATTTCTTTCCAATCTCAAATTATATACAAACTGCTATGTTACTTTTGGAGAGGATTCAAGCTCGAATCATTGGAAAAGGAGTACTCAAGCATCCAGGAGCCACTTGCTTAACTGAAGCATTACTTGTAGAAGGACTTAAGGCAAACCTGATTAGCATCAGCCAGATCTGTGATCTGGGTTCAGAAGTGAAGTTCACTAAAGAAGCTTGTATAGTTAAAGACTTCGATCAAGTCACTATTCTACAAGGAATTCGCTCAATGGATAATTGTTACATCTGGTCGCCTGAATCACATATCGAAGCGGCAAAGTGACTTGTCTCCAAAGTAGAAGAAACCAATCTCCGAGCAGGCCATTACTGGGATTTCGAACCTGAAAATAGTAGAAGGAAAGATCTGCGAAGAATGTCAGATTGGAAAGCAAACCAAGATGTCACACAAGAAGCTGCAGCATATCACCACCTCTCGAGTGCTTGAGCTAATACATGTTGACCTCATGGGGCCAATGCAAGTTGAAAGTCTTGGAGGAAAACGATATGTCTTTGTATGTGTAGATGATTACTCACGATACACTTGGGTTGACTTCCCTCGTGACAAATCAGATACCTGCTCGATCTTCAAGAATCTGTGCATCCAGGTCCAATGAGAAAAAGGGGAGACAATTGGCAAAATAATTCGCCTTCGTAATGATCATGGTCGAGAGTTCGAAAACAGCAAATTTGCAGAGTTCTACAACTGAGAAGGGATAGCTCATGAGTTCTCAACACCAATCACTCCCCAACAGAATGGCATTGTTGAGCGCGAAAACAGGACTCTACAGGAGATGGCTAGAATGACGATGCTGGCAAAAGATATACCAACTCACTTTTGGGAAAAAGCACTTAACACTGCTTGCCATATCCACAATCGAGTCACTCTCCGACCAGGTATGTCAGTAACTCATTATGAAATATGGAGGGGGAGAAAGCCAATGTTAAGTACTTCCACATCTTTGGATTGACCTGTTATATTCTGGCTGATAGAGAGCCTCGTCGAAAACTTGATCCAAAGAGTGATGAAGGCATCTTCCTTAGTTACTCAAGGAATAGTCGATGACATTGTTTTTGGAGGGATGTCAAGCATGATGGTAGAGATATTTATTCAACAGATGCAATCAGAATTCGAGATGAGCATGGTGGGAGAGTTTACCTATTTTCTAGGCTTCCAAATCAAACAGCTAAAAGATAGCATCTTCATATCTCAGAGCAAATATGCGAAGAATTTTGTCAAGAAGTTTGGACTAGAGAAAACTTCACGTAAACGGACACCTACAGCTACACATATCAAGCTAACTAAAGATTATCCAGGAGAAGCCGTCGACCAACACCTATACAGAAGCATTATTGGTAGCCTTCTCTACCTTACTGCCAGTCGACCAGATATTGCCTACTCCGTGGGAGTATGTGCACGATATCAAGCTAATCCTAAGGTTAGTCATCTATCCCCAGCTAAAAGAATTATAAGATATGTCTCTAGGACTACAGACTTGGGTTTATTATACTCATTCGACACATCCTCTACCCTGGTGGGGTATTGTGATGCTGATTGGGCCAGAAACACAGCAGATAGGAAGAGCACATCTGAAGGATGCTTCTTCCTTGACAATAACCTCATATCATGGTTTAGTAAAAAGCAAAACTGTGTTGCCTTGTCCACTGCTGAATCTGAGTATATAGCTGCCGGGAGTAGTTGCACACAATTGTTATGGATGAAGCAGATGCTAGTCGAATACAATGTCAGACAAGAAGCCATGACTTTATATTGTGATAATGTCAGTGCCATCAACATCTCTAAAAATCATGTCCAACACAGCAAGACCAAGCACATTGACATTAGACACCACTTCATTCGCGAGCTGGTCGAAGATAAGAAGATCATCCTAGAGCACATCCATACAGAGAAGCAACTTGCTGACATTTTCACGAAGGCATTAGATGCGAGCAGATTTGAGTACCTCAGGTCGTCACTCGGTCTGTGCACCATTAACGAGCAATAGAAGTTGCAGAAACGGTTGAAAGAAGTTAGTTGGTGCCTTTTCATGAACCGGTTCAAAATCCCAACACATGCCATTGGGCCAAGCATACCAAAAGCCCATATAAAGAATGGAAAGGTCAACAGATACGCTCGGTCTCTAACAGATTTGATTTGATTCAACCTGCTTTCAAAAACAAAACCTAGTCTGCCTCTTCTCATTTTCACTCTCGTCTCCCACATCTCTCTGCAACGAAAACCTCACTACCCACACAAAAATGGTGAAGACACGGAGCACTCTAGCACCAAAGAAGGCCACGGGTAGTCAACGATCCGAACCCAAGAAGGCAGAACCAAAAAACTCCAAGAGCAGCAATCCAAAAACCAACAAGCATGGAGTCCGAATCAAAGGACTAAAGACGCAGAAGAAAGCCGAGGAATCTCCCAAAGAAACCTCACCGGAGGAAGCCCCAATGCCCACCTTTTCCCGAGTTCCTAAACGGTCTCGAACCGGAAGCTCTGCATTCTCCATGACAGACCTAACAGGGTCAGAAAGGGAGACTGATCTTGGCCAAGGAAGTCGAGAAGCTTCCATGCAGATTGTTCCTGTTCCAGTATCAGCAAATGTCCCACATATCGACTCCTCCATTATTTCAAACACCGATACCTCTAGAAATAGTGATTTGTTAAAGTCACTATTGGAAAACCAAGACCCACCTGAAGAAAGTGTGGTAGAGGAACTGATAAATCCTAAAGGAGAAAAAGGAAGATTTGACCCCGGTCAGTTACGGGTTGGAACGTATTGCTGAAGGAGAAGAAGAGGAAGAAGGTACAATAGATTTCATTCCTGAAGCCACGAAGGAAGCTGTGGTAGAAGAAGATGTCGCTGACTCGGAAGAAACCGAGGAACAAGCTGAGAAGGAAAAAAGTGTCGCCACCAATAACACTAAAGAAGCCCCTCTGGATGCCAGAGAAGATGGGACAGAAGATGCTACTGAGACAGCACACACAGTGTTATCTTCCCTGAAGAAAAATGTATTAGAAGAGAATGAAAGTTTAGCAGTGATAGTGAAAAACTCAAGGAAACCAAAAAGAGGAAGGAAGTAAAAGATGCAGTGATGGAAGAATGTTGTCTCCAAAAGGAGATTGGTAGATGAAGCAACAGATGAAGATGTAGAGGAGGTTACTGCAAGGGAAGCAAAGAAGGAAAAAAGCCTGAAGACGGTCAAGAACACCTCAAGTGTTCCTTACGACAATGTGTCGTTTCACTCTGCGGATAGTGCTAAACGATGGGAACTTGTGTTCCAGAGAACGGCTTATCCAGAGAAGACCCTGTCATCGGAGCTATTGGGACTAGAAGCCATTGTCCAACTCTTGGAGTAGGCAGAGCTTATGAAGATCGTCACGAACATTGGTAACCACTATCCCCTCTTAGTCAAGGAATTCATCGCTAACTTGCCTACTAGGTTTGGTACTCCTGATAATCCGGACTGTGAGAAGGTATATGTCAGAGGCCTTCGTTTCAACATTTTCTCTGACATCATTAATGCCTTCCTGGGGAGAAAGCGTGTTCGTTCTGTGCCTCCACCTGACCTGAACAAGGTCCTCAAGGAGATTACCAGAGACAAAAGCAGAATGTGGCCTACCAAGGGCACTGTGGCAGCCTCGGACCTTACATCCAAGTACTCCATTCTCTTTCGTATCGGAGGGGCAAATTGGGCTCCCTCCACACACGCATCATCCATCAAACCAGAGCTGACGATACTCATCTTTCAAATAGGTACTGGGTCTACTCTTGATTTTGGGCAATTTGTGATTGATCATCTTATTCGACATGCCAGATCACTTGCTGTAAAAATACCTATTGCCTTTCCCTCCCTTATCTCTGAGCTGCTTCTACATCAACACCCCGGGGTGTTGAAGACAACAGATAAGGTTGGCAAACACGGAGGACTGATTGTGGTGAGCCACAAGCTGTTCGAGGCCAAGCATGCTCCTAATCTTGTCAGGCCAGAAGCCAAGGCAACGACCAGTCGAGCCACAAGTGCCGCCCCTCCAACAAAGACCACCAGCAGGGATGCAATCATGCTAGAAAGAGAGATAGCTGTACTGGACAAAGACATCGTCAACCTAAGGACAGCTCTAAAGCATCTCTCCCAGCGAAGATCACACTGCGCCAACCTGCTGAAGTCCATGTCCCCGCCAGGCTCCGAAGATGATGATACCACCTCACTACCAAATGCTCCAGAAGAAACTCCTCAAGATGCCTCCACTGAAGCTACAGAAGAAGAGATTGCGAATTCCAGCAGCAGCTCTATTTGATTTTAAGAAACTTTCTGATTTCCGAACAACTGAACACTTTTTAATTTGTATGTTTGTTGAACAATGTTTCATGTGTATTCTGGACTGCTGATCGAGGATATATATGAGTTAAGTTTGTGTTTGCTTCTTATTACCCTGTTTTGTTAGAAATATTTGCTTAAGTTTGGCTCTTTTTGAGCCAGCAAGGGGGAGTAAGATATAATGACGACGCATTGATACGCGTTATGATATGCAAGGAGACGCAACGACGCAATGACTGCCATCTTGCAATGACGCAATGACTGCCGATCTTATTGCAAGCAAAAGATGACGACAAATGCGACGCGGAATGCGACAAAGAATGTTGTCCTTAAAAATAGCCAAAGGGGGAGATTGTAATTACGACGGTTTTAGAGGTTGGCTTATATTTAAAGGAAATAGAAGAACATGTCACAAAGAATGTCAAAGCATCCTATGCAACATCTTGTGTGACATTGTTGATGACGTCTCGGCAAACATCCTGATCGACAGAAATCAGGAAAGTGCAGTTTCTGCAGAAAGTACGAAGACGATTAGGAAATTCCAGAACGACTCTGATTCTGGAAAGAAGAAAGACGGTGATTAAGAGGAAACCCATTAGGGTTAGTACTCATCCTCGATTGCTATAAAATCTTAGGCTACCCCCTTAGCAATCGTGTGGTTCTTTTATTGTTTCCTAGCAATAATTTGCAAAGCTCTTAGACGTGAAGGTTTGCGGGCTGAGAGTTGCAGATTGTGCTGAGGATATTGTGCATCACATAACTATTGAGAGTTCGGTGATTGAGGGTTTACTGATCGCGTGAGTGAAGACTGCACGCAACCACCAAGTTGTACGAAGACTTGAACTGACAGAGCAAGGCGATTGCTCGAAGAGTGGAATCAAGACGGAGTCTTGGATTCAGGAGGAGACCTTGAGATAGGTTGCACTATAAAACGTAGCATAAAGTATAGATCTAGGGATGATCACAGGTAATTGTATGTTCTGACGGATTACTGATAAGTGAAACCTTTCCACTAGGCTGAGAGCCCCAGACGTAGGTGACGTTGCACCGAACTAGGTAAACAATCTGCTGTGTCATTTTTAATAGCTTTATATTTACTGTCCTGCAGTATCTACACAAGAAGTCATACACAATGCTATAGCTTCATACGTGACATTGTGTGTGACATCTCGCACGACTAGCTGATCAAAATTTCACAGACGGTTGAAGAAATCAATTCGAGGAAATTAAACCGTTTTGTCTAAACCGAAATTAGAACTCAATTGAATGGGTTTTATTTGAGTTTTAGTTAAACGAGCTTAAAACCCATTTAGGGATTTAAGTTATGAATGGGGAAAAGTGCAAATAGGAGTTTAAGAGGGTTAGATATGCAATTATTGATTTGAAATTCAATTTTTAATTTCAAATTAAAATTGCAAAATATCTTCCACATTTTTCTCTAACCATTTGGCAACCACTCTCCCTCATCCTCTCCCTCTCTTGGCCGAAATCCTCAACCTCTCTATTCATCATTTTTTGTCAAAAATTCTCAAGAACATTCATACAAAAAGTGTGAGAGAAAACAATTTCGGTTGTGGTGCTTGTGTGGACCTAATAGAGAAACACTACCATTGTGTTTTCATCGATTTATAAAGGTATTTTTCATATTTGAAAAGGTTGATAACATGCTGAATTTTTCATTAATATCTTCGTATTATTCGATCACCATGATTACATAACTTCCGCTGCATGAAATTTATCGTTTGGAACCCATGGTGATCTCTTTCAAAATCACCAAGTATAGAGATATATACTCTCTAGATTTATCCACATAAGCAAGGCTCCTCAAATCCTTAAGGTTTCTTCTAACAAACTATGCTAGTTTTTGAGAGAAGAAGAAACAATTTGTGTGTGAGAGAGAGAGAGAGAAGAGGGACGATGACAATGGGGGTTAGGGTTCGGCCAAGAGAGGGATTAATTAGGGGATTTGCCATAAATCGGATATATGAAATATATCTGATTTTCCAAAAATAAATTCCCAAAAATCTCTCTCATTTATCTGAATATAATTATTTATTATAATTCATATTAAGAATGAGCTTAAAGACCAACTAGCTAATCTTTAATTAAACCCATTTCATTGGATTCTAATTAAATGTTTTAGCTAGACCGATCCAATTCCCTTAAATCGATTTCTAGTTTAATATAATTCGCTCCGATTTAATTAAATCGAAAGGTGAATTATCCCGATTCTAATACTTCTCAGATATTGACTTATACAAGACCCTTTTGAAAAAGATTCCCATGGGTTCCAAACAATAATTTCATGCAGCGGAGCGTAATTGAACGATGGGAATCAAATAAGAACTTGAATCTTAATGAGAAATTTAGCATGTTATAAAACATATACAATCTGAAAATTTACCTTCTTAATCAATTAAAACAAAAAGGAGTATTTCTCTATCGAGTCCACACAAGCACAACAACCACGGTTGGTTTTCTCTCACACACTTGCTAATGAATATGAGAAGAATTGAACAAAATGGCTATGGAGGAAATGATGAAATGGGAGGGTCGGCCATGAAGGGGGGATTTGGGGGGAGAATGCCAAAATTATGAGCCAAAAAAATGGAATGAAATATTGTGTAATTATAACAATTTATCACAAAAAATCTGATTTTGAATTTTAAATAAATAATTACACAACTTACCCATTTAAACTCATAATTGCACTCTTGCCTCATTCATGAATTAAAACCCTAAATGAGCTTCAAGCCCATTTAACTAAATCCAAATTAAAACCCATATAATTGAGTTCTAATTATGGTTTAGCTAAACCGGTCCAATTTCCGCAACTCGATTTCTTCAACCGTCTGGTTAATAAATCTAAGCCAGAAATCAACCGAATCGTTTTCAATTTGACTAAACTGAAAAGGGGATTCTCCCAATTTCCATCCATACTTATTTGTCACGTATTGTACTTAAAGCGTGTGACCCTCTAGGCTCACGACCCGTTGGAAGACTTGTAAAATTACTATTTTACCATTTCTATAATAAGTGTTCTCTAGAAAGACATTATGATTACCCAACGTTCGTGATTATCGATTATTCGACTTAACATGTTATCGTACATGTCACTGTTCTTTTATCAAACCGATATCAGGATTGATCAATAGCCATAGAATCGTCACCCTAATTTATCAATCATTGTTTCTTGATATCTGAGATGACTGAAAACTGATACTAAGGTATAACCTGCACGACCGTGCTATTCCTTCAGTCATACTCATCAAGTGGCCTAAACGGATATCTTTCTCATACCAAAGCATGAGTGATACATCCCTCAGACGTCTTTCGAGTTCACCAATGTAATTCAAAACCAAGCCAATCACAGCCGTTATGGCTACCCTTTTACAGGTAGCGGTAGACTAGGTCAAACTTAGAGATTTATTACACAGTGCACACAAAGACTCCTTGGTCTTATGATATAATGACAAGCTACGATCTGTGAGTATCTCATTACAGTATCTATGTTGCATACTCACAATCGGGTTGTTCGATATCATCGACATGATGAAATCTATGATATAACTCCGGCACATACTTTGCCATGATCAGTAGAGCATGATCACAAGGAGTTGGTCTCATACTAATCGCTTCATAAAGAAGCTTAGCTGATTTATTTAGTGGTTACACACGTAATGACATCCATGCTTATTTGTCACGTATTATACTTAAAGTGGTGACCCCTAGGCTCACGTCCCGTTGGCAGACTGGTAAAATTACTATTTTACCCTTTCCATCATAAGTGGTCTCTAGCAAGACATTATGATTACCCAACGTTCGTGATTATCGATTATTCGACTTAACATGTTATCGTACATGTCACTGTTCTTTTATCAAACCGATATCAGGATTGATCAATAGCCATAGAATCGTCACCCTAATTTATCAATCATTGTTTCTTGATATCTGAGATGACTGAAAACTGATACTAAGGTATAACCTGCACGACCGTGCTATTCCTTCAGTCATACTCATCAAGTGGCCTAAACGGATATCTTTCTCATACCAAAGTATGAGTGATACATCCCTCAGACGTCTTTCGAGTTCACCAATGTAATTCAAAACCAAGCCAATCACAGCCGTTATGGCTACCCTTTTACAAGTAGCGGTAGACTAGGTCAAACTTAGAGATTCATTACACAGTGCACACAAAGACTCCTTGGTCTTATGATATAATGACAAGCTACGATCTGTGAGTATCTCATTACAGTATCTATGTTGCATACTCACAATCGGGTTGTTCGATATCATCGACATGATGAAATCTATGATATAACTCCGGCACATACTTTGCCATGATCAGTAGAGCATGATCACAAGGAGTTGGTCTCATACTAATCGCTTCATAAAGAAACTTAGCTGATTTATTTAGTGGTTACACACGTAATGACATAGATCAAATTACATTCGATATATTACTACAACACATTAGTGAGAGAGATCACCACGGGTTCCAATCGATGAATATCATGCAGCGGACGTTATGTAACCGTGGTGATCGAAACATGCTATGATCTTAATGCAATTTCAACATGTTATATATATAAATATAAATCTGAAAGTTACCTCTTCTAATCGATGAAAACACAAGTATAGTGTGTCTCTATCAAGTCCACACAAGCACCACAACCGAAGAGGTTTTCACTCAATAATTTTGCTACTAATTTTTGAGAGAAACTTGACAACAATGGAGGATGAGAGGGAGAGGATTTTCGGCAATGAGGGGGAGAGAATGAGGGAGGAAGTTGCTGAAAAATAATTGAGGATAATGGAAGATATTATGTGATTTTAATTTGAAAATTAATTGAATTTCAAATTAAAATTGCATTATCTATCCTTTATAATCTCTTATTTCTATTTGATCCCACTCATAACTTAAATCCCTAAATGGGCTTTAAGCCTGTTTAACTAAAACCCAAATTAAACCCATTAACTTGAGTTCTAATTTCGGTTTAGACAAAACGGCTCAATTTCCTCGAATTGATTTCTTCAACCGTCTGGTTAAAACCTTAGGCCAGAAAACTACTGAATTGTTCTCAATTGTCATCCATAAGTGTTGTCATGTATCGTGCTTAATGCGTGTGACCCTCTAGGCTCACGAATAATTGGCAGACTGGTAAAATTACTATTTTACCCTTTCCATCATAAGTGGCCTCTAGCAAGACATTATGATTATCCAATATTCGTGATTATCGATTATTCGACTTAACCTGTTATCGTACATGTCACTGTCCTTTTATCAAACCGATATCCAGATTGATCAATAGGCATAGAATGGTCATCCTAATTTATCAATCACTGTTTCTTGATATCTGAGATGACTAAAAACTGATACTAACGTATCACCTGCACGGCCGTGCTCTTTCTTCAGTCATACTCATCAAGTGGCCTAAATGGATATCTTTCTCATACCGAAGTATGAGTGATAAATCCCTCAGACGCCTTTCGAGTTCACTAGTGCAATAAATGCCAAAGCCAATCGAAGTCGTTATAGCTACCCTTTTACAGATAACGTTAGACTAGGTCAAACTTAGGTATTCGTTACATAGTGTACACAAAGACTCCTTGGTCTTAGGATATAATGACAAGTTACGATATGTGAGTATCTCATGACTGGATCTATGCAGCATACTCACAATCGGGTTGTCCGATATCATCGACCTGATGATATCTATGATATAACTCCGGCACATACTTTGCCATGATCAGTAGAGCGTGATCACAAGGAGTTGGTCTCATACTGATCGCTTCAGAAGAAGCTTAGCTGATCAGGGACATTATCGAATGCAATTCTTTCTGATCTATAGTTCTACTATAATTGTTTACACACATTATGACATAGATCAAATTACATTAGATATATTACTACAACACATTAGTAATATTATGCCTTTTATTATGTAGAATAATGATGTCTGTTACAATATAGATTAAGGAATTATTTTGGACTAGGGCACAAACCTAACAATCTCCCACTTGCCCCTAGTTCCAACCTAAGTTCCAATCTACCCCCATAGACTTCACGTGCGCCTCATGCTTAGGCTGCGGTAAAGCCTTTGTCAAGGGATCAGCAACATTGTCATCAGTCGATACATAAGTAATCTCCACATCACCGTTATCAATATATTCTCTGATAATGCAATACTTCCTCTGTATGTGTTTAGTTCTATTGTGGAATCTAGGCTCTTGAGCTAATGTTATGGCCCCAGTGTTGTCACACAACAAGCTTACCGGATCAGATGATCGCGGCATTACATCTAATCCGGTTAGAAAGCTTCTAACCCATACGGCTTCCTTAGCTGCTTCTGCTGCAGCTATGTATTCAGCCTCTGTTGTAGAATCGGTAGTTGTGGCTTCCTTGAAGCTCTTCCAGCTGAATGCTCCGCCATTTAACATGAATACAAATCCTGCCTGTGATTTGAAATCATCAGGATCTGTATGAAAGCTAGCATCAACGTATCCTTTGACTGCTAGTTCTCCATCCTTCCCACCATACACTAGGAATGCGTCTCTAGTTCTCCTTAGATACTTAAGAATACTCTTGATAGCAGTCTAGTGCTCCTGGCCTGGGTTAGATTGATATCTGCTGGTACAGCTTAACGCGAACGAGATGTCTGGTCTCGTGCAAATCATAGCATACATGATGGATCCCACAGCCGAAGCATATGGGATCTTACTCATTTTGCTTAGCTCATCAGGAGTCTTAGGACTCTATTGTTTGCTAAGCTTAATGCCATGCCGCATGGGTAGGTATCCCTTCTTAGAATCAAGCATTGAGAATCTTCTCAACACCTTATCTATGTAAGTGCTCTAACTTAGGCCCAATATCCTCTTGGGTCGATCTTTGTAGATCTTGATGCCCAAAATGAAAGCAGTATCACCTAAGTCTTTCATCGAGAAGTATTTCCCTAATCAAGCTTTAACTTCAAGAAAGGTTGGGATGTCATTCCCGATGATCAGTATGTCGTCGACATATAGCACTAGGAATACTACTTTACTCCCACTCGCTTTCTTATATACGCAAGGCTCACTTTCGTTTTTTATAAAACCGAACTCCCTTAAGGCTTCATCAAAACGAATGTTCCAACTCCGTGAAGCTTGCTTTAATCCATAAATGGACCTAAGCAGCTTACAAATCTTTCCGTGATTCTCTGGATCAACAAAACCCTCGGGCTGTGTCATATACACATCCTCTTTTAAGTTCCCGTTAAGGAAGGCGGTTTCGACGTCCATCTGCCATATCTCATAGTCGTAGTATGCTGCTATGGCTAGAATGATCCGGATAGACTTGACCATAGCCACAGGTGAAAAAGTCTCGTCATAATCGATACCTTCGATCTGGCGATAACCTTTCGCAACCAGTCTAGCTTTATAGGTCTGAGGTTTTCCATCCATGTCGGTCTTAATTTTATAGACCCATTTGCAACCGGTGGGTTTTATCCCAGGGGTTTGATCCACCAAGTGCCAGACTTGGTTGTCGGACATGGATTTCATTTCCTCATTCATGGCGTTATGCCATTTTTCGGAGTCTGGACTGGCCAAAACTTGTCTGTAGGTTTCTGGATCATCCTGATCCACCAACATCAAGTCATTTCCTTCAGTGGCTAGGAAGCCATACCTGATAGGAGCTTGACGAGATCTCTCAGACCTTCTTGGACCATCTGGAATGGGTGTCGGGATTGGTTCTTGATCAATGACCTCTTCTGGCTCCTGTATTTCTACATTCGGCATAGTAGGTTGCTCCGTATCTTCTTGAATTTCTTCAAGATGCACGGCACTCCCACTAGCTCTTTTGGAGATAAATTCCTTTTCCAAAAATACCCCTCCTCGAGCAACAAAAACTTTGTTCTCTCTGGGTTTGTAGAAATAGTACCCCCTTGTTTCTTTGGGGTACCCCACAAAGACACACTTGTCTGATTTGGGTTCGAGCTTATCGCCTAGCAGACGCTTGACGTAAGCTTCACATCCCCAAATCTTAAGGAAAGCTAATAAGGGTTTCTTCCCGTTCCATACTTCGTATGAAGTGCTTTCCACTGCCTTTGTAGGAGCCCGATTCAATATGAATGCGGCCGTTTCTAGGGCATAGCCTCAAAAGGAGATAGGGAGGTCAGCCTGACTCATCATTGATCGAACCATGTCAAGCAGGGTTCGATTTCTCCATTTGGATACACCATTCATTTGAGGTGTTCCAGGCGGAGTCAATTCAGAGATGATCCAACACTCCTTTAAATGACTGTGAAAATCTTGGTCCAAGTACTCACCGCCTCGGTCAGAACGAAGCGCCTTTATACTTTTACCAAGCTGGTTCTGTGCTTCGTTCTGGAACTCTTTGAATTTGTCAAAGGTTTCCGATTTATGTCTCATAAGATAAACATACCCATATCTACTTAAGTCATCATTGAATGTAACGAAGTAGTGAAAACCTCTTCTGGCCTGAGTGCTCATGGGCCCACAAACATCGGAATGTGTGAGACCTAGTAGGTCACTCGCCCTTTCACCTAAACCGGCAAAAGGTGCTTTTGTCATTTTGCCCATAAAGCATGACTCGCATCTCTCAATTGAAGTGAATTCAAACGGACTTAGAAGCCCACATTTGTGAAGTGTTGAGATGCGTTTCTGGCCTATATGGCCTAAGCGGCAGTGCCATATCATAGTCTAGTTTAAATCATCGGATTTAACCCTTTTGTTACTGATATTAAAAATTGAGCTAGTGCTAGTGTTTTGAATATTAAGAATATATAAACCCCCAACCAATGAGGCATTGCAATAAAACATATTATTCTTGAAAATATTGAAAATTCCATTATCAATAAAAAAAATAATATCCTTCCTTGTCTAGAAAGGAAATAGAAATAATATTTCTGCGAAACGCAGGTACACAATGAACATTATTTAAAAACAAAACCAGCCCACTGGGCAAACTGAGACTAATATCTCCTACTGCAGTTGTCGAGACTTGATTGCCATCGCCAACTCGTAGGTCCGTCTCGCCCTTGCTCACTTCTCTTCTACTTCCCAGAGCCTGCACATTAACACAAATGTGAGATTCTGCACCGGTATCAAGTACCCAAGAATCTGAAGTAGATAAACTGAGATTGAGCTCAATAACAAAAATACATGATCTTGAAGATGTGGAAGCTCCACTCTTCTTAAGAAACAACTTGTGTTTCTTGCAATCCTTCTTCCAGTGCCCCAGTCCTTGGCAATAGAAGCAGATGACATCCTTCTTAGGATTCTCAACAGCCTTTGGAGCTGCTGGACCCTTAGGTTGTCGAATCTTCCCTGCTAGGTGCATAGGAGCCTTACCCTTGCCCATGCTGGCTTTCTTGAAGCTCACTTGCTTGTTGACCATAAGACCCACCTTGGTCTTCCCCTTGAGATTCTTTTCAGCAGTCACAAGCATACCATGAAGATCTGTCACGGTCTTATCCATGTCATGCATATTGTAACTTCCAACGAAATCACGATATGCTTCTGAAAGTGAATGCAGCACAAAGTCTGCAGACATTTCCTTGTCCACATGATGACCGAGTCTGGTCAAGTGTTCCAAAAGACGTTTCATCTTACGGACATGTGGACTGACAGGAGCTCCAGCCTTTAGCTTGCAAGACATCAGTTCAGTGAAAGTGTCGTATCTTTCGACACACGCTTTCTCTTTGAACATTTTCTCGATCTCGGCCATACAGGCTTTGGGATCTTCAGACCCATTAACTTGAGTTCTAATTTCGGTTTAGACAAAACGGCTCAATTTCCTCGAATTGATTTCTTCAACCGTTTGGTTAAAACCTTAGGCCAGAAAACTACTGAATTGTTCTCAATTGTCATCCATAATTGTTGTCATGTATCGTGCTTAATGCGTGTGACCCTCTAGGCTCACGAATAATTGGCAGACTGGTAAAATTACTATTTTACCCTTTCCATCATAAGTGGCCTCTAGCAAGACATTATGATTATCCAATATTCGTGATTATCGATTATTCGACTTAACCTGTTATCGTACATGTCACTGTCCTTTTATCAAACTGATATCCAGATTGATCAATAGGCATAGAATGGTCATCCTAATTTATCAATCACTGTTTCTTGATATCTGAGATGACTGAAAACTGATACTAACATATCACCTGCACGGCCGTGCTCTTTCTTCAGTCATACTCATCAAGTGGCCTAAACGGATATCTTTCTCATACCGAAGTATGAGTGATAAATCCCTCAGACGCCTTTCGAGTTCACTAGTACAATAAATGCCAAAGCCAATCGAAGCCGTTATAGCTACCCTTTTACAGATAACGTTAGACTAGGTCAAACTTAGGTATTCGTTACATAGTGTACACAAAGACTCCTTGGTCTTAGGATATAATGACAAGCTACGATATGTGAGTATCTCATGACTGGATCTATGCAGCATACTCACAATCGGGTTGTCCGATATCATCGACCTGATGATATCTATGATATAACTCCGGCACATACTTTGCCATGATCAGTAGAGCGTGATTACAAGGAGTTGGTCTCATACTGATCGCTTCAGAAGATGCTTAGCTGATCAGGGACATTATCGAATGCAATTCTTTCTGATCTATAGTTCTACTATAAGTGGTTACACACATTATGATATAGATCAAATTACATTAGGTATATTACTACAACACATTAGTAATATTATGCCTTTTCTTATGTAGAATAATGATGTCTGTTACAATATAGATTGAGGAATTATTTTGGACTAGGGCACAAACCTAACAATTAGTAATATATGCCGATTTATTTATTCGGAAAGATGATAAAACATTACATCTGTAGAGCACTTTTATATTGGACGGAGGCATAACTCTAACACCTTTTGCTATACCTTGCTTAAAGTGTGTGACCCTCTAGGCTCACGACCCGTTGGCAGACTTAAAAAATTACCATTTTGCCCTTTCTATCATAAGTTGTCTCTAGGAAGACATTATGATTACCCAACGTCCATGAATATCGATGATTCGATTTAATCTCTTATCGTCAATGTCACTATCCTTTTATCACCCTGGTATCTAGATTTATCAAAAGGCATAGAACCATCATCCATATTTATCAATCACTGTTTCTTGATGTCTGAGACAACTGAAAAACTGATACTAAGTATCTCCCGCATGGCCATGCAATTTCCTTCAGTCATACTCATCAAGTGGTCTAAACAAATATCATTCCCATACCAGAGTATGAGACATAAATCTCTTAGCCGTCTTTCGAGTTCACTCATGTAACTCATAATTAAGCCCATCAAAGCCCTTATGGCTACACTTTTACAGGTAACGTTAGATTAGGTCAAACTTAGAAATTTATCACATAGTGATCAAAAAGACTCTTTGGTCTAAGGACACAATGACAATCTACGATATGTGAGTATGCTCATGACAGTATCTATGCCATATACTCACCATCGGGTCGTCCAATATCATCTCCCTGATGATATCTATGATCTAACTCCGGCACTACCTTGCCATGATCAGTAGAGCATGATCATAAAGAGTTATCCTCATACTAGTCGCTTCTTGAAGAAGCTTAACTGATCAGGGACGCATTAAATGTAATTCTTTTTTATCTACAGTTCTACTATTAGTGATGACACAGATAATGATATAGATCAAATTACATCTAATATATTACTACAACACATTAGTAATACAATACTGTTTTATTACTTCAAAAGATGATAAAACATTACATGTAGATAAACTTATTACATTGGATTACGGCACAACTCTAACACATAGGTAAAGAGTTCCCAAGTCATATCATATATATCATTTGGGGAAACTATATTGGACAACCCGACCCGAGACATGTGTCATAGATTAAGTCATGAGCATTCTCATAATTTTGTAGTATCATTGAATCTTTATAGAATTTGGAGTCTTCGTGAATTTCTATGTGACAACTCTCGTAGTTTGACATGCTCACCTACGTTGTCCGTAACTGGTTATAAAAGGAGTATGATTGGTTATGCGTTGGGTCAAATGAGGAATATTGTAGACAGTCAAATGATTTGTCCCTCACGTACTAGTGGGAACGATATCCGTTTAGACCTCTGGATGAGAATGACTGAGAGAGAATGTGCGGCCACACTATTGATAAAGAGTTATCATACTCCGTCATCTCGGGATCAAGAAACATGTTTGAATAAATAAGGGTGACATTTATATGCCTTATGTTCAAACTGGATGTCTGGTGACAAAGGGGTTGTGATAGTTACAACAAAATGTTAAATCGAATCACCCATCATCATGACAATTAGGTAACCATAATGGCTTACTAGAGACCACTTATGATGAATGGACTTAATAGAGATTTGAGTCATTGGCAAATCTCTATTCAAATCTCTATTCAGTCCATTCATCATAAGTGGTCTCTATTATGCCCCAGTCCAATATAAAAGTGATCTACATATGTAATGTTTTATCATCTTTCCGAATAAATAAATCGGCATTAAATTACTAATGTGTTGTAGTAACTTATTAGATGTAAATTGATCTGTATCATTATGTGTGTCATCACTAATAGTAGAACTACAGATCGGAAAGAATTACATTTAATGCGTCCCTGATCAGTCAAGCTTCATTAAGAAGCGATCAGTATGAGACTAACCCTTTATGATAACGTTCTACTGATCATGGCAAGGTAGTGTCGGAGTTAGATCATATGTATCATCAGGGAGATGATATTGGACGTCCCGATGGTGAGTATACGGTATAGATACTATCATGAGCATACTCACATATCGTAGCTTGTCATTATATCCTAAGAACAAGGAGTCTTTGCGATCACTATGTGACGAATCTCTAAGTTTAACCTAGTCTAACGTTACCTGTAAAAAGGTAGGCATAAGGGCTCTATGAATTACATGAGTGAACTCGAAAGACGGCTGAGGGATTTATCACCCATACTCCGGTATGAGAATGATATCTGTTTAGGCCACTTGATGAGTGTGACTGAAGAAATAGCATTGCCATGCATGAGATACTTAGTATCAGTTTTCAGTCGTCTCAGATATCAAGAAACAGTGATTGATAAATTATGATGACGGTTCTACGCTTTTTGATCAATCTAGATATCGATATGATAAAATGATAGTGACATGGACGATAAGAGGTTAAATCGAATCATCGATATTCACGAACGTTGGGTAATCATAACGTCTAACTAGAGGCCATCTATGATGGAAAGGGCAAAATGGTAATTTTGCCAGTCTGCCAACGGGTCGTGAGCCTAGAGGGTCACACACTTTAAGCAAAGTATTGCAAAAGTGGACTTGAAAAAGTTAGTATATGAAGAATATGGGAATTGGGAAATTCGCAATTTGATTTAAGTAAATCAATTATGAATTAGCTAAACTAGTAATCGGTTTAGAATAACTGGGATGGTCTGCTTAAACCATTTAATTATAACTCAATCTACATGGATTTAGTTAATGGACTTACCTAAGTGAGCTTTAAGCCCATTTTTATTACAATTATAATTATAATTGATATAAGAAGTTAATTAGGATTTGGAAAGTGGAAGATATTTGCATAAATCATATATTTGATTTAAGGAATAATCCTACACTAATTTTCAACCCTAATTTTCGGCCACCACCCCTGTTGCCGCGCCTCCCACTCTCTCTCTCTTTCTCTCTCTCTCTCTTGTTCTTCAATTGATTTTGCTATTTTCTCAAAACTTACTAGTAATTGATTTTGTAGAAATCCTTCTAAAGGTGCTTTGCTTGTGTGGATACAACTAGAGATCACAAACAAAGCGTTTGTGATATTGGATTCGATTTTACAAAGTAAAATTCCATATTTTATTTATATTATACTTGCTGAAAATTTTCACATGATGATCCGTTCAAAGTTTCTTTGAATCCATGGTTGAATTCGCTTCCGCTATGCATGAGTTTAATTGTCTTTGACCCCATGAATTCCTTCATATCCTTGCTAAGAATCTTGGTTAAATTTTTGGTATTTGTTTCCACTGTTATGTATGAGATCCTCCATTCTTCCAACAATTTGGTAGGTAAACTTTGGTACGAAATAAATATAAATGAAATAAAAACTAATTTCCAATCTTGTACGTAGCATTTGAACAAGTCATGCCGATAATATATTGTAAATGAAAATGGAATCTTTGCGCACAAGATGAACCTCACCCAACCGAGACTCGTATGAACATAAAATGAAAGGAGGAGAACTTAATATAAGGAGCACACCAGGTGATCGGCACTTAAGAGAAGTAGCTATCTCACTTCTTCATTATTCCTCATCTCTACCACATACCTATTTACAGGGAACACACACGTGTATATAGTATTAGTTTTAAGCTTAAGCTTATAGTATAGTAAAAGCTTAAACTTATAGTTGAAGAATCAATTATAGTTTTATACTCTGACACGCGTCTTCACGGACAAGCCTGTTTTGAAGTTTAGACGTGCACTTTTTTTGGAATAGGAGATTGAGGAGCTCATAAGAAGTTAGGGAGCTTTTTGAGAAGAAGAGATTTATGAAGGTCCATTCAAAATAAGAGTAGAGCTTTTTTTATAAATATAGAAGAGATGGTTTAATAGAAATAATTTTTTGCATGTTTTGAAATTCGAACTCGTGTTCACGGAATATAAATTCGGATACTAAATTAAATGAGCAACTCAACTAAAAATTTAAGCTTATAATTAAAGAACCAATTATAACTTTATATTCTTTAAGTTATATTATATGCATAAAGGAAAGACGATGGTTGCAAGATAAAAAGATGGTGGTCACATGATTAGCCACCACGTGGGTTATAGTTTTACAACGGTACTTATTTTGGAATATATTATAATGTATTCATTTTCAAATCACAGGAGGCTAGTTGGCATTTAATTAAGGCAATTATTTTAGCTATTTAATGGTTGGAGTATCATGAACTCCGATCCCCAATCTCGATGCGCTCACATGGCTTAAATCATTAGTTTTCCAAAATATAGTCATTTAATTATAATTATTTTGGTTGATAAAATTAAGAGATAATGTCACTTGACTACTCCTAATGTTAATATTTTTTATCTAGATAGCTTAAAATTTTTTTGACATTGTAGGTACCCTTAATTTGCAAAATTTTCACCGTTAGTACCCAAAGCCATTTCCGTCCATTTTTTAAAAAATTCTGTTAAATTTTGGGGTGAAAAGACCAAAATGCCCCTATATATGTGTTAAATTTTTAAAATGTACATTTTTGTTTCTTTCTCTTTCTCATTCAATTTGCAGAGGAAGAGGTGGTCGGAGGAAGGGAGGCGGAGGAGGATGAGGTGGTCGAGGTCAAGCTGGGCGGAGGTGGTCAGGGGAGGGGAGGTAGAGGGAGGAAGAGGTGGTCGAGGTCGGGCTGAGCGGAGATGAAGGTGGTAGAGGTCAGGCTGGGCGGAGGTGGTCGGAGGAGGTGGTCGGATGGGAGGACGGAGGTGGAGATGGAGGTGGAGCTGGGCGGAGGTGAAGGTTGTCGGAGGAGGTGGAGGTGGTTGGAGGGAAGGACGAAGGGAGGAGGTAGAGGTGGAGGTGGTCGGAGGAGGTGGAGGTGGAGGTGGTCGGAGGGAAGGACGGTTACTATACGAAGCTACTAACCGTCCTCCCCTCCAACCACCTCCTCCGACCACCTCCACCTCCGCCCAGCCCGACCTCGACCACCTCTTCCTCTTCCTCTTCCTCTTCCTCTCCCGACCTCCCCTCTTCCGACAACCTCCACCTCCTTCTCCGTCCTCCACTCCGACCACCTCCACCTCCTACGACCACTTCCACCTCCGCCCAGCCCGACCTAGACCACCTCCTCCTCCCCCGACCTCCCCTCCTCCGACCACCTCCACCTCCGCCCAGTTCGACCTCAACCTCGACCACCTCCACCTCCTCCTCCGACCTCCCCTCCTCTGCTTCCCCTCCTCCGACCACCTTTTCCTCTACAAGTTGAAAGAAAAAGAAAAAGAAACAAAAGGGTACATTTTGAAAATTTAACACACATATGGGGGCATTTTGGTCTTTTCACCCCAAATTTTAACAAATTTTTTTCGAAAATGGACGGAAATGGCTTTGGGTACTAACGGTGAAATCTTTACAAATTTAGAGTACCCACAATGCCAAAAAAAATTTAGAGTACTCATGTGAAAAAATATCAACTTTAAGGATAGTCATGTGACATTATCCCTAAAATTAATGAATACATGATAATTCTACTTTGCTTGCAGTGAATACAACTTCTTGTTAATACCCAAGATGCAACATTAATTTGAAAAATCATGACAGTGGCAAGAAGGTACTCCATCCCTATTCAAAAATCAGACCACCACGACTTATGATTATCTTCACTCGAAGTCCTCTTGTTGTTGGCTTGAGCTTTTAATTTTTATTATTAAGTTCAATATATAACTTACATATGCATTCAACTGAATAAATTTAGGCCTGCATTTGTGGTCTTTCTCATGTATTGACCTATACATATATAATTTCTGACATATGTCAAAATTAAATTAAAGTTATATTTCTTTCGGGAGAGATAAGCCTTTAAGATAAAAGAATAAAATTTTTTAAAAGTGAAGAACATACTTTTAATTTTTTTCTTAAAAGTTACTTTATCCATCTTATTTGGTGGCTTATAATATCATCATATATTCTTGTGATTTAGCGAAATAATTTCGGAATCTAAACCTACCTCAGCTGTGCCACGCAAGATGGGAATAAAGTAATTAGAAGGCTATTATTTACATTAGTATACTAAGCAAATCGAGATCGAACCCATTTCAGAGAAGACGAGTAGCATGAGTTCTATGGATCATGAATCACATGGTACTAGGAACCAAGAAGATGATGATGATGATTCATGTCTTGAAGCAGTCCAATTCTGCAACAGCATAGTCTTTCCCATGGCCTTCAAAGCCGCACTGGAACTGAACCTATTCGAGATCATTTCGAGGGAAGGAGAAGGAGCTCGTGTCTCTGCCTCGCACGTTGCTTCTCAGCTTCCCACACAAAACCCAGAAGCCGCTTCGAGGTTGGATCGTATGTTGCGACTCTTCGTCAGCCAATCGCTCCTCACGTGTTCAACACAAACGCTGGACGACGGCACCGTACAGAGGCTCTACGGCCTCACACCAGCGTGCAAGTTCTTTGCCGGAGGGGAAAACTCTTTGGCCTCCGTCGTTGCTCTTGACACTCATAGAGCTACCATTGATGTTTGGTACGTACACTTTCTATCAAAATCTAATAGCAGTTTGAGCGCGGTCTAGTGGTTGGAATTGTTCGCTCCTTGGGTTCAGACAAGGATTCAAGGTTTAGCGCTGGATTTGGGTGAAGTGGGTTGGTTAATAGTAGTTAGAGAAAGTAATGTGATATTCAGAAAAAAACTGAGAGGGTGTCCCTATAATTGTCCTATCATCTCATTACTTGTAAAGCGGTATAAGTAAAATTTGACAATGAACATGTAACTTTAAATTAGACGTAAATATATTTCTAAATCTGTTTTGAGGTTGTTTTCTCTATGTATATTGAACACAATAGGTACTAATTAGAATATAAGTTATAATAAACCTTCTTTATGGAGAAGTAATAAGAGGGCACAAAAATTTTGGTTTCAAATAAGATTTAAGATTGGTATATATCAAGAATTGTATTCAAGATTGGTGGCAGATTTTGAATCTAAATCCCCTAATAATTAGATCAGATTTTCACTCTTATGTAAATAGTTATTTTTCCTCGTGTTTTATCCATATATATATAGAAGTTTACTATATTTCGAGATGATATAGGTGATCTTAAACCATGTGTTTAGTCTTAAGTTTTGGATAAATATAGAAATGGCTGTGTAATAAGTATTATATATCACTGTCTGATTCCCACATATACTGAATTCAAAAGTGTTGTTTGTGGTATCATGCACATAGGTTACAAGCCAAAGATGCCATCCTCACAGGTGGTAACCAATTCAAGAAAGTGAATGGGATGTCAATTTTTGAGTACATGGACAAGGATCAAGTGTTCAACGACATTTTCAACAAAGCAATGACTGAACTCACAACCACAATCATGAAGAAAGTTCTTGAAAAATATAAGGGATTTGAAGGACTAACTTCATTGGTTGATGTAGCTGGTGGAACTGGGAAATGTCTCAACATGATCATCTCCAAGTATCCTTCCATTAAGGGCATTAATTTTGATTTGCCTCATGTTACACAAACTGCCCCTTCTTATCCTGGTATCAATACTTCTCTATACACTCCAATCACATGCATCATATATACTATTGCTATTGCTGATAAATAAAATGTTCATTTTATTTTATGTAGGAATTGAACATGTTGGAGGAGATATGTTTTCTGTCATTCCAAAAGCAGATGCAATAATGATAAAAGTAAGTCTTACTTAGTCTCTCGCAACTAAAATAGTTCACAAATTTTCAATACATGTATATTTACTCACACGCGTATATACATGACATATCATGTGAGAACCAAATTTTTCTGTTAGAACGTGAAAACTGATTTTGATCGTTAAAAATAAATGAATATTCGATCGGAATAAGTGATCTCCAACGAAAGTAAATATTTTTGTCATTGAAAGTAAGTTAATGTCTAGTGGTTCTAATGTTCTCACTGCACAATATAGACCAACAAAGCATTAGAAATTTTAAATAATTTAACATAGACGTAGATAATTTTACTTTATATCACCTTACTGTATATCATTTTCACTTTGTTACTTTAGCTAAAAAATTTATTCTGTAAACACAATAAGTTTGTTTTAAACTCAGTCTATATATTTCGTTCAAAATTTTGGTTTAAAATCTAGTCAACTGCGTGCCATCTTTTTAAAAATTAAAATGAAAAATATACTCATATTTTTTAAATTACCCTTATCTTTCATGATAATAACTAACTCATCCATTTCTCCTCGTTCTCCAATATCTACATCTCGTTTGAAATCAAAATAATTCCTTAAATTTCTGCCCAATCCTTGAGTTTCTTTGACGAATTAGATGTATTTCGGGAAGTGTTGTAAAAATTCCCACTTGTTTGACTAGTCCCTAATTAATTATTTAATTTGATTTATTATTCAATTAATTTTAGATTAATTCCTAAGAAGCGCTCTCCCACTAACTAGCGTCTAACGATCTTTACAATAATTATTTCTAAAAACCCCAATTCAAAACCCATAAACCTGATTAAACAAGAAAACTCAAATCGAATTTACATTGCTCCCTTGCAACACTTGGTAAGCCCTGATGGTCGATTTCTTAGTAGCGCCATGGTCGGCCAAACCTGAAGGTGTGGCTCCTTATACATCTCTCAATCGTTCTTCCTCTCTAGACATCAAAATCGAGTATCGATGGATTTTCTCTCTCTAAGGTGTGTGAAATTCTTATTCGTAGCAGGGACAAGATGTCGAACACAATGTTATGACAATTGGTTCGACAACTTGTATGATCACAGATAATAGATAGTAAATAACGGAACAGTAAACAGAAGACACACAATATGTTTACCCAGTTCAGTGACTCTGCACCTACGTCTAGGGGCACTCTGTCAGTGGAAAGATTTTCACTATTTGGTAGTTAATAGTACAACTTCAAGCATCAACTAGCTATCACACAAGCTAGATCTCACCATGAACCACCTCGACCAGGGACTCCCCTTGTCTTTGAGATTCCCTCAATTCCACCCTTCAAGCAAGCCTATGCTCGGTATGTTGTCTTCGACAATTTCTTCGTGAGTCTTCAATCACGAACAAATACCCACAAATCACAAACATTCAAATCTTCTCGATTTGATGTATGTGATCGACACCGTTCTTCTAAATCAGCTTCTTAATCCGCCAGCCTTGCACGGTTAAGAGCTCTGTGAATTTAGCACAGAGAACATGTGAATTCTTATGGGGGTAGCTACTGCTTTTACAACAATTCTACATGCCTAATTGTTCTTCAACTCCAAATAAGAAATCGACTCCAATTAGGAAGTCCCTTGCCGACTTACGTTATTGGCAAGTTGACAGTTTTGCGATGCCGCCTTAACTAGACTTGCTAATGGATTTAGAAGCCTCTTCACAGCTGGAAGTTTCCCAAATCCATCGTGACTTTATTCCCTTGTGCGCTAAACTTCTGCGTATTAAATAGAAAGACTTCCCGCGCTTAGCATGTCAAGCCAAATGTGTCGCAAAATGTTGTCTGACATCTTCACCTTGCACTAAAAAAATATGCCAACACTAAACGTAGTAACAATCTCCCTCTTTGGCAATTGTTTAGGAAAGCATAACTTCACAATCTTCATAGTAAACTTCCGGCGAGCAACGTCTATACTTAGCACGATCATCTTCAGCCATATTCATCAGTGGCACACAGCGGAGTATAACTCTTTGTCCTTCATCTTCATCAGTGGCACACAATACCCTAATCGATCAAACATTCAATTCTCCTCGAATGATGTTTGTCGAGGACATGGTTCTTAACAAATCATACAGCCTCCTAATACACTAAATTTAGCACAGAGAGCTCTGAATATTTTTAGCACGAAGAACCTCAAGCTGCTAAGGGGACACCTTCGGCTTTTATAGAAGCTATACAAGAAGTCTTGACATCAGACTCGGTTTCCTCTTCATTCCCGTTACGCGTCTTCGAGTACTTCCCTAATTCCACAAGACTTGGGTTTCTTCTTCAGTTTAGTTACGCGTCTTCGAATACTCCCCTTATTCATGCAAGCTTCCTTTGTCCATATTCCCAACCGTTTCGGAAATCTTTGATCGCAGCGTTACAGCTGTACATGCATCCTTATTTAAATCGGAATCTTGCCTAAAACACAGTTGACATATGTCTTTCGCTAACACTCCAGACATTGCGATTGACATCTTTCTATGTCCTAAAAAATATAGCCAACTTAACGTAACAACAATCTCTCCCCCTTTGGCTAATTTTTTAGGGAAAGCACCCAGACAAAATTCAGGCGAGCATTTCTAATGTCTTCAAGGCGCATGACTCCAAAGGTCAGGTGAGCATACATCATCATGATCAACACCATGATCTCATGTCATGGTTGAAGTCAACACAGGTTTCGAGACATGTTACCATAGTACCTCTTCCCCTGGCTGCCTTAAAAATATACCAAAGGCACGAACCAAATAAACATAACATGTACGTAGTCATATCTCATAGTAGAAGGTCAGGGGGCACCATCAGGTCTTCCTCTTCTTCCTCCGATTCTTCTTCTTCTTTGAGGGTAAATGGTACATCAACAACAATCACAGTGGCCTTCTTCTTCTTCTTCTTCTTCTTCTTCTTCTTTTTCTTTTCAGCCAAAAATTTCTCCAATGCTCTTCTTCCTCAGATGTTTCCTCTTGCACCAGCTTCATAGTATTGTCAAGAGCGACAACAGATGTTGGAGCGTTCTGCTTAGCATCTCGTTCTTTTTTAGTCTCGGGTAGAGAATTCTCATATGTTTGGATATTCGACACATCTTCTTGACTGTGGGCTGGAATTTTTCCTTCAACGGGAGTTCCCGCTGTCTCCTGATTTAGGGCAGGTTCCACATATGGGGTTGGAGAAGTGATTTTCGGGTTACCAGAGCTTCGTGAAGAAGGTATGGTCTCATCTCTTACTTCTTCTGCAACATGAGAAAATAGGGAGAGGTGCATAGACGTCTGGTTTTTCTGCTGCAGGTAGCCGAAGAGTTCGGTCGTGATTAGTCAATTGTCATATCACAAGATGACAAATCAAAGTTCTTGTTTCCTTTTTCTTTGGAATAAACTTGAAAAAGGCTTGGATAAATGTTTGGGCCCGGATTTTAATTTTTGGACCCTAGCTGGCCTCTTAGAGAGAGAGCAAAAACAAATCTGCAAAAGATTCCTCTCTTTTTCCTTGATGATCATTGTTCAAGGCAACAAAGTCCAAGAAAGGACCTTAGACTTTCAAACCTATCTGCATCCAGCGCCTTTGTGAAGATATCAGCAATTTGTTTTTTAGTAGGGAGATACTCTAGGTTTATCTTCTTGTCCTCTATAAGCTCTTGAATAAAATGGTGCCTGATATCGATGTGCTTAGTCTTGCTGTGTTGAACAGGATTCTTCGAGATGTTGATAGCACTGATGTTGCCATAGAACAATGTCATGACATCTTGCTTGACACCATACTCAGCAAGCATCTGCTTCATCCATAAAAGTTGAGTGCAACTACTACCTGCTACAATATACTCGGATTCAGCTGTGGATAGGGCAATGCAATTTTGCTTTTTGCTAAACCAAGAGACAAGATTATTCTCAAGGTAAGAGCATCCTCCAGAGGTGCTTCTTCTGTCCGATGTGCTACCTGATAAGTATTTGATTATCCTCTTGGCCTGAGTTAGATGGCGAGCTTTTGGATTTTCTTGATAGCGATCACAAATTCCCACCGAAAAAAGCTAAGTCAGGTCGACTTGCGGTGAGATACAGAAGGCTTCCAATTATGCTTTGATAGAGGCTTTGATCTACAGGTTCACCTTGATCATCCTTGGTAAGCTTCATGTGAATAGCAATGGGAGTTTTCTTGTGGGAAGTTTTCTCCAAACCAAACTTCTTTACAATGTTCTTGGCATACTTTCTTTGAGAGACAAAGATGTCATCCTTCATCTGTTTGATCTGGAAGCCTAGAAAGTAGGTTAGCTCCAACCATACTCATCTCGAATTCAGATTGCATATGTTGGATGAAACGTTCCACCATCTTGTCTGTCATTCCTCCAAAAATAATGTCATCCACATAGATTTGAACGATCATAATGTTGCTTCCTTCCTTCTACAAAAAAAGGTCTTGTCAACTTCCCTTCGAGTATAGCCATTCTGAACTAAGAACTGAGTTATACATTCATACCAGACTCGAGATGATTGTTTAAGACCATAGAGAGCTTTCTTGAGCCTATAGACAAGGTGTGGAGAATTGTGATCTTCAAACCCCTTTGGTTGTGCGATGTAGACCTCTTCATTCAGGTACCTGTTGAGAAAAGCGCTCTTTACGTCCATATGGTAGAGTTTAAATTGTAGATGGCAAGCAATACTGAGAAAAAGTCTGATGGCCTCAAGTCTGGCAACAGGGGAAAAAGTTTCATCAAAGTCTACCCCTTCTACCTAAGTATACCCTTGTGATACAAGTCTCACCTTGTTGCGTGTGATGTTTCCTTGCTCATCAGACTTTTTCTTGAATATCCACTTTGTCCTAATGACATTGACATTGTTCGGCTTGGGTACTAACTCCCATACATTGTTTCTCTTAAATGGAACCAATTCTTCTTGCATGTCACATATCTAGTATTCATCATTGATGTCTTCTTGCACATTTTTAGGTTCAATTTTTGAGACAAATCAGATATTACCTATCATCTCCCTGTAGTTCACCGAAGCCTTTTATCAAGTTCGCACACCTTCATTGATATCTCCAATTACATCATGAGCTGGTTGATTCTTCTGAATTCTCTTGGAAGGGATTCTCTGGTCTGTTGTGGATGGCAATTCTTTATTAGGAATAATGTAACTTTCATCCACAGGTTTTGTGTCATGAGCTTCGTTACTGACATCTGGTCGGACATCTGAAGAACTTGGAATCACTTCTTCGTTATCGTTAGGTTGTTCAGAGCACAACTGTTTTTGGAGTATCCAAGAAAAATTCCTTCATCGCTTTTGGAGTCTAGATTTCGTCGAGGTTCCCTATCAGCTAGTATATAGCATACCGACCCAAAAACATGGAAATATTTGATATTAGGCTTTCTCCCCCTCCATTACTCATAAAGTGTGACCGAAGTACCTGGACGAATGGTGACATGATTATGGATATGGCAAACTGTGTTAAGAGCCTCCGCCCAGAAGTGAGGGGGATGTCTTTGGCCAGCATCATGACCCGGGCCATCTCTTGCAAAGTACGATAAATCCTTTCAACAATCCCATTTTGTTGAGGTGTACTGGGAGCAGAGAATTCATGAGCTATCCCTTCAGCATCACAAAAGTTGGCAAAACTGATATTTTCAAATTCTCGTCCATGATTACTCCTAAGTCTGGCCACTTTTCCGATGCTTTCTCATTTCTCCCTTTGGAATCTTTGACACAAGGCTTTAAACACAGAGAATGTGTTTGACTTTTCTCGAATAAAATCCACCCAAGTGTACCTTGAGAAGTCATCGACACACACAAAGATATACTTCTTTCCTCCTGGGCTTTCGACTTGCATCGGTCCCATTAGGTCAACATGTAGTAGTTCTAAGACTCGGGAAGTGGTAAGATGTTGCACCTTTTTGTGCGACGTCTTGACTTGTTTGCCTATCTGACATTCCCCGCATATTTTGCCTTCAATGATCTTCAGTTCTGGGACTCCAATGACGGCTTGTTCAGATAGAATTTTCTGCATGCTCCTCAAGTAGATGTGTTTAAGCTTTTGGTGCCAGAGCTTGTTTTCTTGTGCTTTGGATATAAGATATTTGGTGAATGAATGGGCTGCCATTGGAGATCATAGATAGCAGTTGTCTAGTGATCTATGTCCATTAATAAGTTCCTCCAAGTGATTGTTTACTACTGCACATTTGTTGCGAGTGAAGTTGACACATAATTCTAGGTTACACAGTTGACTGATACTATTAGATTGGCAGTAAGTCCTTTGGCCAACAAAGCTTCCTTTAAACATGGTGAGTTGGGTAAGTTAAACTTCCATTTTCCTAACACCTTAGCCTTTACACCATCACCAAAGGTGACATAGCAATTTGCACAATGAGTTATGGTAGTCAAGAATGAGCGATTACCAGTCACATGTCGAGACGAACCACTATCAAAATACCAATCGTTGCTGGTAGAGGCCTTTAGAGAGGTGTACGCAATATGAGCTTGATAGTGGACCTCTTTTACTCGCCATTCTTGCCGAAGTTGGGCTTTCTTGATGGATGTCTTGTGTTTGATCGAGCTCTTTCCACATAATGGTTGAATATGACCTCGTTGTCCACAGTGATGGAAGACCCAGTTATGCCTCTTATTCTTTGAGCTGCCATGATGGTGTTTCTTCTGCGGCTGGCTATTGCAAAATGTCTGTGACCTCTGCTGGGACATGTTGTTCGCAGCCTTTTGGGGGACGAATGTGGTCTTGGATGTTAAGGCTTCTCTTGAGTAACCGAGACCTTCCATGTTTTTCGATGGCTTTCCGATGGATAGAATTTGATCCAAAGTGTCAGTGCTTGAGTTCATCATCTTGATTGACTTCGTCATAAGCTCTAGTTCACCAGTCAGACGAGCAACTTCACGTTTGAGACTAATAATGGTTTCAAGAAGCCTTGTCTTGTCCTTGTTGAGAGAAAGAATTAGTGCATCCTGCTTCTTGAGGACTTGAGAGTCTTCAAGCCACTTGACATACCACTTGTTGTATGCATTATTAAGAGTCTCATCATATAACTCATCATCCAAAGCCAGTTTTTTCAAGGATTCAGTATCTTGTATTGCGGATCTAGAGGTATTGAAGGCTACGTAGTTACTTGTCTGCTATGTGTCGTTGTCTCCTTCTTTCTTATCTGAAAGAGAATCATTGAATCCCATCTTCTTCAGGAAGTTGGGACATTCCTTCTGCATATGCCCATAGCCTTCATATTTGAGGCACTGAACTCCTCTCTCTCGTCCTGATTGCTCACCTCTTATGCCATTAGTGTTCTCAAATTTCTGAAACTTTTGTTGGGGTTTGTTTCTAACATCCTGAGAGACATTCTTCGCCGCCATTTGATTTCTCATAACTCTGTTGTAGTTCTTGACTAACAAAGAAATTGTTTCATCGAATTCGCTATCAGAGTCGGAGAACGCCTGTTTTTTCTAATCATGAGTTGAGCTCTTGAAGGCCAGGCCTTTTTTTTTCCTCTAAGGTAGGAAGGGAGAGCTCGTAGGTCATGAGAGATCCTATAAGTTCATCAAACTTCAAGATTTTTAGATCATGACATTGCTCTATGGCAGTGACCTTCATCTTGAACTTAGAGTTGAATGCCCTTAGGGTTTTTCTGACAAGTTCTTCATCAATCATGAGTTTTCCAAGAGAATATGATTCATTGGATATGTCCCTAATCCGTACATATTACTCGACTATGGTTTCATCCTCATTCATTGTGAGAGCTTCGAAATTAGTGGTGAGGTATTGTAATTTTTCCTCACATACCTTAAAGGCTCCTTCATAAGCCAGATCAAGAGTGTTCTAGGCTACATTGGCACTTGTGCATATGTTGATCAGTCTAAAGAAATTCTTATCAACTATGTTAAATATAACGTTGAGTGCACGGGAGTTACCTAGGACTGCCTCATCTTCTATGAGGCTCCACTCCTTCTCGAGTTTGGGACCAATAATATTGCCTGATCCATCAGAATATTGGGGCTCCTCCCATTCGTTGATTATTGTCTTCCATGTTTTGCTATCGAGTGATTTCATGAAAGCGCACATGCGAGCTTTCCAGTACCCATAGTTTGTTCCGTCAAGCACGGGTTGTCGATTGATCGATCCTCCTTCTTTTGACTCCATATCAGCTACTCAAAATCTTTGCAGGAAATCACCTAGAAGATAAGGTGCCTCCTCTAATACCAATTGAAATTCGAATTCATAGCAGGGCCAAGATGTTGAACGCAATGTTGTGACAATTGGTTCGACAACTTGTTTGATCACAGATAATGGATAGTAAATAACAAAACATTAAACATAAGACACACAATATGTTTACCCAGTTCGGTGACTCCGCACCTACATTTGGGGGCACTCTGCCAGTGGAAAGGTTTTCACTATTTGGTAGTCTATAGTACAACTTCAAGCATCAACTAGCTATCACACAAGCTATTTTCCTAAGCTACTATAGATCTCACCGTGAACCACCTCGACCAGGGACTCCTCCTGTCTTCGAGATTCCCTCAGTTCCACCCTTCGAGCAAGCCTATGCTCGGTATTTTTTTGTTCGACAATTTCTTCTTGAGTCTCAATCACGAACAAATACCCACAAATCACAAACACTCAAATCTTCTCGAGTTGATGTATGTGATCGACACCGTTCTTCTAAATCAGCTTCTTAATCCGTCAATCTTGCACGGTTAAGAGATCTGAGAATTTAGCACAGAGAACGTGTGAATTGCTATGGGGGTAGCACCTCCTTTTATAGCAGTTCTACATGCCTAATTATTCAACTCCAAATAGAAAATCGACTCCAATTAGGAAGTCTCTTGCCGCCTTTCGTTATTGGCAAGTTGACTGGTTGGCATTGCCACCTTAATTAGTGTTGCTGGTATGTCCTCTTAACAGTTGGAAGTTGCCTAAATCTATCGTGACTTTGTTCCCTTGTGACCCATTGCGAGAGAGAACGATGATGTACATAAACTAACATATGAAAAAGATGAAAATAATTAGAGAGCTAAGTATAAGTGATAAAACCACACTCAACTAACAAAGTGGACAATTTAATTGTTAGCTCGGCCTGGTATGTTTGACATGTTGTAATTTTAGTCGTTGAAATTTGCATTTTGTTTTACATATTTCTATATGACAGGATACACTACATAATTGGCCTGACGAGCATTGTATAAAAGTTTTGAAGAATTGCTCCAACTGTTTATCGAGCAACGGAAAAGTGATAGTCATAAATTTGATAATGCCTGAAGTACCCGACACAAGTTTAGTTTCCAAGTATGTTTCAAACCTCGACAATATTATGTTGCTTCATCCCGGGGGGAAAGAGAGGACCGAGAAAGAATTCGAGGCGTTGAGCAAAGGATCCGGATTTTCAGACTTTAAGGTTGTTTGCTTGGCTCACAATCTTTGGGCAGTCATGGAATTCACTAAATAGTTGCTATAATGTTTGTGTTTTATCTATTACCAGCAATCACAAATATGAGAATTGAAATAAATGATGGGTGATGTTAAAATTGTATTATATTTCTAACATTATATATTGTTTATATGCTTTTGCATGTACGAGAACTTAAATTTTAGAAATATGCTTGGATCAATATTTGAATAAAGAGTTTGGTGTTTGTGTGACTTTGCATAAAATATTTAAGAGTTTCATTTCAGATGTTCGAGTTTAAAACCATTCCTAAAGTAGTATGTCTCAAGTCGGTGGAGTAATCTTTGAAGGACCAAATTGTTTTGGCATGAGAGAGTTATCTTAAGATCTCATGTCCGTGCGGCCTTTGAGGGAGACTTATTGACCAAGATAAATCCCAAACTAGCCTTTCTACGGTGAAACTAGTCCATAGAGTAAGCAAATAGTTTACACGTTGGAGTACTTAGATCAAGCAAGAAAATAGATAAAAAGAGAGGAGACGAGATTGTTTAAGAAACGAGGGTCTGGGGGCCGGTCGTCTGATGGGTGAAAACAATACGTATATTTGTATGTGTGTCTTTTCACCACTATCGGTAGTGTACCGATCACAAGTAATAATTTGTAGTGTACCAACCACGGTGAGCCTCTAATCAGCGACGACGAGGGTGAGGTCAGCCGACGAAGTCGATCAGAGGGTCGGAGATGAGGTCTACAAAGCTTGAGCCATGGTTGATCACAGAAATATAAAAAATTCAAACACTGACATATTTTGAAAATTTGAAGTCAGACCAATAGCATTTTCGTCTTTTTACTTCAAAAATTAACTTTTTCATCCAAATACTTAATGGTTTTAGTTGTGTGTCCATTTTGAATTCTTGAGGGTGTTATGTGTCCACTTTCGTATATGGGGTAACTAAATGTCTTTTGATCATAGTTGGGTGTGAATATGTGTACTATCCCCTCTAATTATTAATCGTAATGATGAGTAGCTAGTTTTGATACTTAATTGATCAGAGTTTATATTGATTGCTATAATCTCGATTATAAATCTGAATAATGAGTTATAATATGATGAGATGCAATAATTGGTCATAATAGGTAAAATTGTATCACGGATATAAGTTCGGACTCCACAACTAAAAGTTCAACCTTGTTTATTGTGTTCATTTCAACCATTTATATGTTGGAATTATGCCCTAAACCCGACCATTGTGCAAAATTATTAAGCACGTAGTGTGTTATTAATAGATAGTGTGTTATTAATAGAGATTAATAAATGGCTTTAGTTGTTATCATGTACGAATACTTGTTGATATCGTAATATTATGAGTTCTTGATTAAGTTGTTATACATGACATCGCAATAGGGATTACGATAATGAGAGTCATGAATTATAAACCTTGATCTAAACTGTTCTTGATTGTGGGATCATCGTACTAGGACTACGATGATCTAAGATCAATATATGTATAACAGTACTTACCGGATGAGTATTAATGGATCTCATTCATTAAGTTATCGTATAGATGATGCGTATGAAGATATGATTATTGAACTGACCAAAGGTGAGATTTCCCAAATGGTGATATTACTTATACTGTCAATGTGGAAATTGTCTTAAGGGAACAAATGTAGATCGTTTTTCTTTGAACTGAGATCGTCACAATAATTATTAGAATACTTGTTGTACTTTGATGCGGACACCTAGTGTACAATAATACTAGTTGAAAGGTCGCTGGGTATAATTGAGTACCTATATAATTAGTGGCGAGTCAAGAGGGAATCCATCAACTCTAGGTAATGAGTTTGAACTCTATACCGTCAGTAACTAAAAAAATAGATTCTTAAAGTTATTCCACAACCATCGAGATTGACATGAGGTATACTGATTATCTATTGGGGTTTGACAGACATGACCATACCCTAGGATGATCTGGAGTTGTAACGATGGAAGGAAATGATCCATTACCCTTAGTCGGGTTCGTCTTTATTTGATATTGACATTCACGTTATCTGGTTGTTGAGGAGTGTTGTTAGACAGTAACCTCAATTAATAATTAATGAGATCAATTACTACTGGCTAATGTTGAACCTATATGGTCACAGACAAAGTAAAGTCGAAACGTATCGGGTTTTGAAACCCGAATTATAAAATAAGTTTAAATATATATTTATTATATTGTGAATATGATAAATACATATAACGTAATTAAATGTTAATTAAGTCTTATTATATATTAAATATAAATGGTATATTTAATATTGTCATTGATTATGACAAAATGTTATATTAAGTTTGTTTTAATTATACTTTCAAAAGGTTTTGTTTTAATTATATTGAATTATTAAAATATATTTTAATTGGATTAGAATTAATTTTTATTAAATTGAAATTGAAACAAAGCCTAATTATAAAAGTCAAATCTATTGAGAATTGTTCTCACTCTCTCAATTGGAAAATATCGAGCCGCCAAAGAGGAGATGGAGAGCTCCTGCTCTTGGAGTTGGTGTGGACGGTTGCAACAAGCAACAAGAGAAGAGATATGGCATAAGATGCTATATCACCATTTAGTAAGGTATATCTCTTTGACTATTACGTAATTGCCGAGTGAACACATATCTGTGGAGTAATATGTGTTCAAGCCATACATATATATTGATTGTATAAGTTTGGTGATGCATGGCGAGTACACATGAGTATTGATTACTTTATCGACACTAATGGCTCACATGATTCGTAGATTAACCAATCAACATACATGTATATATTATCACTTCAAGACTTTTTTTTACAGGGATAGCACATAAAGCCCGTAGACGGAAGGCCAAAAAACGCAGGTAGTAAGTTAGGACAGCGCACAGTGCGTAAGCGTTGCCTCTCTGCTGTTAACCCTCAGTTATAAGACAACGACTGCGCATCGTTTATGTGAGTACACAATTAGGACTTAAGGACGGCGCACGTACAAGGGTAGCAATTCGTTGCAATAATTTTTTTAAAACCGCAACAACAAATACATAGCAAATAGCATTCATGATCCTCCCGTTAGTTAACGTGTTGAAAAGGTCTAGTACTGATACGAATGATGACAACCAAATTGATCACATACCCAAAATCATGTACTTGATACCCGAAATGCAGCCATAACAATAAGATAGGACTAAACATTTATCATTAATCCAAAATCATCTACTTGATACTCAAAGTGTCACACGAATCAATAAACTAGGAGTAAACATTTATCAAATAATACATAATATTATGGACAGCACAAGAGGTGATTTGAAAGGGTGGACGTTTATTTTTTTCATTTGGTTATATATAAGAGGTTAGCAATAAAAAAGAGAATCTTGTGTCGTTGCTTACATCTAGGTTTGCTTGAATCTCTGCGTTGGCTTCCGGAGGTGGAACTGCCCGACCAGCCCGATCACAAACTCTAGTTCTTCTTCCACTTAGACCTCGTTGCCTAAGGAGGGGCACAAAAACCATCTGTCAGCATACCATTAGTACATATCGAGAAACTAGCCAACACGGAAAATATAGTTATTCGGATAAAAAAAATTAAATATTGGGAAAGAATAACCTTCTCTTTTTCACGTCAATCTCTTTGCTAGAAGGATACTTTGGTAAACTTGATGGATCACAAGCCAATACGCAGTCCATTAGCATAACAATAATGTGAATTCTTTTACCAGCCATTATAAATATATATTCATTTAATCATCACGAATTAGATGAAGAGGTTTAATTAGATTGTTAATTTATTACCAGGGCCTGCCTTGCATAGTTGCATTTCTGATACCTCTCAAGAGTTTTAAGCATGCTACTTACAAACATAACAATATAAATTCAGAATACATACAAATAGCAATCATATATTAATACATAATTTTCATTGTTTAATTGCATTATGTGTGTATCACATCAACAAGAAAACAAATGCAGAATTACTAGTAATGTGTCTATATATGAAAGGTTGATATAATCAAATTATATATATATGAGAATATACAAACCTTGATCCCATATATTAAATTAAAAAGCATATATCTACAACAAACTAAATTATTATATTCAAAACGGGAACAATCCAAAATATACTTTTGTCTTTACAAACATGCAACCAACAAACAAAAAATCAACAATCAACTTTTAGAGCATAAGTCAGAAACCAAAACCAACAAAATCAATTGAAACCCTAACTCAGTTAAAATTAAAATCAATTGAAAATGGCCGATTCGCGAGATTAAGAAAAGAGAAACACCTGAATGGAGAAGAAGAGAGACGGACGAAGCAACAAGCTCAGCGGTCGGAACCGGCAACAAGAACTAGATTCGGCAAAACGGGAACGGGAACGGGTTTGATCCCGTAGTTTGATTTGGCTAAAATTTATTTTACATAGGTAAACCATCATAATATACATATCCAACGGTTTTGATTTTTATAATTCAATTTTCTTACATTCGGGATGTAGACATCGTATGTTTAGAGTACGTAAACCCTTACTTCCCATAACCCTAAACCTCTAAGTTCAAGACGATTCAATATTGTCAAAATATATTTTTTAATCCAACTTTACGGATGGAACTGAATATATGTTTCTCTAAGTCGGGTAAAATTTCGAACACTTTTATTTTTAAATCGATCTCGATCAAGTACCGGATGAGTCGAAAGACGTGTACATATAACGAGATCATCAGAGTACTAGCTAACCTATTTGTTGAATCGACTAATCTTTGGTTCGATTTCATGCATAGGAAACAAACTATAATATGTACACCCACAATTACAAAATATTTTCAAATCTAATCGGGAAATTGAGGTCAAACATGTATTGAAAAAAAAGTCAACACTTTACACTTAAGGACTGTGCACAATGGAAAGTGCGTCGGCCTTAGCTAACACCTGCGCACATTAATAGAGTGCGTTGTCCTTAGCTACGGTTACACCTGCGCACTAATTCTTAAATGCGCAGTCCTTACCTTTTGCTTGCGTATTTGAAAGTGCGTTGTTCTGACATTAGCTAGCTAATGCCTGCGCATAATCGTAACGTGCTGTCCAGACCTTAGCTGCATCCGCACGTGCTATAAGTGCGCATGCCTTGTGTCAATCTGGTGTAGTGTGTATGATTGCATCACTGTTAGATTGGTTAGCTTACATACATAAATGGCTCACATGATTGTTAGATTAGTCAATTAACACTTATGTATACATTCTGTTTATGTGTGAGGCAATGAATTGATATAAAAAAGGTGTGTTTTGATTGATCATGGTTAATATATATGCATATATTATATAGGAATGCATTTCATGTATTCATGAGTATATATATGTATATACGTTAGGGATAATAAGTATATGTGTGTGTATATGTGCTAACTTACTGGAAACCTATGTACTGATATATGAAATAAGTATGGGATGCTTATTTGGTATTGTATAAATTATCGAGAAAATATATATCTGAAATTGATTGGTTTTGGTTAGATTTATATTATATTAATTCTCAAAAGGAGTTTTGGGTATATGGTATCTCAAAAAAAGTTTTGGATACATAATCTTCTCATAAAATGTTTTGGGTATATGATAGTCCCGAAAAGAGTTTTGGGTTCCAAACAAACGACGTGGACTTTGATCCTCTTTGGAGACAGGGTACGTAGGCCGTCCAAATGAGATTTGGGCTCCAATCCAGACTAATATTTCTCCTCTAGTAAAAAGAAAAAAGGAAACTCTCCCTCGTTAGGTGTTTGAGATCAAGAGATACACAAAAGGTTTTGAATTTTTCGAAACAAAGTCAACTCGCAAATTGACACGTACGGTACGATTTACTTAATTTTCGTAGGTCAAATACAAATAATCGAACTAGGATTGCATGCTTTATTCCGCTACATACATACAATGTATTATTGCGATCTTTCGTTATATACGAAACATTATTTAACAAAGGCGAGCATGGGGTTGGTTTACCCATCTTACCCGACACACAATTTGTGTATGTATCCATGGTCTGGCCCCCATCATGATTGAATGTTGAGGATACTCGTTCCTTAAAACCTGAACATAAAAGTATTTAAAATAGTGTTCGTTAAAATAGTATTTAAAATAGTGTTCAAAATGAAATTGGTGTTGATAGAGAAATGCCATATTTGCATTACTACTTTAAGAAGTTGCATTATTAGCATCTTTATCCCCTTTAGCTATTGATCGCGCTTGTCAAACCGCTGAAATCTTACCCTCTTTTGTGTTTTTCTTTACCAACTTCAATGGAAAACGAAGAGAACAATGAAGAACCCAAAGTACAACTTTCTCAAAAGCTTTTCCGTTAGAAAATACTAATTCTCCTAAAAAATTAATAAACATTTTTTCGTGTTTTGAATATCAGAGACTTGTTGTGGAGTTTGAGATCTTCATGCATTGCGATGCATGCGAAAGGACAGTTGCAAAAGCAATTTCCAAGGTTGAAGGTTTTGTCTCCCTCCTTCCCTCTTTGTTAGTTTTTCTCCTAAAACAATACGTATGTGTCAACATCCTAAATTCAAAATATTTCAACCAAATAATCATATTAGATATTAAGTTCTGGCCTTTAATCATAAATTTAGACTTTTAGGTGAATCAAATTTTAATATAATATGAGAGTTTGATGTTTGACTTAGATGTACCATCATGTTCGAACCAAAGGCCCACAATCCACATACAAGACTCGATTGGGTAGCCTGACTTCCACGTAACTAAAGGTGTTAAGTCTCACCTTGAAAAGAATCAGCTCACATCTACACCCTTCCATGCAATCCTGCTAATTTGTGCTCACTTTTCTTGTGCAATTTCTCATATTCATTTTTTAGCATTACCGACCTAAACATGGGGTGTCAACTTTATACATAAAAAATATGCAAATATTAATATAATTTGGGCCACGTGGTAAAGTTCTCACTTCTTACCTAAGTGTCGTTTATGGTTCAAACCTCGATATATATGATAGGTTGGAATTAAGGCTTTATTGATGATAAAATGTGAATTTAGATACAAGCTTAAATAACAAATATAGACCTTCATCGAAGTTTGATCATTTTGACGGGTCCAGTTTAGCATTTTTCATGACTAAATTGTATGATTAAGTTAATCTACTTTGTAATTAGGGGTGGAAATATTTAAGACGGACATGAATGAGAACAAGGTTACTGTAACAGGGGTGATCGACTCGGAAAAAGTGATAAAGAAAATAAAAAAGAAAACAGGAAAGAGGGTTGAGGTTTTGGATATTAGAGAAGAGAAAGAAGAAGAAGAAACTGAATGTGATGGCGGGAATTTAGATTTGAACGAAATTACAAATTTGCCATTGAATATTCATGGTAGGGAGAGGGGTGAGAATGAAATTGAGCATCCACTTGTGACTATGTTTAGTGATGAGAACCCTAATGCATGTAAAGTAATGTAAATATAGTTTATGGAAGACTAATATATTTTCTTAAATTACATTGTCAAGCCCTTAGAGTATTTAGGGTTCCTTATTTTTGTAACTTCGTATTGTTGTAATGCTACCACTGTAAACATAGGGTCTTGTACATGAATTGATTAATTAAATAAAGAAGTAATGTCCAATAATTGTCAACATCAAACCCTATTTACCCATAACACCATCCCCACCTTCTAAGTAGAATGGAACCTTCGATCTCACCAAAAATAGTATGATGCTCCCCTCGGAGACAAGACTAATATTTAGTCACTCCTAAAATTTAGTATAATATTTGACACTTAGTACCCAGGGGAGGATCCACGACTTATTTTAAACTAGAAACATTTTTATACAAAAAAAAACTAAAGAAACCTCGTATAGCTATACCTAGAATCAGATGATTTTCAGTTAACTACACCCATAAATATTTTTCATTGCACAGATACTTTAGAACTGCAAATTTCCCATTGTTGGTGAATTTTAATGTGAAAAACACTAAAACGCCCATGCATGAATTTTAAATTGTCAAATAGTGAAATGTTTTACCCTTTCTCCTCACTGCACCAATGCTGATCACCGGTTCTTCCTCCTCCGCTGCCACCTACTACTCTACCTAAGTCGTCGTTTACAGGGGAGCTCCTCAAACTTTTATATCCAGTTCATCAAAAGAAACCAAAAACCACCATGATGATAATGCCAAAATAGTGAGTGTCTTCCTCAAAGCAATAAACATGTACACAGAATTATGAATTGGAAAATATACAAAAACTAATCCCATATGTATGATCATATACATCAAAAGAGGAAAAAATAATGTCTTCTACAATAATTGTAACCAATTTTTAACACTCACAAATCTCTATTTTTATTGGAACGGAAGAGGGAACCAATAGAGAGCCTGACATGAGAAAATCTCGCAAGCGAGATTCACTCGCTCTCAATGACACGACAAGTGCATCAGTATTCAACTAATACATGAGTATTGCAACCCGAAGTTATCGATCCCAAGTAAAAGGGTAAGTGTAAAAAGTACGTATGATTGACGGGTTTCTGAATCAGGAGCAGGCTAAACCCTATAGTTAGTTCGAGGAGTTCTCGATGTTCATCGTCAACTCCTCAACACGACGAGTACTCTGCATATCAGAAGAAATTCATGACATCGTTTCAGGAAACTTACAATTTTTATAATATTAATTATTCTCTCACAACATTTTTCATATTTTACTGACATCATTAGTTTTCTACAACAAATGTATAATATTTACTTTACATCTCAAGAAGGACTCGTGTGACTTGATGACGTAGTCGACACTGCGTTCAACAAGCAGAGAACGAATGTGAAGGAATATTATAACATCTATGTAACAACTCTGCACAAGCTCAAAAATAGATTACTCGAGTGGCGAATTTTTTGTTCGCCGCTCGTAACATATTTTTGTCCTTAACAAAATAAATAGCATCTTCTTACAAAAGTATTATGGTATAGAGCACATTTTTTTCGTTTTCCCTCAATAAAATAATGAATTAGGTAGGTACATACATACATATATACATACATACATACATATATATATACACACATACATATATACGTATACACATACATACATATACACGTATACACATATACACATACATACATATATATATATATATATATATATATATACACATACATACATATATATATATATATACACATACATACATATATATATATATATATACACATACATACATATGTACATATATACACGCGCGTGTGTGCGTGCGTGCGAGTGCGTGCACGCGCGCAAAAATACTTTTCTTCCCCCAATAATTCGTTGAGACAGTTTTTAATTTGTACAATAAGAAGTGGTTTTATTTTACACACACTCACATGTGTGTGTAAACTCCATATGAAATGTGGCAGGTTGAAGTGAATGCCCATTAGGTTTGGGTGTTGATGTAAAACGTATGTAGTTATCAATTTATTAACTATTATAAATACATATTAATGAATCAATAATATCATAATTATCGATGAGGTAACTATCATAAATAAATATTATCAATTATTTTTGAAAGTAAGACGAATTTTATTAATTAAATAACAACTAACCCGACATTAAGCCGGACAGCTGAAAGCACAAGTGGTGGGACATACCCCTCACTATAGTCCCAACTAATGCAGTCCTAACTAATGTTAGCTAAAGAAAATTTGGCCAATTCGTGAGCCACTTTATTACAAGATCTACGGGCAAAAGATATAGAGACATTAAATCCTAGAGCCAAAATTAAATGCCTGCAGTCATAGATGTTTCCCCCAAACATGTTTGTCGTGTGTTCCTTATTATGAATATGGTTGACCACCCGCAGACAATTCGTCTCGATCTCCACCCTATTCCATTTGTTACCATTTGTCCATGAGAGAGCCTCTCTGACGCCTACGACCTCCTCCTCTTTAGGATGGAGATAACCCGTAAATCGTCTACATAACGCGCCCATAATTCTGTGTCCTGAATCCCTGCACACCAAACCTATGCTCTAGTATCCTCCATGTTGGTCTATCACCCCATCCACATTTATCTTTAGGTCTCCAGGATTTGGCGGGATCCAAGCGTCTGGAGATAGTGTGACAAGTGGATCTAAGGCCCCTCCCTGTGATTGTGCTGTAAGCCAAACACGTCATAGACTTTTTAATATTATCAATTCAAGAATTAACATAATTACATATCAATAAATACTTATCATACACTAATTAAATTTATAACTATACTAGTTTAATGTGTTGTCTATCTAGAACAAGCTCTCGTCTGTTTGGTATAAGGTCATCTATTTATATAATTTATCACAACTAGGGTACAGCTCCGCGCGATGCGCGGTTCAATATCTAAAAAATATTATAAAACATTTAAAAAACTGAATAATTAGTTAAACTGTTTAACTATCAAATCAAGTACTTTATAACGTGAACATGTCTCCATTAATATTAATATATTTTCAATATGTCTATGAAATTAATAAATAATAAAACATGAGTTCTCGAGTGGACATCATAACGGTTTGAACGTTACACTATTAATAGAGAGGTATGAGTTTCAGACCCCTTGTAAACTAACCTTACCGAAGTAAATTATCTTTATAAATGTGTTTAAACTTATCTTTTGAATAGATTATTTATTTATTTATTAGAATTAACCATATATCCATCCATTGTGTAATCAATTTTTAGAGTTGTTTTTGTATATTACATCTTAAATTTTATATAAAAATAGATACTATTATTTTGAATAAAAAAGATGAGTAAGAGAAAGCGGAAAGGTTCCAATCTCAAACTCACTATCTAAGCCCAAACAGATTAAATTGGACACCTCGTAATGAGCAGTCATGTTATCTAATCGACAAATAAAACTAACCTTATAATTTACATTTTACTCAAAAAAACATTCTTAGAGAATTAAACTCATCAGAGACCACATTTGTTGAAGATGCTGCAATAACGTGAAGATCGAGAAATTGTCAGATTTAAAGTAAAGGATTCTACTTGATTGCCTTCCTACATTAATGAGAACTAATAATATATGAAATTGAGAAAAATATGTGATAAGTTACTTTTCTAAAAGCATTTATCTTTATTATGCAAGCATATGATTCACATATCATTAAAATAAAATTTATGTAACTTGGGGACAAACATAGGGAAAGATTTAAATACATGAAAACCCAAATACAAATAATTTAGGTAATCAAATTTAAAGATTAACTAAACACGTTATTGATAAAAATTTGAAACATAATAAAATTTAAAAATAAATGTAGAACAACCAACCAAGAACTTCAAACAATGAAATTGAGGTTGCTCTGCTTTGGTTCCTATCATTCCGATTGAAAGCGACTTATGCTTCAAATTTTCCTCTAGATAAAATCTGAAAATACATAAATAATAGGGATAATTACACTTTGTCTATGTTAAAATGACCGATTTTACATTTTAATACAGCTAAAAATTTTCTTTACATTTTACAACAGCTAATTGCATATTTTTTACACTTTGCACTAACGGTGTTAGATTTTGGATGGAAAATTTTCATGTTGTATGAAAAGTCGAAATTGCCCTCAATTATTCATCAAAATTTCAAATTGATGCCATTATTCATCAAATTATAATATTTATTAATAATATTAATCAATAATATATAATTTCTATTAATAATATTTATTAATACAAAAAATAATTTATTATCATTATTTAATTTATTATTATTAATTATAATTATTTAATAAAATTAATTATTAATAATTAAAATAATATCAATTAATTGTAATAATAATACTAATTATAAATAATAATAAATATTGAAACTTTCAAATAACATAACTCTCTCATACGAGTTTTTTCGGGCTCATATATTATATCAAATCGAAGAGAATTGGAAGTCAACAACTTTGAATAAAGAAGTATTTGTCTATATATTATTAATAATTGATTTAATTTTACGTGATAAATAATTATTACCAAAAATATAAATAATTAATTATTAATAATTTTTTTAACATTTTGCTCTAACACTAGTAAATGTTTGACGAATTTTTTTTAAAGAGTAAAAAATTTGTTGTTGTTGGATGAAATTTTAGACAAAAACTTATTTCTTCGAAATTGTTGAACTTATGATTCTATTCGATTTGATAAATCATGAGCCCGAAACAGAACTCGTATGAGTGAGTTATGTCATTCGAAAGTTTCACCATATTATTAATAATTAAATATATTATTCATAATTAATATTGTTTAATTATTAAATATCAAAATAATATTAAGTATTAATAAATAAATCTTTCATTAAAGTCGTTGATCTTTCGGTTCTCTTCGGTTTGATACACTATGAGACCGAAATGGAGTTCGTATGAGAGAGTCGTGCAATTCGAAAGTTTCAATATATTATTAATAAATAATATTAATTAATATTATTTGAATTATTAATAATTAAACCGGGTCTGACCGGATTTGAGTCGGGGTTGGTCTTAGTTAGGGAAGAAAACTCTAAGGGTATTTTGGTCTTTTTTTTATAAAATAAAAATTTTCATCCAAAATCTAATAATGTTAGGATAAAGTGTAAAAAACACATTTAGTGATAGTAAAATGTAAAAAAAAAAATTTAATCGTAATAAAATGTAAAAATGATCATTTTAGTAAGGGTAAAATGTAATCATCCCTAAATAATATGTATATGTAAGGTACATCACATTGAAAATATATTAAGCAACTCTAGACATACACACAAAAGCAAAGAAGCAAACTTGATAGACTTGGGAGAGGGACATAGCCCCCAAGACCTAGGCTATATATAGACCTGAAAAGAAAAAAATTGAGGTAATTGAATCCTAAACAAATCTAAAATCAATTCTTCAGAATAAACATTTTATTTTTAGTTATTTACATAAGATTAGAATTATCAAATACTAAATTATAAAAATCATTAAATTAAAAAGAAATCAGAATTAACAATAAAATTAATATGAAATAATTGAATCCTAAATGACCGTTGACTCCTAATTAATGTGAAATATAAAAGAAATCAAAATTAAATATAGAAAATTAATATGAAATAATTGACTCCTATATGATCATCGATCCTAATTAACGTGAAATATAAAAATTGATTTCAAAAATGTGAAATACAAAAAGAAAAATTTATAATTAATAATATGAAATAGTTGACTCCTAGATTATCATCAACTCTTAATAACTTCATAATTATTGTAGAGGTATAAATGAAAATGAATGTGATCATTTGTAAATTGTAAAAATAATTCAACTGAGAAAGAAAAGATTAAAAGTTTAATAATTTAAAAATATAAAACATCTAAAATTTTGTTTGAAGAAGATGCGACGTGGATATGGGAAGGATTTTTATATAGATATATAGATTACGCAATAACTTATACCAAAACACTCTAACGCCTCCTACAAAACAGGTTGTAATATTCATTTAAGGACCCTCGTGAGTAAGGGTGGATACATTTTACCTAAAACCGAAATCGAATCAAAGAACCGAGAATCATGAGTATCGAACTAGATTTGGGTCTGAAAATTGAGAACCGAAACAATTCGGTTCGGTTCCGGTTCTGAGAGTACAGAACCGTTAATCAACCGGTTTAGAATTGAACCGGTTTTTATAGTTTTAATTAGTATTTTTGTATTTCAATTTTATGTTTTTGCCTAAAAAGAGTTTAATTGTATATAATTTTCACCATAAATTGAATAATATATGAATATCACATTAATTGGGTCTAATTGGACGAAACTATACAATTATTCTAGAGAACCGGACCCTTAATCTCACAATTTCAATTAGGTCTAATTGGGTAGAACGGGGAACCGGACCATAGAACCGCGCCCAGATCCGGACCAATACCCACTTATCGTGTCCAAATTTGGGTCTCCAAAATAGAGAACCGATTGATTTGGTCCGGTCCGGTTCTGGCCGGTTTGGTCCGTTTCCAGAACCGTGCCCGGCCCTACCCGTGAGAGTTGGTGAAACCAAGTGAAGTATAAGATCCTTACTGTTTCGGTATAAGGTTTTTACTATTCTGTTATAAGTTCTTGAATATTTTGGAAATGTCTTTGACTTTTCCCTCTAAAAGTTCTCCTTTCCATTGTTTTGCTATAATGTTATGGATGTTTTGGTATAAAATCCATAGTGTTTTGGTATAAGATCTTACATGCTTTGGAAAAGTCATAACTTTTAGCCCTAAAGGTCAAATTTTCACTATTTAGGGTACAAGATTCTCATTGGTTTGGTATAAAACTTTAAGTGGTTTGGTATACAGTTTTGACTGTTTTGATAATTATAAGGTTTTGACTGTTTTGAAACGTATTGACTTTTCCCCCAAGAAGTCACTTTTTTGCTATTTTTGGTATAAGATTCTCATTATTTTGGTGTAAGGGTTTGAGTGTTTTAATATAAGGTATTGACTGTATAGGTATTTTGCATTTTTATGGATGTTAGTCATATTGATTCAAGGGAAAAGGACACCTTTGTGCACCTAAATATACACTTTTGACACTTACATACCCTAACTTTTTTTTTCTCTTTTTTCCATACTTTAGTTTCATTTTGGGACAATTTTCTTCAGACATTTCAAAATACCAAAACTACCCCTGAATTGAGCCGGTTCAATTTCAACCAGATCCAACCATATTTTAATTAATAATGAAATTACTTTTTTACCCTCCATTGAATAACAAAATTATCACACAATTTAAGGGTATATTGGTCTTTTCAAATAACAAATTAAAAATTGAAAAGTAAATTATTAAATTACATTTTTGCCCCTCTCTCCCTCCTCACTATTCATCATCTTCTCCGGCAGCCCAACCACCCATCTCCGCGTCGACCGTCCGCCTCCGGCAATGAAGATCCTCTCGCCCTCCGTCGCATCGTCTCCGACGCATCCCTTCGACGCATCCCTCTCGACGCCCCCTTCTCGACGACCTCGCCTCTGAAACCCTAGGCTCCACCGCCAACTGTGGATTTGTATCATAATCGGCACCACAACAAGAGTAGAGGAGCTGGCGGTTCTCGACGAGGAACATGACGGTGGCGCGCGATGTTGGGCGGAGAGGAGGCAGATCTCGTAGAGGAGCTCGGCGCCGCCGGTGTCGAAGGAGGCGACGACGTCGAGGTCGATGGAGGATTCGCTGAGGGAGTCGTGAACCCTGGAGGCGACGACGAGGTGGTTCTGCTCGTAGAGGAGATGCCGGTGGCCTGGGGTGATGACGAGGCGGTTCTTCCTGGTGGCCGTTGATGGAGGCGGGGACGAGAAGGATTTAGGGTTGAAGGTAAAGAGGGGCATTCAATTGAAAATTTGATGAACATGTGAGGGTAATTTTGTCTTTTTACCCTCTTTAAAAGTTGGACCAGTTCTCTCCATCATACCAGATTTAATTTTGGTTCAACTCAGGGGTAATTTCGGTATTTTTAAAATTTTAGGGGTAAAGTGTCCAAAATAATATTCAGGTATGAAAAAAATAAAAAAAAAGTTAGGGTATGTAAGTGTGAAAAGTGTATATTTAGGTGCACAAAAGTGTCATTTTCCCTTGATTCAACTCTTAAGGATCTAACAAAATTTTATTTTGTTGTGTTTCCATCATGAAATTCTGAACCGTAGCTGAGTCAGGAAGTCAAAACACAAAGTCTTTAACTTGTGTATCGACTTCTTGTGGAAACCGTAAGCAAAGTAATAGACACATAATAATCACGACACCAGAGATGATTACCCAGTTCGGTGACTCTGCACCTACGTCTGGGGGTACTTTGCCAGTGAAAGGGTTTTTCACTATAGGTAGTCAATAGTACAACTTCAAGCCCAACTAGCTATCACACAAGCTATTGTCATAAGCTACTATAGATCTCACCGTGAATCACCTCGACCCGAAGCCTCTCCCCCTGTCTTTAAGATTCCCTCAATTCCACCCTTCGAGCAAGTCCATGCTCGGTGTCGTTGTCTTCTTGGACGGAGTTGTGAATCTTCAATCACAAACAAAAACCCTAACCGACCCAAACACTTAGTCTTCGCGACTCAAGGTTTGATCGGAGCAAAAGGTCCGTTCTAGCGAATATTCATCAGCCTCTCAACACGCCGATGGTGCACGGTTAAGAGCTCTGAGAAATCTTGCAGTGTTAGAACAAGAACGGATGCTGCTAATGGGAAGCCAAGGGCTTTTTATAGCAGCTCACATTCCTAATCCTTCTTGGATCAGGAACAGGAAAGTCAGGCAAGTTGTTGCCGCCTTCCACGACAGCTGGAAGTCGTCTTGCCTCTTTCTGACTTCCTGAATAAATCAGGCAAGTATAATTGCCGCCTTTAGTTGCCTCTTTTCGCTGACGTGTAACTGCCAGCTGGAAGTCGCTTGACTTGTCGACGTCACTCTCTTGCGGTCCAAGTCTTCGTGGCGCCTTTCTTCTTTTGCTCCAAGCTTTGTCGAAATAGGAAAGCTTCAGACTTTCCTAATCTGCGGCTCGTAACAAGTTGCTCCACATGTCATGTAACATGTTGCTCGACTTCTTACTTTTGCGCTAAAAAATCATGCCAACTATTAAACGTAGCAACAATCTCCCCCTTTGGCAATTTTTTAGGCAAACACCTTTTTGTAAGCCCATCGTCATCTTGTGGCAGTTACGCACAGCAAGTGACCTATCTTGTGGCAGTTACGCACAACAAGTGATGTGACTTCTTTACTCCAAGCAGGCACATCGTCGTCACCTTGAGGCAGTTACGCACACAGCAAGTTTCGTGACTTCCGATGCGACTTCTTGTGCGACTTCTAGTGTATCTTCTGGAGCAGCTTCTGGAGCTTAACTTCTTGAGCGGCTTCTGGAGCTTAACTTCTTGAGCAGTGACTTCTATGAACATCTTTCGGCGCGACTTCTGGCGTAACTTCTGGTGTTGTATCACATTTATCTACCCCTGTTTGTCTAATAATATTGCCAAAGGCAATCGCATAATCAAAGTTGACTAAACAGCAGGGTAAAAGAAAACCAACTCACACCATGAGCAAATAAACGGCTCAAACATGAGCACAAATTCAGCTCAATCAAGAGCAAATATCCCAAAAAAAACAGTCATAATGTGCGGAAAGTAACTCGGACAAACCCCGAGAATTTAATAGTGTGTGTGGGACAAAGTTATCATAACAAATTTCAGAGAAATATTAAAACGACGTGGAGTCGTTATCATCTTCTTCAGCAGTAGCAGCAGCAGCAGATCGGAGGTCTTCTAGAAGGACTTCACAGGCGACTTTGCGAGTTGAGAGCGTGACAATTGACTTCTCCAGATCAGCAATCATTTCCACCAATTCTTCCTCCATCCTAGCGCCAATTGGTCCTAAGGGTCGAGAGCTTGATCCAGCTCCTGGGGTTTTGGCCATAGGAAGTCCGAGGTCCTTCAACTGCTTCCCTTCAAAGTTCTTGAGGTTGATGGCTAGGGGCAGTGGCTTCTTACCCGGAATATCCGATTCTCGAACAATGTTAGGACATTGTTGGAGAAGGATACCGGTGATTAGCGAAGGAAACCCGATCGGAAGTTTGATAGCACATGATTTGGCGTGCTTAACTAGATGGTCAATAACGTATGCGCCAAAGTCAATGGAAGATTGCGTACCTATTTGGTAAATGAGTTTTGCCAGCTCGGTTTTGATGCTTGACCCATGCGTAGAGGGTGCCCAATTAGCCAGACCGATGCGGTAGAGAATAGAGTATTTTGCTGTGAGCTCGGTTGCCGCAATGGTGTCCTTGACTGGCCAGCCTTTCTTACGTCCTCCAATTATTTCGACCGCTACCTTGTTTAGGTGCGGGACTTTCGGAGTGACTTCTGGGTCATCTCTGCCAAGGTAGGTGTTGATGGTAGAGGCAGAGATTTCGAAGCATTCTCCTCGAACAAACACCTTTCTGTATTCAACATCTTCAGGTTCATCGAACTCGCTTGATAGGTTGACAATAAACTCCTTGACCAAAGTTGGGTAGAATGGCCCAATATTTATGACAGTGTTGGTCAGGCCTGCTCTACGTATGAGCTCTACAATCGCATTTATCCCTTGTGCTTCTGTGGAGAGTTCTCTTTCTGGGTAGATCTTCCGTTGATAGACATACTGCCACTTCACGGCATTGTCTACAGAGTGGAAAGAGACGTTGTCTGTAGGTGCCTTTGGTACATACATGGGAAGTTTCTGCCCTCCTAATGTCTTCTTCACCTGAGGTAGCACCATCAGGGTGTCTTCTTCTTCAGATTCTCCTTCTTCAGGGACAACGGTTACTGCAGTGGTCAATGACTTATTTCTTGACTTCTTCGGCTGTTTGGACATCGAAGCTTCTCCTTTTTCTGTTGCTTTTCTCTTTGGGGTTAATCTCTTCTGAACTTGAGGTTCTTCTTCTTCATCAACCAACCTTCGGGTTGGTAGCTTCCTTCTCTCAGCCCTTTTGGGCACAGCTCCTTCCTTTTCCATGGTTTCAATGTCGACACTTTCTTCATTGATGACAGGTTCCTCTGAAGGTTGAGTGACTTCTGGAATGGCTTCAGGATTTTCATCACGCCCTGAATCATTGTTCGGGGAGACATGAGAACTTCCTTCCTTTTGCAAGTCCTCGTTTAGAGGAGATTTCTCTGGTGTGGGTGTCGACTTAGAGAGGCTAGGTTGGTCCTTGGTGCTAGTGTCGTGGACTTCAGGAGAAAGGGTTTCTAAACCCTCTACAGGCAGGCTTTCTTCTATGTTTTCTTCAGAGAGGATAGCAGATTTACCTCGTGTTGGAGTCGGAGTAGAGAGAGAAGCTTCTTCTTCAACGTTCCCCAAACTAGCTAGACCGTCGTCCTTTTCAACGACGGGAATTATGTCTTCCGGTGTGATAGATGGAGGCGAACTTGTTACTTCCTGAGGTGCTGCCGAAGTTTCTCCTACCCCTCTTCCTCCTCGGATCCTTACTCCATGCTTGGTCCTTGTCGATTTGGAGGCTGATAATTTCTTGGCAATGACTTTTTCCCTCATTTTTGCTCGAAGTACTTTTGAAGCAGATGGTATTCGTCCGCTGCGAATACCAACCATTTAGCTAGGATTTGTTCTTTGTGGGGGAAAGCGGATTCTTTGCTGAACTTTTTGATCTGAGAAACCCTAGCGATTTCAAATGGTGGAGGAGGTGCAGAGTCTGTGGGAGTTGAACAGAATGATTTCTGATAGGTGGATAGCCAGATTGTAATCATTCTCAAAATTCAAAAAGACTAACGGGCTTTTGATAAAAGGATTTGGGCCCGGCTTGATTTTGTGGACCCTGTTTGGTCCTGATCGAGAGAAAGAGTAAAATCAACTAAAAAGCTCTTCCTCTTCTTGCTTGACTTCTGGCTATTCTAGACAGCAAAGTCCGAGGGTTGACCTCAGACTTTCAAACCTTTTAGCATCTAACGCCTTTGTAAATATGTATGCGACTTGTTTCTCAGTGGGTAGGTATTCGAGCTTTATTTTCTTGTCTTCTACGAGCTCTCGAATAAAGTGGTACCTGATGTCAATATGCTTTGTCTTGCTATATTGCACTGGGTGTTTCGAGATGTTGATTGCACTGATGTTGTCATAGAACAAAGTCATGACTTCTTGCTTGACTCCATATTCTGCCAACATCTGTTTCATCCAAAGAAGCTGAGTACAGCTACTTCCGGCTGCAATATATTCGGACTCAGCAGTAGATAAAGCAATACAATTTTGCTTTTTGCTGAACCATGATACAAGATTGTTCCCCAATTAGAAACAACCTCCAGAGGTGCTTCTTCGATCTGGTGTGCTTCCCGCCCAGTCAGCATCATAATATCCAACCAGAGTAGGAGAGGTATCAAAGGAATATAGTAAACCTAATTCAGAGGTTCCTGAGATGTACCTTATGATCCTCTTTGCATGAGCCAAGTGACTGACTTTTGGATTGGCTTGATATCGAGCACAGACTCCCACAGAGTAAGCGATGTCGGGTCGACTTGCTGTTAGATAGAGGAGACTTCCTATTATGCTTCGATAAAGACTTTGATCAACTGGTTCTCCCATCTCGTCCTTTGTGCACTTGTCATGTGTGGCAATAGGAGTCCTCTTGTGCGAAGCCTTTTCTAACCCGAACTTCTTGATAATGTTCTTTGCGTATTTGCTCTGGGAGATAAATATTCCATCTGACATCTGCTTGATCTGGAAGCCTAGGAAATATGTGAGCTCACCGACCATACTCATCTCAAATTCAGACTGCATGTGTTGGACGAAGCGTTCCACCATCTTGTCTGACTTCCTTCCAAATACAATGTCGTCGACATATATTTGAGCAATCATGATGTCCTTTCCTTCCTTCTTCACAAAGAGAGTTTTGTCTACTCCCCCTCGAATATAACCATTCTGTACAAGGAATTGGGTAAGACGCTCATACCATGCTCGTGGAGCTTGTTTGAGACCGTAGAGAGCTTTCTTTAGCTTGTAGACATGGTGCGGAGAGTCATGGTCTTCGAATCCCTTTGGTTGGGCTACATAGACTTCTTCGTTTAGATTTCCATTAAGGAAGACACTCTTTACATCCATCTGATAGAGTTTGAAGCGCAGATGACATGCGATGCCGAGAAGAAGTCGTATGGCTTCCAGTCTGGCTACCGGAGCAAAGGTTTCTTCAAAGTCGACTCCTTCGACTTGTGTGTACCCTTGAGCCACCAGTCTCGCTTTGTTTCGAGTGATGTTTCCTTGCTCGTCAGACTTGTTTTTGAATATCCATTTTGTCCCGATGACATTGATATTGTCAGGTTTGGGTACAAGTTCCCAGACTTCATTCCTTGTAAACTGAACCAACTCTTCTTGCATCGCGCAGACCCAGTATTCATCATTGATGGCCTCTTGTATATTTTTTGGCTCAATTTTGGAAATAGAGCACATGTTACCTATCATCTCTTGGTGGTCAAGAGATGCCTTTTGTCGAGTCCGAACACCCTCATTAATGTCTCCAATCACATCCCGGGGTGGATGATACTTCTGAATTCTTCTTGACGGAGCTCTTTGCCTTGTAGGGGTTGCCTCTTCATCCGGGATGAGTTGGCTTTCGTCTTCAGACTCTTGGTTACGCTCATCGTCCTTGACTTCCGGTCTGACTTCTCTTTTGACATCTGGTCTGGCTTCTTCTCTGACCTCTGGTCTGACATCTCTTGAGAGATTCAGGACTTCTTCTTCCTCGTCACTTGATTGCTCGTTATTGTCATCATCAATCACGACATTGATGGATTCCATGATAGTCCGGGTGCGTTTGTTGAATACCCGAAACGCCCGACTATTTCTGGAGTATCCGAGGAAGATTCCTTCGTTGCTTTTAGGATCCAACTTGCGTCGAGGTTCCCTATCTGCGAGTATGTAGCAGACCGATCCAAAGACATGGAAGTATTTGACATTCGGCTTTCTCCCCCTCCATATTTCATAAAGAGTGAGCGAAGTCCCAGGGCGAAGAGTCACTCTATTTATGAATATGGCATGCCGTATTCAAAGCTTCAGCCCAGAAGTGTTGCGGGATGTCTTTGGCTAACATCATGACTCTTGCCATCTCTTGAAGAGTGCGATTCTTTCTTCCAACGATTCCGTTTTGCTGAGGAGTGATGGGAGCAGAAAATTCGTGGGCAATTCCTTCAGCATCACAAAAGTTTGCGAAGCTGATGTTTTCAAACTCTTTTCCATGATCGCTCCGAAGTCGGACGACTTTCCCAATGACTTCTCCCTTTTTCTCGTTGAACTCTTCGACATAAGGCTTCAAAGACTGAGAAGGTATCTGACTTCTCTCGAATAAAATCTACCCATGTGTACCTCGAGAAGTCGTCTACACATACAAATATGTTCCTCTTCCCTCCTAGACTTTCTACTTATATGGGTCCCATAAGGTCAACATGAATAAGTTCTAGAACACGAGAAGTAGTAAGATGTTGTACCTTCTTGTGTGACGTCTTGACTTGTTTCCCAATCTGGCATTCTCCACAGATTTTTCCTTCAATGATCTTGAGGTTGGGAACTCCAATGATCGCCTTTTCAGAAAGAATCTTTTGCATACTCCTCAAATTGATGTGACCAAGTTTTTGATGCCATAGTTTTGTCTCTTGAGCTTTGGATAAAAGGCACTTGGTTGGCAAGGTACTGACTGTTGGAGACCATAGATAGCAGTTGTCAAGGGACCTGTGGCCTATCATGACTTCCTTCTGTTGTTCGTCTTTGACCGAGCACTTGTCACGAGTGAAGTGGACATCCAAATTTAAATCACATATTTTGCTTATGCTGATGAGATTTGCTGTGAGGCCTTCTACTAGCAGAGCTTCTTTCAGACATGGAGAGTTGGGAAGATTGAGTTTTCCTTTCCCGAGCACTCTAGCTTTTACTCCATCTCCAAAAGTGACGAAGCTATTTGTGCATGGTATTAAAGTGACCAAGAAAGAGCTATTACCCGTCATATGTCGAGAGGATCCACTATCGAAGTACCAATCGTTGCTGGTTGAGGCCTTTAAAGCGGTGTACGCGATGTTAGCTTGATAGTTGACCTCTTTGACTCACCATTCCTTCCGTGGTTGGCTGTTCTTGACGTAGTCCTTTTCTTGACCAGGCTTTTCCCATATAGCTGATAGCAGAAGGGTCGAATATGTCCTCTTCGTCCACAGTGATGACAAACCAGTTGTGTCTTTTGGTCTGGGTTTTTGAAGCGGCCAAAGTAAGAAGCTTTTTGGTTGCTTGGTCAGCCGTGAAGTTAGGTGACTTCTGATGGGGCTTCTGGGCGACAGACTTCTGAGGGACGAAGATGGTGTGTGATGATGAGGCATCTTTTGAATATCCAAGTCCTTCCATATTCCTGGCTGGTTTCCCGATTGAAAGGATTTGATCTAGAGTGTCAGTGCTTGGATTCATCATCTTTACTGACTTCGTGACCTGCTCTAACTCGCCTTTTAGTCGAGCAACTTCCTTTTTGAGATCAACAGTCGTCTCGAGAAGTCTTGACTTGTCTTCATTAAGAGTAAGAATGAGAGCATTCTGTTTTTCGATTACCTGAGAGTCTTCAAGCCACTTGACATACCATTCGTTGTAAGCGTTGTTGAGAGTCTCATCGGATAGCTCATCATCAGAGTCATACTTCTTTGAGCTTTCAGCTGGTTGATCTATTGTGGAGGAAGTGAAAGCCACATAGTTACTTGTATGCTCAAGGTCACTGTCTTCCTCATCTTCATCGTCAGTTAGAGAGGCAATGAATCCCTTCTTCTGTTTCCTTAAGAAGTTGGGACATTCTCTCTGCATATGTCCATACCCCTCACACTCAAAGCACTGTGCTCCTTTACCTGATCGTTCTCCTCGTCCTCCATCGTTAGCTGTGTTGTCGAGCTTTTGAAACTTGTGTTGTGGCTTGTCTCTGACTTCTCGAGTGACTTTTCTTCCTGTCATCTGGCCAAATCTTTTCATGACTCTGTTATAGTTTTTGGCCAGCATGGCGATAGTTTCCTCGATGTCACTATCCGACTCAGAGTGTGATGAGTTCTTCTGATTAGAACTTTTGAAAGCCACACCTTTATGTTTCTTCTCAATAGGAGGTAGGGAGAGCTCGAAAGTCATTAGTGAGCCCATGAGTTCATCAAACTTTAGTGTCTTCAAGTCATGGACTTCTTCGATGGCTGTGATCTTCATCTTGAATCTGGGACTTAGGGCTCTCAGTGTCTTTCTAACCAAATCTTCATTAGTCATAGGCTTGCCAAGTGAATATGATTCATTGGCCAGATCCTTGATGTGCACATTAAACTCCGCAATAGTCTCGTCGTCATTCATGGTCAGAGCCTCAAAGTTAGTCGTGAGGTACTGTAACTTCTGCTCTTTGACTTTTGAAGTACCCTCGTAAGCAACCGCAAGTGTGTCCCAGGCAATTTTGGCACTTGTGCATGTGTTGATGAGTCGAAACACATTCTTGTCTACTCCATTAAAAATAGAATTGAGTGCACGAGAATTACCTAGGGCAGCTTCATCTTCTTCCATGCTCCACTCCTTTTCTGGTTTGATGCTGGTTTGATTTCCATGAGCATCAGCATAATAAGGTTCCTCCCATCCATTGATGATAGACTTCCAGGTTTTGCTGTCGAGGGACTTCAGGAAAGCACACATCCGTGCTTTCCAATATCCATAGTTTGTTCCGTCGAGTACCGGCGGACGATTGACAGATCCTCCTTCCTTTGAATCCATATTAGCTACTCAGAATTTTGCAGGAAAATCACCTAAGAGATTAAGGTGCCTCCTCTGATACCAATTGAAATTCTGAACCGTAGCCGAGTCAGGAAGTCAAACACAAAGTCTTTAACTTGTGTATCGACTTCTTGTGGAAACCGTAAGCAAAGTAATAGACAGATAATAATCACGACACCATAGATGATTACCCAGTTCGGTGACTCCGCACCTACGTCCGGGGGCACTTTGCCAGTGGAAAGGTTTTTCACTATAGGTAGTCAATAGTACAACTTCAAGCCCAACTAGTTATCACACAAGCTATTGTCCTAAGCTACTATAGATCTCACCGTGAATCACCTCGACCCAGAGTCTCTCCCCCTGTCTTTGAGATTCCCTCAATTCCACCCTTCGAGCAAGTCCATGCTCGGTGTCGTTGTCTTCTTGGACGGAGTTGTGAATCTTCAATCACAAACAAAAACCCTAACCGACCCAAACACTTAGTCTTCGCGACTCAAGGTTTGATCGGAGCAAAAGGTCCGTTCTAGCGAATATTCATCAGCCTCTCAACACGCCGATGGTGCACGGTTAAGAGCTCTGAGAAATCTTGCAGTGTTAGAACAAGAAATCTTGCAGTGTTGACTTGTCGACGTCACTCTCTTGCGGTCCAAGTTTTCTTGGCGCCTTTCTTCTTTTGCTCCAAGCTTTGTCGAAATAGGAAAGCTTCAGACTTTCCTAATCTGCGGCTCGTAACAAGTCGCTCCACATGTCATGTAACATGTTGCTCGACTTCTTACTTTTGCGCTAAAAAATCATGCCAACTATTAAACGTAGCAACACATCAAATTGTAAACGTGTTTTAGTTGAATTGTAATTAAGTTTCTAATTGAATCATGAACATGTTTCTGCTATTTACATGTAGTTTCCATTAAAATATGATTGTGTTGTCATTGATACTTACATGTAGTTTCCATTAAAATATGATTGTGTTGTCATTGATACTTACATGTAGTTTCCATTATAATATGATTGTGTTGTCATTGATACGTGAACTATTTTCGTCCGTGTTCTCATTGAATTATTTGATCAATTTGTTTTCATTGATTAGATTATATATTTTCATCGAATATACATGCATAGTGTGTTTTCTGTACATTTTACACTTTGCTATCCTAACTTATATTTTAGGATATTTTACTATACCTAACTATATTATTTTGGATAAAATTTAGCATGAAAATGTCTAAAAATACTTAATTAGGTAAAGTAGAGTGTGAAAAAATAGTTATAGTGGCCAAGTGCGAAAGATTTTATAAGTTAATGTAGTAAAGTGTCATTTTCACATTGTACAATGTCTACTTTCATAAGTTTATTATGAACATATTTCTAATAAATTGTCAATGAGTTTCCTTCAAATAGTTAACGTGTTTTTTTATCACCGTGATCGTGTTTACATTAAACAAAATATTTCACGCGAACAAAATTTTCAAGATGAATAAATACTGACAAAGGAGACACGTGAAGTTTGTAACAGAAAATAAGAAATAGAAATTAAAAATTGATTTCAAGTTTTAACGAAAGCACATCAGAAATCTGTGCTACAATTCTAGAGGTGTGAAATTCTACTTCAATAACTGATTTGCGCTAAAAGTTTAAAATACTACTTAATTTCATCAATATTACCTATATTTATTTTTAATTCCATCTATCTAACTGTTTATCAAATGAACGAGATAATGGTAAGATTTTATACGAAAGGTTTATAATTAAATGCATCTATATATAGGGGGGAAATCTTATGCGAGCTAGGTAGAAAGTACGAACCACTCGATCTGATAGATAGTGAGTGTGAACTAGTGTAAACACAATGATTGTGGTGTAAATTTGCTTCCACGTGTTGCGCGTGGGTATAAATCTCCTTCTCTCATCATTAATTTTTGGATGGTCAAGTGAAATGCGGACGGAGCAGGGGAGGGGTCAGTTGGGTGGGTCCGGGAAGTGGGTTTTCGGGAAAGGGATTTCCCATACCTGGACGGTTCTTTCCGGCGAATCTTAGCGCAGGCGAGAAGCAACCCAAATCTGATTGGCTCTTTTCGGGAGGTCCGCTTCTGTTTAGACAAAAGACTAGTGTTTTCTGGGCAGAAACGGCGTTCTGAGCACAACTCATGGTTATACCATGAAGTACGGTGAATTTCGGCCATCCGAGATCATCTTAGAGGTCAAAATTGCAGATTATTAAGTTTTAGGCAGTTTTTAATAATTTGTTTCCTTTTCCAATAAGTTTAGTTTTCCTTTTCTACAATTAGGGTTTGGCTAGGTTTTGCCTATTTAAGCACTCTTATAAGTTTATTGTTAATTAGTTTTGAAGTTAATAAAAAAATCGAGATTTCCCTCAAATCTATCACCTTCAGTATTCGCAAGAATCAACGAATTTTGATAAAGAATTCTTCCTAGCCACGTACGCTGCATCACTATAGCAACGCCCGACATCGCCGATTGGAGGCGGCAGCTAAGGTTCAAAAAAGAGGGGTCGGTTGTGCAACGTACCCAGGTGGCCTCTCATACTGAACCGGCCCATACCTCCCTCACCAGGCAGACCTCCTCCACTATCGTCATGATCATGAGCTCCCTCACCAACAAGATCTACGTCGCGGTCATCGACGCCGACGGAACCCTCATGTGGTCGTGTGTGCGAAGAAGAGAGAAGGTAGGCAAAAATCGTAATTTTAAAATTTTGTTTTGAAAAAATCAAAATGCCCTTAACCATTAAGTTAAATGTGATATTCAATGAAGGGGCAAAATCATCATTCTACAAAAAACGATGTAATAAAATGTTTAGTTTAAATGACTCACGAAATTTAAAAAGAAAACTTTAGGTGTACTACAATTATACATGTATGAATTTGCTATCACTTGGAAACTTGTAGTAACTAAAAATAGCTCGATTTTATTTTCACATGAAATTGATAAGAAAACTATAGGAGAATAGGTTGAAATAAATTAGAGCAACATGTTATGGATGAGTCAATTCAAACAATAATTCGCCTAAAAGACTAATGGTTGTACGCGAACCAAAACATGAAGACAACCGATTATCCACGACCTAAAATATAGTCATTGAATACCAAAACCAAAACTCCAACGAGAACCAAAAGACGACCCACACACGGCCGTACTTGAATCGTTTGCATTTGAACATCTTCTCCATTTCAATTCCAACTTTTCATTGTGTAAATATAATTGGGAAACAAATACTTTCCCACCAATTTCTACATAACTTTGTACAATGCGGTGGTGAGAATCAAGAATGTAATATAACATTTGTTCATGACATTATCTCCAAAGCTTCCCTGGTTTGTCCTAGTATGTTGAATACCGTTGCTGCTATATGCGATGGCGTAAGACCTGCATCCGCATACTGGTCCCCTGGTGCCCCGTGCTCTATGTACCTGTCCGGCAGAACCAATGGCCTCCACTGCACAAGTTTTTCATCACTCACAATTATCACATATCCATTATAAAAGGTAATAGCTAATGACATGCATATTGAAGTTTTTTAGCATTCAGAATTACCATTAAACTATAATAATGGAAACGGTAACCCTAGTCGCTCTCTCTAGAGTCATAAAAGTGAAGGTTTGATGCCTAACGATGTAGATATTGAAGATGGTGTCTAGTTTGTACCTTTACTGTCCCATCAAGAAGCCCGGCAAGGGATAGGAACTGAGCAACATGTGATCCAAAGCCACCAATTGATCCCTCTTCAACCGTTATCAGAAACTCATGTGATTTTGCCAGACTGCGAATGAGGGCGTGATCTAAAGGTTTGCAAAATCTTGCATCTGCAACAGTTAGTCGTAGGCCACTAGGCTCCACTAGTGACGCAGCAGCTATACAGCTCTGAACTGCTGTCCCGTAACCCAGCAATGCTACTCTCTCCCCTTCTATTAGTACCCTCCCTTTTCCGACCTGGAGGGAATAATGGATGTTACTAACTGCTGAACCAAATCGGGTTAGTCGATGATCGGAAAACTTTTGATTTTAGTTGTTACCTCGAGAGGAATGCCTTTGTTGTTAGCTGGCAGCTCGACGCCTATCCCGTTTCCTCTAGGATAACGAAAGCAACTCGGCCGATCATCAATGGCTGCTGCGGTGGCAACCATGTGAAAGAGCTCAGCCTCATCAGATGGCGCCATGACCACCATGTTAGGGAGGCATGCCATAAAAGTGACGTCAAAAGCACCACAATGGGTGGGGCCATCAGCTCCAACAAGTCCCGCTCTGTCCATCGCGAATCTCACCGGCAGCTTTTGCAAATCAACATCGTGTACTACCTGTGGTATGAGGCATGAACAACCATCATAAGAAAGATTTGATGATATGATAATTTTGTTGATGCATGATTGTTACTAAATACTATTGTTTATGAAGATTTAAGGGTTTGACTTGCCTGATCGTAAGCTCTCTGCATAAAAGATGAATATATAGCACAGAAAGGTTTAAGACCTTCGCAGGCTAAACCAGCAGCAAAAGTAACAGCGTGCTGTTCTGCTATACCAACGTCGAAGCACCGTGTGGGAAAGCGCCGAAGGAAAAGATTCAAGCCAGTTCCACCACCCATTGCCGCATGGATTGCAACTACATCCTTGTCAGCTTCTGCTTCAGCAACCAACGCCTCTGCAAAGTATGTCGTATACGACTGTGTAGGGGCACTAGCTTTGAATTGCTTTCCAGTCGCCATATCAAATTTGGTCACTCCTGCAAAACCATATTCAATTGTAATTCATTATTTTCTGCTCAACAGTACAACCAACATTTCCAAAAGATTCAATCAGATATGGTATTGCAAGATGTTCAATCAGATTACTTGTACCATATCTAAATTGAGCTTTTCCAATAATATGCTTAATGAGAATATTAAAATGCCACTTATTGTGCTCATCCCGAAATTTATCTTACCATGGTACTTGTCTGCAGCTTTCTCCGCATACGGGTATCCTCGGCCTTTTTCTGTGATAACATGAATAAGTACTGGACCTGTTATTTGGGTACTTTTAACCTCTTTGAGAATGGAAATGAGATCGTCAATGCTGTGACCATCAACTGGACCAATATAATAAAGTCCAAGTTCTTCAAACAGAGATGATCCAGAGCCACTGATCATCCCTCGTGCGTATTCATCAACTTTGGCAGCTATTTCGTGCATAGGTCCACCAATCTGTTTTGTAACTCCCTACACCAAATCATTGTAAAAGCAAAATCAGCTTCACGGAGTTCTGGAAGAAGCATAAAAGCACAATCAGCTTCAGCTTACGTGAAATCGTGGCTTACCTTGGCAACCTCTCTTAATTCTCTGAGGGGCCTGCTCGATTGCAACCTGCTAAGAGCACTGCTTAAAGCTCCAACGGGCGGTATAGGCCCATCGAGATTGGCAGTGGGTAGAGAAACCTGTTTGTTGTCGTTGAGGATAACAATCATATCAGAATCCAGATAACCCGCATTGTTCATGGCTTCATAGGCTTGTCCTGCTGTCATGGCACCGTCGCCTATAACCGCTACAACACTGTTCTTCCTACCCTTCAGATCCCTCCCCACAGCCATTCCTGTCGCACCAATACAAGGATCATAGAGGAACATTAAACTGAAGCACTATTTACTCAAATTTCAACATTAGTGAATCAATAGCCTAAAATTGGATTCGTAAGTTTGAGGTAAGCATGTCATCTCGTTAGAATTTATTCTCAATTAGTGTGAAAGAAACAAGGCATAAACTTTAAAAACTAATAATAAATAAAGTAGTCAATCCATCTCCAACTGGATTGACTTTTTAGTTCAATATCAATATTCTTGCAGTTTTTATATTCATAAAAGTCTTCGCTGAAATATAAGAACATCTATTTACCTAAGCCTGCTGAGATGGTGGTTGAACTATGACCGGTGCCGAAACAATCATGCTCACTCTCTGATCTTTTAGTAAAGCCAGACAACCCGTTTGTCTGCCTCATCGTGTGCATTTTGTCCCTTCTCCCAGTTAGAATCTTGTGCGGGTAAGACTGCAAAATATGGTCACGGAAAATACAATCACAACCCATCAACGTTACAAATCTACTAACTAAATGGACAGCAAGTAAATAAATAAAGGAGCAGGTAAGATTCAAACCTGATGACCAACGTCCCAAAGAATCTTGTCCTGGGGTGTATTAAACACGTAATGGAGAGCCACAGTGAGTTCCACAACACCCAGGCTGGAGCCAAGGTGACCTCCAGTCTTCGAAACATTAAAGATGACATCGGATCGCAGCTCATCCGCAAGTTGCCTCAACTCCTGCACACGCATACATATAAGTAAAAAATATTAATGCATTTACTTTCTTCTTAGATTCGTGTCATTATCCCAAATAAATATATCATTATCCCACTTCTGTCAATACACTTTATTTATCGGCAATAAGGCAAAAAATCTAGTCTAGTCCTAACCAAAGTTTAACCCCTAACTTAACCCACTCCCGCACATGCTCCCAAACAAGTGATCCACCAGTATTCGAACACTTGATTCCATATGAGACAGTGCTCGTCTTGACCAACTAGGTCAACCCTACTCCTACTGGGACAGTTTATAAGTACACTTAACATGGTTCCAACTTTACCCACGACAAATAAGAGGTGATGCTATGTCCTAATCATAAATCCCAGAAACAATATCATCTAAAACCAAGAAATGCAGTGTAAATTATATGCAAAGGTGCGAATGGGATAGTTAATGGTGTCAAGAAGTACCTTGTTGGAGAAGTTTTTCATGTGAATGGGATAGTTAATGGTGTCAAGAAGAGGAGTGGATGGTTTGTGTGACTGATAGCCTCCCATTTCTGAAAGTGATGCACGAACCCCAACTGCTGGCCTTTTCTTCTTGGCATGTGCCTATTATCATCAAACACATAGAAACACAACCAAAAAAAATACCCATTTTAATCAGTAGGTCTTGTTCAAAAATGCAAAATTTAAAATTTTGAAAACAACCCACATCCCAGATCACACAATAAAACCAAACAACCAAATTAACCATCATAACTCACAACAACAAAATGAAATAAGTTTCTGGACACAACCCACAGACCTGGTTGAACTTGAGCAATAGTTGAGGATGAGGGATCGCAGAAAATGGGCAAGTAAAGGGCTTGTTGCAGGTGTGGGTAGGGATTGAGAATGCAGAAACCGCCATTGAAGCCCAAAAGAGAAACCAAATCAGCACCAAAAGAGAGAGCTTTTGTGGTGTATATGAACAATGTAGAAGGAGATGCGTGTGAGGGTGTTGGGAGAGAGAACAGTGGATCCACTGAGAGTGAGATCGATAGTGGAGGAGACAATTGTGAATTTGTAATTGAAATGTCAAGGCCTAAATGGGGTTGGGGTTGGGGGCTGAGATGGGTCGGTTTCTGATTGGGCCACGTCGATGGAAATCACGACCGGATAGAGTGATAGATTTAAGGATTGGGTTCTTATAAATTTGGAAGAAAAAAGTGATGTGATGGAAAGTGATGTCAATTCATTTTCATGGTGTCGCAGCCAAATACAGAGCATGGAATTGGTACACTTGTCCTCTTCACCGACCACCACTGTTCGCACTCTAGTTTCATTACGAACGCCGCAAACATGGAAGTTTTCATTTTTAAAAGTCAAAATTTTTATTCATTCGATAACATGGACAAGCTCTTTACCTCATTAATGCAGATTTATTTGTAAGGAAACCAACAAAACAATACTAACATAAATTAGATCCAACAAACTCCTGCACATCATTTTGTCCAAACAAAAATAACAAGTTGGCAATCTTATACTTTACCTCTATCTTTTATCATTTTTGTTTAATACAGTGATTTTGTGTCGTTTTAAAATGACACAACCTAGAGATGAAGTAACTTTCGTAATTAAACTCAATTTAGCATTAAAAAATATCTATATGAATGATTTATATAAAAAATATTATATTTCAATATAAGTTTGAGTGCGACTTAGAAGTTAACATTGTTCGCTCTCCGACCTCAAAACAAAATTTAAAACTCAACACGTTATTTAAGTGAGATAGAGCAATATTCAAAAAAGATATATTTTTTCGTGAATTTAAGAAGGGAGTAATTTTGTAATTAAAAACTTTTCCCCTCTTTTATAATATTTTGGATCACCACTGCCAATGCTTAAAAGTAAAATCACGTGTCAAACTCTTTCCAAAAAAAGAATCATGTGTTAAATTTATTTTCTTTATTTTTTGAAACTAAATTTATTTTCTTTATTTTTTTAAGGAAAAATCGAATTTAATTAATAAAATTTATTTTCTTTATTGACCATTATAATTATAATATTTCAATTCTAATTATTTTTGTTTCCCGATTTAATATCGTTACTATACATGTATTTGGGTGATTGAATTTGTGGCAAGTTATCATCGGTTGATTTTTTATTTCGATTCTCCTACAATTATGCATGTGGAAGAGTTTATATATCATCACTTTCAATGTTTGTGTATATGTCCGTTTCATCATTTAAGTGTCCGAAGGAATTCGTGTTTTATTTTGGTTGTTCCCCAATTTTCATGACACGTGGAAAACATTATGGTTGTGTGACTTTTTTTCCTTCGATTTGTTTATAATTGACTTTTTGATAGTTGGTTCTCATTAGTATCTTTATTTATTGCAAATGAACTATTGTTTAAAATGAGAACGTACAATAATTGATTCTCGATCGAAATGATGTAATACATGAGTTCATTGGCAAGAAATAAAAATAGTAAAATACTAATGATATATGCAATATATTCGACGTGCGAATGGTAATTTTGATAGGTAAAGTTATCCGACGAATACATTTAGGCGATGAGTACAATTTCACCTACGTGGCGCAAGTAATAGGCACACCTCTAGTATGTCATTGCCAGCGGTCAACAGAAGACCACACTCGATGCGACGTTACATGGACTCGAGTATGGTTGGGTTAATAAGCAACACTCATGTTGTTGACCCCCAACAGTTGTTAACTGACCATCGCATATATCTTACACACGTTGACATAGTGCGTCGGGTTTGTCCCTTGACCCCAACGGTCAACATTATGACCATCACCTATACTTGATGCACATAGTTCAATTTGTGTTATGTATGGTGTTCGGAGAAAATTTGTAAAATAAAACTTTTATTGCAAGTTATTCATAGATATTAGAATAGGAGTGTGATAATGAGAAAGTCTAAAAGTTTGTCGATGATTTGGAGATTTAAGTTTGTTTCCCGATTTGGTTGTTCAACCATTTTAATAGGGATAATGACACTTTGTTATACCTAATTACAGCGAAATGACACTTTCATACTCTAATTTTTTTTCTCTTTTTTGGCACCCTGACATATTGTTTGTGATAACCTATGTTAAAATGACTAAAATACCCCTTGTTTAAGAAATTATAATAGAATTGGTCCAATTTGATTTATCAAACCGGATTTGAAATGGTTCAAATTTAATTTTAGATTTGAGAGCATAATTGTAATTGCATCTTAAATATAAACCAAATTGAACAAAACATAAACAAAATTGAATTAATTCAATTTTGATTTCTTAAACCAAGGGTAGTTTAGGTATTTTAGGCATTTTAGAGATAGGTTGTCACAAAAAAATTGTCAAAGTACTAAAATAGTTAAGGTATGAAAGTGTCATTTTGGTATAGTTGTTGGGTCCCGGGGCATCCTAATTACGTTCATGGCAGCGGAAGCAACCTATAAACCGCCCCTAACCTGCGCAAGATCGACTACCAAGTTAGATCCTTAGGAAATCGAGTTTTCGGGTTTTACCAGAATCTCCCCGGCAGAAAACCGAGACTTTGAAGCTCTATATCTCGAGCTACAGATCACCAATTGCTTCGGTTCTTTTTGGAGATTAAACCTCAGCCAATTCCCTACATCTTTTCTGTTTTGCTCTAAACCCAGTTCGGACTAGAAGACCTCCGTCTGGAGCAAAACATTTTTCCCGTCTCGCTGGACAGACTCTGCGGACCAGTCTGCTTCTCGGCCTTGTGTCTCCTAAACCAGCGCTCTTTTTGAAAATCAGTATTTCACAAAAGTTGTATCCCTTGGAATTATATTTCCAACGCCGCAAGTTTCAGGTCAATCGGAGCTCAAACGAAGCGGCTATGGCTCACACATTGTCGTTCATCGGAACTGGACAATCTGGACAGTTTCTCCATTTTGCATTTAGTCTTCGTTGAATCGATAAAGAAGAACGTTCGGATCTTCTTCTCTAAAGCAAGTCCACACCAAGGGGATGATCTTGATGATCCCTCACTTAATTGCCTACTAGAACAATTAAATGAAGAACAAGAGAGCAAAGAGAGGAGAGAGTGTTGTGAGAGTTGTGTGATTCTTGAATTAATGAATGAATGCTAGATATTTCAATTCATCATCCAACAAGCATGGGTCAAAAGTGATTGGTATGGGCTTAAAGGTGCTTTAACCCATACCCCTTAAATCACTCACCTCTTAATCCACAATCACCAACTAAGCATGGTGTTGTGTGGCCCCCACACATGGACCCACCATGTGGGCCGGCCATGAGGTCTTGTTGGGCCCTTAATGGGCCGGCCATGAGGCTTCATGGGCCGAGCCCAATGGGCCCTCTCGTGTTGTCTCATGCCGTGTCCAAAAATCGCCCGACCCTTTTGTCGTCACTTATCAAACAAAGTCCGACGCGATATCGACGAAAAACTCAATTTTTATCGATTCGCTAATTATTCTCTCAAACCGAACCAATGGCACAAAACCTCCAGTTTTGTCCATATATTACTCCTCAAGAAACATCAATGTTTCCTTGTCTCAAGTTATCCGCCTTGTATGTGTGTGACCCTCTAGGCTGATGCCACCGTTGGCAGATCGGCGCAAAAGATCGCTCTTGCCCGATCCATCATAAGTGGTCTCTAGTAAAACATTATGATTACCCAAGGTGCATGATGATCGATGATTCGACTTAACCTTTGTGCGTACAAGTCACCATCCTGTTATCTCTAGATATCCCAATTGATCACAAGGCATAGAGTCGTCTCCCTTGTTCAATCAATCATTGTTACTTGATATGCGAGATGGCTGAGAACTGATAACCCGTATCATTGGCATGGCCATGCTCTTTCTCTCAGTCAGTCTCCATCAAGAGGCCTTCTAACGGATATCTTTCCCATACCGTAGTACGAGGGATAAATCCCTTATCCGTCTTTCGTGTCACTCATGCAACCCGTTCCGCCACCCAATCATGCCCTTTATAGCAATCCTTTTACAGAAAGCGTTTGGCGCAAGTTAAAGCCGTACGTTCATTGCATAGTGATCACAAAGACTCCTTGGTCTAAGGATGCCGTGACAAGCTATCGCATTTGAATATGTTTATGGCTTAATCTATGAAAACACTATTCAAAGCGGGTCGTCCGATATCAATCACCTCATGATATCTATGATATGGTTCCAGGATCCCTCATCCCTATGACAAGTATAACTACGTCATTAAGAACCATCCTCATACTGGTCGCTTCTTAGGAAGCATGTTTTGACCAGGGACTCGTTAAGTGTGATCCGTACAGATTTATGGTTCTACTACTTTAGTGGTCATAAATCAGATCATGCTTAACATATTACTTCAACACATAAGTAATACAAAGCCGTTTTATATATATGTTACAAACGATGATAATGTACATAGACGTTTACAGGCTAATAGCAATTGGACTAGGGCACAAATGCTATCAATCTCCCACTTGCCCCTAGTTCCAATCTAAGTCCCAGTCTATACCCATTGACCTAACATGTTTATCATGTTTTGCTCGTGGAAGAGCCTTGGTCAAGGGGTCGGCTATGTTATCATCAGTTGCAACGTAGTGGATCTTCACGTCACCTTTTAGCAACAATGTCGCGGATGATGTGATACTTTCTGAGTACATGTTTGGATCTGTCATGTGCCCTGGGTTCCTTAGCTTGCGCAATGGCCCCGGTGTTGTCACAATATAAGTCTACTGGGTTAGATGGGTTTTTAATTACACATAACCCAGCCATGAAACTCCTGATCCATACAGCCTCTTCTCCCGCTTCGGATGCGGCAATGTACTTAGCTTCGGTCGTAGAGTCGGCAATGGTGTCCTGCTTCTTGCTTTTCAGCTGAAAACTCCACCGTTCAACATAAACATATAACCCAACTGACTTTTTAAGTCATCGGGGTCTGTCTGGAAAACTAGCGTCAACATATCCTTTGACGACTAGATCATCATTTCTTTCCCCGTATACAAGAAAAGCGTCTTTAGTTTTTCTCAAAATCGAGAATCGCCTTGACGGCAATCCAATGTTCCTCACCGGGTTCAGACTGATGTCTACTGGTACAGCTTAGGGCAAACGAGACATCCGGTCTCGTACATATCATGGCACACATTATGGACCCTATAGCCGAAGCATATGGGATCTCATTCATTCTTGCTAGCTCTGCAGGTGTCTCAGCACACTACTTCTTGCTTAGCTTTATGCCATGACGCATGGGCAGCAGTCCTTTCTTTGAATCTAGCATCGAGAATCTTCTCAATATTTTGTCTATGTAGGTGCTTTGACTTAAGCCCAAGACCCGCTTGGCACGGTCTCTATATATCTTGATCCCCAAGATGTAAGAGGCCTCGCCTAAGTCCTTCATTGCGAAACACTCACCTAACCAAGTCTTTGTTAAGAGCAAGGTAGGAACGTTGTTTCCAATGAGCAGTATGTCATCAACATAAAGCACCAAGAAGACTACTTTGCTCCCATCTGCCCTTTTATATATACGCAAGGTTCATCATCGTTCTTGATGAAGCCAAACTGTTTCACAACTTCATCAAAACGTTGATTCCAACTCCGAGATGCTTGCTTCAAACCATAAATTGATTTGAGCAACTTGCAAATCTTACCCTTATTCTTAGGATCCTCAAAACCCTCAGGCTGGGACATATAAACGTCCTCAGCTAACCTCCCGTTGAAGAAGGCGGTTTTGACGTCCATTTGCCATATCTCAAAATTGCTACGGCAAGTAGAATGCGGATAGATTTGACCATAGCTACTGGAGAAAAGGTCTCTTCATAGTCAATTCCGTGGATTTGCCAATAACCTTTTGCTACCAGTCTTGCTTTATAGGTTTGAGGTTTGCCATCCATGTCCATCTTTATTTTAAAGATCCATTTACACCCAATGACTTTTACGTCAGGGGTTTGATCCACCAACTCCCACACTTGATTATCTGACATGGATTGCATTTCTTCCCTCATGGCTTCCAGCCATTTCTCAGAGTCGGTTCCGTCCTTATTAACTGTAGCTATTGGTTCTTGCTCAACGACTACTTCTGGTGGGTCGTCCAGTGGTTCCTGAGTGACCATCTCATCTAAAAATTCGTTAAGATGAACAGCCCTCCCACTGACTGTCTTGGAAATAAATTCTTTTTCCAAGAATGTCCCACCTCGATTATGAATGCGGCCGTTTGCAGAGCGTAACCCCAGAAGGAGATCGAGAGATCAGTGAGACTTAACATCGATCGAACCATATCAAACAATGTCCGATTCCTTCGCTCGGACACACCATTGAGTTGCGGTGTTCCTGGCAGAGTCCACTGAGATAGTATTCCACTTTCTGTAAGAAACTCTTCAGATAAGTATTCTCCACCCCAATCAGAACGGAGTGCCCTGATACTTTTTCCGAGTTGGTTTTCTACTTCAGTCCTAGACTCCTTGAATTTATCAAAGGCTTTGGACTTATGTCTTATGAGATAGACATAATCATATCTACTGAAATCATCAGTAAACGTGATAAAGTAGCCTAAACCACATCTGGCTGGTGTACTCATTTGGTCCACATACGTTTGAATGTATTAGACCTAATAGATCACCTGCCCTCTCACCTAAACCAATGAAGGGCGTTTCAGTCATCTTGCCCATTAAACAAGCTTCGCATCTATCAATCGTTTGGTATTCGAATTGACTTAGAAGTCCGCGCTTATGAAGCGCTGAGATGCGTTTCTCATTTATGTGACCTAGACGACAATACCAGATTAGAGTTTGGTCTAAATCATTAGCTTTAAACCTCTTAGGTAGAACAAGGTTAACAGAACCCACGGCAGTTGCGGTAACTCTCACGTTGTTCCTAACTCTTAGGTCCACCTCGCTTTCCCCATATCTCTTCTACTATTCTACACTTGTATATCCGTACAGACATGAGACTCAGCTCTAGTGTCTAGTACCCAAGTATTTATCTTAGAAAGATATAGCTCTAATGGAATACCTAATGAAGTAGCGGCCCCACCGCCCTTCATCTGATCCTCCTTCAGCTACTGACAGTCTTTCTTCCAGTGACCAGGCTTTTGGCAGTAGAAACAGACTGACTCCTTTGCCTTCTCCTTGCCTTTTACGGGCATGGAAGGTTTAGGAAAAAATGGTCTGATCTTCCTTGCCAGGTGCATTGGGCCTTTACCCTTGCCACCACCAGCTTTGAAGCTGGATCCCTTCATACGTAGGACGTGTGGACCTACGGAGCTGCCTGCTGACATCTTGCAGGCAATGAGTTCTCGGAGAACAGTGTATTTTTCAATACGTACTTTCTCTTTGAACATATCCTTGATCTGCGCAAACATTGCAAACGGATCATGGGATAGCTCCATAAATTGCTTCTGGAGGTCCGCCTCCATGCAGCCCAACATGACACACGCAACGTCGATAGAGTCGTTAAGGTGTTTCTGGTACGCATCCTTAACGGCCCTCGTTGCGTTGGAAGCTAGCTCCACCGGGATAGCCTTATCAAGGACGTACTCCCTGTGTTCCAACTTTAACACAAGTCGTAAATTTCTGTCCCAGTCTAGATAATTTGTCCCGTTGAGTTTACACTTTTCGAGTATAGTCCTCAACGACAAATTAGACGAATTTGTTGAATTACTAGCCATTTCTACACGAAGAAAGTAAATTTAATCAGAAAAGTTGAATAAATTTACGAAGATCCGAATTAAACACCAACCATAAGATTCTAAGGTTTAGAATCTTAAACCAAGATCCCTTATTCGTCATTTGAAGTACGCTAAGGCGCACCGCTCCAATTGACTTATTTAGGTAGGACGTCCGTCCAATTACAACCCGTGTAACTCTTAGTCAGGGTATGTGCAAAAACACACGGCTTACCCTTCCGATGCCCCAGCTCGACCTCAGGCCAAGAATCGTGGTCGAGTCAACCAACCTTCACTAACGAGTTAACTTTGTGCAGATGCTCCGCTAAGGCGCACGACATCCCACAAAGTTTACCATTCCCATCTAGAACCCATTCAATCGATGCTCCGCTAAGGCGCACGACACCGATAAAATGTTTCTACATGGGTGTGAATTTGGGTGGCATCTCACTTGACTCAAATTAGCTTGTAAATTGGTTGTGCTTAATAATTCGAAAGTATTTGGTACAATTACGAACCCGTCATCAACAACCCGTGTTGTGACGTTTCTAATTGTATCACATACTATCTTCATTTGAATCTGTCATTTGCAACCCGTGCAAACATGTTTCAAATTTGAACTCATCAATCACAACCCGTGCGATGATAGTTCACAACGCTTTAAACATGCAAACAATTAAAGTTGATTTTAATCTTTGCATGTGAGGTGATGGCTTATAAACTTATAAGCTAATCATGCAAGCATGTTATTAATTAAATAATTCAAGCAAGCATTCATAAAGCGTTAAATATGCATTTTACAGCCCATCCTAAACTTAGGATTCTACGAGTCTTCACATATTCTCGTCTTTCTCATTCGGGCTCCCACTAGCTCTTGGACTTCCTCCAAGACCGTCATCGTGCTCGATTTTCCATCCTTCTCGTCTTTGAGTAATAATTACAATTAATACTCGGTTCGTAGACCGGATAAAAAATAATTACACTTTATCGGCTCGAATAAAAGAATAATTACACGCTAACACTAACGGTATGCAAACCCTGAAAGCGATAAAATCTAATGGGCTACTAATGCATCATACATTTCATCACATCATCCAACATGTTATCACACAAACATGTTATCAAATAATATGCAATAATTCCAATTTTAATTTTGCCAAGTTGCTTGGTCGGGTTTATCGAAACTAGACCTTTTCGAAAAACGGTTTATCGAAACCGATTAAATTTTGAAAGTTTTCGAAATATTGGATCGCAGGTTCGTGACACGGATCAAACACCACGCACGAACCAAGTCGGGCCAAGCCAATGGGCCGAGCCCAACTATGCACGGCCCGGTTTTGGGCCTTGGAAGGCCTAAACCGGCCTTGCCGCCACTCTCGGCTTCGCCCGAGAGTGGGAACGGGCTCGGTCACCGCCGGCGTCCCCGGCCTCCGGTGACCTCCGTTCGGTACCTCCAATCCGGCTCCCCGAGAGTCCCTTCTCGGACCCGACAAATCCAATAATTTCCGAAAAATTCCAAATTCAAAATATTTTCAAAAATAACATATTTCATGCAAATATCCCAAAAAGCATTAAAATCATGTAATCAACAATTATGGCATTTGTATCATTACAAAACCGAAATAACATACAAGGATCTCGGAGTGGTAGACCGCCTCTGATACCACTGTTGGGTCCCGGGGCATCCTAATTACGTTCATGGCAGCGGAAGCAACCTATAAACCGCCCCTAACCTGCGCAAGATCGACTACCAAGTTAGATCCTTAGGAAATCGAGTTTTCGGGTTTTACCAGAATCTGCCCGGCAGAAAACCGAGACTTTGAAGCTCTATATCTCAAGCTACAGATCTCCAATTTCTTCGGTTCTTTTTGGAGATTAAACCTCAGCCAATTCCCTACATCTTTTGTGTTTTTCTCTAAACCCAGTTCGGACTAGAAGACCTCCGTCTGGAGCAAAACATTTTTCCCGTCTCGCTGGACAGACTCTGCGGACCAGTCTGCTTCTCGGCCTTGTATCTCCTAAACCAGCGCTCTTTTTGAAAATCAGTATTTCACAAAGGTTGTAGCCCTTGGAATTATCTTTCCAACGCCGCAAGTTTCAGGTCAATCGAAGCTCGGACGAAGTGTCTATGGCTCACGCATTGTCGGTCATCGGAACTGGACAATCTGGACAGTTTCTCCATTTTGCATTTAGTCTTCGTTGAATCGATAAAGAAGAACGTTCGGATCTTCTTCTCTAAAGCAAGTCCACACCAAGGGGATGATCTTGATGATCCCTCACTTAATTGCCTACTAGAACAATTAAATGAAGAACAAGAGAGCAAAGAGAGGAGAGAGTGTTGTGAGAGTTGTGTGATTCTTGAATTAATGAATGAATGCTAGATATTTCAATTTATCATCCAACAAGCATGGGTCAAAAGTGATTGGTATGGGCTTAAAGGTGCTTTAACCCATACCCCTTAAATCACTCACCTCTTAATCCACAATCACCAACTAAGCATGGTGTTGTGTGGCCCCCACACATGGACCCACCATGTGGGCCGGCCATGAGGTCTTGTTGGGCCCTTAATGGGCCGGCCATGAGGCTTCATGGGCCGAGCCCAATGGGCCCTCCCGTGTTGTCTCATGCCGTGTCCAAAAATCGCCCGACCCTTTTGTCGTCACTTATCAACCAAAGTCCGACGCGATATCGACGAAAAACTCAATTTTTATCGATTCGCTAATTATTCTCTCAAACTGAACCCATGGCACAAAACCTCCAGTTTTGTCCATATATTACTCCTCAAGAAACATCAATGTTTCCTTGTCTCAAGTTATCCGCCTTGTATGTGTGTGACCCTCTAGGCTCATGCCACCGTTGGCAGATCGGCGCAAAAGATCGCTCTTGCCCGATCCATCATAAGTGGTCTCTAGTAAAACATTATGATTACCCAAGGTGCATGATGATCGATGATTCGACTTAACCTTTGTGCGTACAAGTCACCATCCTGTTATCTCTAGATATCCCGATTGATCACAAGGCATAGAGTCGTCTCCCTTGTTCAATCAATCATTGTTACTTGATATGCGAGATGGCTGAGAACTGATAACCCGTATCATTGGCATGGCCATGCTCTTTCTCTCAGTCAGTCTCCATCAAGAGGCCTTCTAACGGATATCTTTCCCATACCGTAGTACGAGGGATAAATCCCTTAGCCGTCTTTCGTGTCACTCATGCAACCCGTTCCGCCACCCAATCATGCCCTTTATAGCAATCCTTTTACAGAATGCGTTTGGCGCAAGTTAAAGCCGTACGTTCATTGCATAGTGATCACAAAGACTCCTTGGTCTAAGGATGTCGTGACAAGCTATCGCATTTGAATATGTTTATGGCTTAATCTATGAAAACACTATTCAAAGCGGGTCGTCCGATATCAATCACCTCATGATATCTATGATATGGTTCCAGGATCCCTCATCCCTATGACAAGTAGAACTACGTCATTAAGAACCATCCTCATACTGGTCGCTTCTTAGGAAGCATGTTTTGACCAGGGACTCGTTAAGTGTGATCCGTACAGATTTATGGTTCTACTACTTTAGTGGTCATAAATCAGATCATGCTTAACATATTACTTCAACACATAAGTAATACAAAGCCGTTTTATATATATGTTACAAACGATGATAATGTACATAGACGTTTACAGGCTAATAGCAATTGGACTAGGGCACAAATGCTATCAATAGTTAGGTGTAACAAAGTGTCATTATCCCTTTTTAATATATTGGATAATATATGATTTTCTTGAAAGAAAAGCGAATTTTGTCAAATTGAATAGCAACTAACCCGACATCAAGCCGAACAGCTGAAGTTATAGATGGTGGAACATACCCTTCACCATAATCTCAGCTACTGTTAGTTTAAACAAGCATGACCAATTTGTGGGCCATTTGATTACGAGCAAAACAAACAGCAAAAGTTCGGATAATGAATAGTATGCAACAATGTTCGCTAATGATTCCTCCAAAGTTGTTAAACTCGACCCGTTTAGCATCATGTAGAGCCACGGATAATATATGATCACATTACATGATTTAAATTCATATTACATGATTTAAATTCTTATTAATTCTACCTAATAATTAAAATTGATTTGATGTTCCTTTTTCAATGTGATTTAATACTCTTGAATGTTTATGCTTCAAGTTTTCATGTGTATCTTTAATTTTGGTATTCATTCTTAAAATTCAAGAGGTAGAACAGATGTGACTATAAATAGATGGTCATTCTCTTCAATTTTGAATCATCCAAATATCAAGAACATGAGTTCTTGTTCTCCCTCTTCTACATTTCTTCTCTACAAAAGTTCGTACGATTTGGTGATAGAGAAATATTCGAGTTCAAGTTCGCCTGAACAAGACCTTTGGTGTACGGTGCTATTTCGATATCGTTGTATCTTGAGAGGTATACGCTCGTTGATTCTAACACTCAAGAGAGAGTGAATACACTTTAAGAAAAGTGTACAACACGTCTCGACTATTCTCGAGTTTGTATCGATTATTTTGTAAAGGTTCATTTATTTTTGTTATTTTCATAATTCATTAATATTTATAGTTATTTAATTTCTGCAATTTGTTAATATTATTGTACAATACCTATAAAATTTCACTTTCAAAAGTTTCCAAGTTTTATGATTTACTTTATAAGAATTTTCTTACTTTCTTTCTAGATTTGATATATATCGCATGTGTTTGTCTGGGTCGTTATATTGTTTTATTAGTTGGGATAGTTACAGATAAATATACCCACGTGTACACGTTTTCAAATTCATTACCCTAACTTTAAAAGTTTTTTACATATGCCATAACTATTCTTTTGTTACACTTAAGATATATTCTGTTAAATCTAACATAATTGCTATGCAAAAATTCCAAAATATCCTTCTATACATAATTTCTAAATTGTACAATTAATTGATAAACATGAAATGAATATTTTACCCTCAATTTAAAAACAAACAAAACTTATGGTTAGAAGGCATATCACTCTTTTTAATAATAATAAAAAAAAACAATATATGAAATGTCTCTTATGCTCTTTCTTTAACCACTCTCTTTCTCTCATATGTCTCAGACCCTCCTCATTCCTAGATTTTTTTTCGTAGACCTTCCGGCAACCTTCCTCTTCGACGTCGAGCTCTTTTTCCGACTTCTTCATCCCCCCTCTGTCGAAACAATCAAGACCTAGATAGCCTAGACCCACTAGAGAAGCTAGAAGCTTGTTCTTTATGTCTCAGAGATCTCAAATCGAAGATCCTCGAAACCTATAGCTATGTATCGAGGACCTAAACGGGCTGAAATGTTTGACCAGATTTAAAAAATTAGGTATCCGAGTGGTTACGTCAATTCTCTAAAGAATAATGTGAAGGTCGCTTACAAAAATTTTTACGACCTCAAGACCCATTACTATCATACGTTGATCTAGTATATTCTTTGATAATATCCTTACGGAGTTGTCAAGATGGTTCCGGAGGATATGTGCTCGTGAATTGGCTACACAAGATATTTCTTTGTTACATATTCACATTGACGTGATTTTATGCAAATTGGGGACTATTTTCCTCATTTTGTTCTTCACTATTATGTTTCCACTATTACATCATCTATGTAAATTCTGATTTACTTAGTTAGACAAGATGTCAAGAACAATGTCAAGAATTATGTTGAGACAATGTTCTTAACAACTTATCAGCAAACAGATTCGGACAAACACAGTATAAAACAATAAATGGCAAATAACGACACACAAGATCGTTTACTTAGTTCGGTGTAATCTCACCTACGTTTGGGGCCCTCAGTCAGTCGAAAGGTTTCACTATATGGTAATGAGTCAAAACATACAAGTATACATGATCATCACACATATCAATACCCTATACTACTATTACTAGTGGAAACCTATATCAGGGACTCCCCCTGAATCCAAGACTCCGTCTTGATATGCACTTGTACGTGAACCTTCAATCACACATTCACATGAAACCCTCAATCACTCACGCTTGATCTTCTGATTCTGGTAGGGATACGCAAATGTTCTTCGTGGAACACACAGCCTCTCAGCACGTCATTCCTTCATGTCTAAGAGCTCTATGTATTTCACCGAAAAAACTACAAGGAGTCGCCCGCTGCTAAGGGTGGAGCCTCAACTTTTATAGCAGATGAAAAACTAATTCCATACCGCATAGGGTTACCATAATCCTAGTCGATTTAGGTTTCCCAAATGCTTAACGTCGATATCTTTTTAGAGTCTCTATCACGGAAGGAAGCTTTCCAGAATCATGACTCATTCAAGACTTACCAAAATCCTTGTACATAGCTAGATCTTTCCAATCACAATATGTTTCATATTTAAGGAAACTTTTCAATGCTGCGATCCGTAAATTTTTATGAAAGATGTTGAGATTAAACGCTTGACATCTTTTCTGACCAGTTGCTGGACATCTTTCGTATCGCCTAAAAATAAGCCAATAACAAACGTAACAACAATCTCCCCCTTTGGCTATTTTTAGGCAAGCACTTCACTTCTTCTTGATCTTCATTTATCTTGCATCTAGTCTTGTGCTCTTGATCTTCCTCCATCTCCTTTTGGCGTAGTAGATCACAATTCATATCTAACCTATCTCCCCCTGATTGCCTCAAAAAGTAGCCATAGACATATTTACCTTACTTCAGGTAGCCATAGACATATCTCAGTAAATTGAGTTCTTGAGACTATAATTCAAGCAGATTCATCACTGCTTGACACTTCCTCATCACTGGTGTCTTGAGCAGTGGAATCTTTATGTTCTTCCTCAGCTATTGGCTCAGCCATATTGTTGAGCACTCCTTAACAATTCTTCTTTCGTGCTCTAAGGTTCTTGATAACCTGCTCCATGTTGGCAATATCCTTGTTGATTGCTGCAATTTCTCTTGTCAGTTCCAAGCTTACATCATTGAGGAGGGGACCAATATCCACAGTTTGACTGGAACTCGCTTCAGGTGTTGTAACATTCTTCTTGGTAGTAGGTTTGACATTTTCCTTGACACCCTTCGTGAAATTTCGCTCAACAACCTTCTTGGTAAGATCCAGATTGTGGTTGCCCTCAAAGAGCGTGTGGCTGATTACAATTGCTTCTGGTTTCTTTCCTATCTTATCGGTGCTCTTCAAGATGGATGGACATTGATGAAGGAGCATACCAGATATGAGAGAGGCAAACCCGATAGGGCGTTTGACCACGAAGGATCTAGCATGACGAGAAAAATGGTCAATAACGAATTGCCCAAAGTCGAAAGGTGTGCCCATACCTATTTGGTAGATAAGAATTGCAAGTTCGGCCTTGATTAAAGATCCGTTGGAGGAAGGCGCCCAATTAGCCACCCCTATGCGGTAAATCACAGAATACTTTGAAGTTAAGTCATAGGATACAATTGACCCTTTTGCTGGCCAAACATGGTGCTAATTCCTGATGATTTTTTTAGCCATTATGTCAAGACTAGGGACCGGCTCGTGATGCACATGGTGTCTTTCCAGAAAAAGCATTAACATTATCAGAAGAAATGTTGAACTACTTTGTTCGAACATAAACCTTTTGGCACTCCTTGTCTTCAGGGCAGTCAAAGGCAATGGGAAGATTGACAATGAATTCCTTGACCAGCTGAGGATAGAAGTTGCCTATATTTGCTACAGTGTTGAGAAGTTCAGCCTTTTCCAACAACTCTATGATTTCAGTCATACTGCGTGCTTCAGTGGACAGCTCTTTCTCGGGAAAGATAACTCTCTGAAAGATAAATTTCCACATGTTGGCGGCCTTGACGGAGTGAAACGAGATGTTGTCAGTGGCAACATAGGGCACATTTTGGGTCAACTTCTTCAGTGAGATCATCGTCTTTCTCATCAATGGACTCGAGACCCTGATTAACTTGGGTCATTTCTTCTTCAACAATAGTTTCCTCAACACCTACCTTAGTTTGTTCTTCTACCATACCCTTGTCCTTGCTTTCTACCCCCTTTATTTTATCCATAATCTCCTCAACCACTCATTCTTGAGGAGGTTCATGATTCTCTAGAAGCGAATCCAGAAGATCGCTATTTCTCGAGTGCTCATTATTAGAGATAGTAGAGGGTTGTGTACCTTGTTCTTTGGAGTGAGACACTGGTGGTGTGTGCATTGGGGCTTCCTTCGTTGAGGTCGAGATTCCTTCTGCTCCTTGCACCGGTCGGACATCGTCAGAGATGTTCCTCTTGATCTGGGCTTTCTCTTGAAGGTAGGAAATAGAGGGACGGGGGGAACCTCAGCCGAACCACCTTCGGCCTGACCATCAGTTTTTTTTGCTGCTGCTAGACCCCAAAATCGCACTCCATGGCGATTTACTTCTCCAGTGTATTTTGTGACTTCTCTCTCGATAAGCTTAGCCCGAAGTCCTTTCCTGACCGTCATCTTTCCACTAGACTTCTTTCCGGCTGTGCTTCTTGTCTTCACCATTGTTGCAGGAGATTGCCAGGCGATATTGGAAAACCCTAGCGATTGTTAGAGAGAACGAGAGAGCATAGAGAAAATTGTACAAAGAACAGTGAGTTTTTGTTAGATAGGGCGGTAAACAATAAAGAAGTTCAAACGATGTGACCTTTCAACTTGGGCCTTGACTGTTTGGGCCCAACCTGTTTATTGGAATTTGTTGTGACGATTCTAAGAGGGTACCAACAACTCCCTCTTAACCCTTGACAGGTCGGAGATGAATCGAATATGGCCCGAGAGACGATCTCATGCTCTCATCTTGGTTTAAATACAAAGTTTTCGAGAAAGAATTATCGAATAGCCTTTGATGTGACTCTTCTTCCAACCTACCTTCTTGTTTCCTATTAGCTCACAAACAGGGTTCTCCTTAGATTGAGTATCACTGTCATTGTTGAAGAATAATGTCGAAACATCTTTCTTCACGTCTTTCTTGACAACATCGGGATTCTTTTGTCGAATGATATTTCCAGTTTTGTCATCCTTGGATGTGAAGGATCTTGACCCTGTATTTGAGAACCAAAGATAGCAATTATTTTGTGATCTTATTCCTTGCATTACTCTTTCTTGTTCAACATTCTTCACAATACATTCTTCACGAGTGAATTTAAGTTGAAGATCCAAATCACACAGTTGGCTGATACTTATGAGGTTTGTTGTGAACCCCTCGACTAGGAAAGCTTCTGTTAAACACGATGCTCCAAGATACTTGAGTTTTCCTTCGCCAATGATGCGAGCTTTTACCCCATCACCAAAGATTACATGACAGTTAGTGTACAGTTTGATATTTGTCAAAAATTCACGAGTACCTGTCATGTGACGAGACCATCCACTGTCGAAGTACCAGTCTGTGTTATTCAAAACACACACAGAGGTATAGGCAATATTGGCCTGGTATGATTTGCCTTTAACCCTCCATTCCATTTTTCTAGGTTTCCGAGCACTATGTTGACAGCGACCTCGAGCCATACATTGTGAGTGGGAAAATGGTCTCCGATCATAGAGGTGATATCAGAAGGGTTTGATTTGACCTTTCTTCCCACAATAATTACATATCCAATGTGATTTATTGCTATGCATCTTGGCGGTGGTGAATTGTGCTGACTCATTCTTGCTACTATATGACAGACGTTTGTCGAGAAGGATGTCGTAACATTTTTCCCATTTTCCAGCCTGGGATGTTGCGTAAGATGTTCCTTTTCTTTAGATGGGGCTTGTTGGGGAACAAATTTGGTTACAAATGTCGAGCCATGCTGAATATATCCAAGTCCCCTTGTGTCACTGGCCCGTTTCCATATTGATGGTATTTTGTCGAGGCTTTCTATACTTGGATTCATCATTTTAACCGACTTGGTTATTTGTTCTATTTCTCCATTGAGTCAGGCGACTTCTTGTTTTAGCTCGATGATCGTCTCCAGGTTTCTAGTCTTATCGCTTGTAAGAGTGATAATTTGAGCAGATTGTTTGTCTAAAATTTGGGACTCTTTAATCCATTTTGTGTAAAGGATGCAGTAAGCCTCGTTGAGCTGATCATCGTTCCAATCGTCATCTAGTGACAAGTCTTGTATGTCATTACTAACATTATCAAGATGATCAGGTTTGTTGGATGAAGTAGAATGATTGAATGCTACAAAATTACTTATCTCTGTTGTTTCACTGTCATCAGTTTCATTATTGGACAATGTAGCATTATACCCATTTTTTCTGTTTCCTTAGGTAGTTAGGACATTCCTTTTGATAGTGTCTGAACCCTTCACATTCATGGCATTGAAACCTTCTACTGTCATTGTTTCCTTCACCAGCTTTATTGTCTCTGTCGAAGTTTCCACTTCGTTGAGCTTTTTGTGGAGCATTGTTCTTGACATATGCCGTGACATTCTTCCAGTCATTTGTTGCGACATTTTTCCCTGGCATTCTGTTGAATCGCTTCATGACCCGGTTATAGGTCTTCGCTAGCAACGCTATGGTAACGTTGATTTCATCATCCTGGTCTGAACACACTTGCTCAACATGCTTGGGCATAGAGCTATTGAAAGTCAATTCTTTATTTTTCTGTCCAATGCTTGGTAGGGACAGCTCATACGTCATTAGAGATCCCATTAGTTCATCAAAGGGAAGGGTCTTGAGGTCGTGGAATTCTTCAATAGTCGTTATCTTCATCTTAAACCTCGAACTCAAGGCTCTTAGGGTCTTTCTTACTAGTTTCTCATATGTCATTAGTTCATCCAAAGAGTAAGATTCGTTGGCAAGGTCTCGAATTCGCACATTGAATTCAGCCACAGTTTCATCTTCCTTCATGATAAGTGCCTCAAACTTCGTTGTTAAGTACTGAAAATTTTGTTCTCGTACCTTTGTGGTTCCTTCACATGTAACATTCTGAATGTCCCATGCTTCTTTGGCAGTAGTGCAGGTATTGATCAATCTGAACACATTTTTTGTCCATACCATTAAAAATCGCATTGAGGGCTCGGGAATTTTCCAGAGCTGATTCTTCATCGGCGTCGGTCCATTCTGACTCAGGTTTGAGATTTATGAAATTTCCTTCAGCATCTTGATAGCACGGGGCGCTCCAGCCATTTATCACCGTCTTCCAAGTCTTGTTGTCGATATACTTCAGGAAGGCACACATACGGGCTTTCCAGTATCCGTAGTTACTCCCATCTAGAATAGGTGGACGATTGACTGATCCGCCCTCTCTAGCATTGTCCATGTTTGACAATCAGAATTTTGTTGCTCAAGATCTCACCTAAAGCTGTAGGTGCTTGCTGATACCAATTGTAAATTCTGATTTACTTAGTTAGACAAGATGTCAAGAACAATGTTGAGACAATGTTCTTAACAACTTATCAGCAAACAGATTCGGACAAACACAGTATAAAACAGTAAATGGCAAACAGCGACACACAAGATTGTTTACCCAGTTCGGTGCAATCTCACCTATGTCTGGGGGCCCTCGGCCAGTGGAAAGGTTTCACTATATGATAATGAGTCAAAACATACAAGTATACATGATCATCACACAGATCAATACTCTATGCTACTATTACTAGTGCAAACCTATCTCAGGGACTCCCCCTGAATATAAGACTCCGTCTTGATTCCAATCTACGAGCACTCGCGCTGCCCAGATGTAACAAGTCGATGTTATGCACTTGTACGTGAACCTTCAATCACACATTCACATGAAACCCTTAATTACTCACGCTTGATCTTCTGATTCTGGTAGTGATAAACAAATGTTCTTCGTGGAACACACAGCCTCTCATCACGCCAGTCCTTCACGTCTAAGATCTCTGTGTATTTCACCGAAGAAACTACAAGGAGTCGCCCGCTGCTAAGGGTGGAGCCTCAGCTTTTATAGCAGATGCAAAACTGATTCCGAACCGCATTAGGGTTACCATAATCCTAGTCGATTTAAGTTTCCTTAATCCTTAACGCCGATATCTTTTCAGAGTCTCTATCACGGCAGGAAGCTTTCCAGAATCATGACTCATTCAAGACTTACCAAAAGCCTTGTACACAGCTGGATCTTTCCAATCACAATATCTCCTATTTAAAGAAACTTTTCAATACTGCGATCCACAAATTGTTACGAAAGATGTTGAGATTAAACGCTCGACATCTTTCCTGACCAGTTGCTAGACATCTTTCGTATCGCCTAAAAATAAGTCAATAACAAACGTAACAACAATTTACTTGAACCAATTTTGGTGACATTCCAGGTTAACTATGCTTGGATGTTCCCATTTAAAAGGTAGTTATTTATTTCCACTCTTTATTACGAGATTAGTTAAACAATTTCAAAATTATTATTGTGTGCTCATTATAGATGCCTAGGGCTAAGAAAAGAAATGAAAAAGAGAAAGAAAATCCCTGTAGAAAAAGAAAATAAAGTTTTGAGCCATTGAAATTTTATGGTTTGAAATTTTCTGAAAGCATTGAATGAAAAGTGCATAACGAAACCACTTGGATGATTAGACGCTTTTATTCATCTTTTCCCACGCTTAACCTAATCTTGACTTTGCAAGCTGTTATGAAGCCCAACTGAAGATCGAAGGGAACAGTGTATAACGAAAAGGGAAGTCGTTTCAGCTAAAATGGGAAGAACGTGTTAGAGTATAAATTAATAATTGGTCATTCAACTATTAGCTTAAGTTTTTAGTTGTGTTGTTTCTCTAATATGGTATTAGAGTTAGTACCTCGCGGGCACGAGTTCGAATCCCAGGACATGCAAACATTTATTTCTATTTATCACTTTGTTGTATACTTATATGAAAAATAATTCTACTCTCATTCTAATTGGGCCAGCATAAATATTTTAGGGGTAATGACAGTTGGCTACACCCAACTATATCACGTTTCAAATTTAATACCCCAACTTCCAAATTTTCATTTGGGATACCGAAAGATTAAATAAGCGACAGTTAGCCTAACATATGTTAAATCTAACTTATTTGATCTGTCAAAAAGTCTAAAATGCCCTAAATAGTTTTGGTCTGTTAAACCGGTTTGATTTGTTCAATTGATATGATTATGAAATGACTATTTTACCCCTAATTGAATAATTGATTTAAGAGAAAATGACTCTTTTGTGCACCTAAATATACACTTTTCACACTTTCATACCCTAACTTTGTTTCTATTTTCCAGACCTGAATTTTATTTTGTACAACTTACCCCTAAAGTTTCAAAAATACCGATATTACTCCTGAATTGAACCAAAATTAAAACTGGTCTAATGGAGAGAACCAGCCCAATCTTTAAAGAGTGTAAAAAGACAAAATTACCCTCAACTATTCATCAAATTCTCAATTGAATGTCACCCTCTCTCCTCTCTCCTTTCTCTATTTCTATGTCCTCTCCTCCTCCGCCGCCCCCTCCTCGTCGGCATGCTCATCCTCATGGCCTCCCTCAACCTTGAAGCCATCGTCCTTTCGCACTCTGTCGCCGCCGCGGACCTCCTCTAGTGACCGATCCATGCAATCCTCCGGCCTCCACCACCTTCTCCTCGAACCCTACACCCAAACCCTCTCCATTACTCTGTCGTCCTCGCCGGAACCCTAACCCGCCCAGAACCATCCTCCGCTCACACCTGCCTCTGCTTCTCCGACGGCTCAGCCACCGTCTGGGTGTCTCTGGATTTGGGTCGTAGAGTGCCCAATTTGGGTTCGATTCGGTTGGGTTTGGGTTTGGGGGAGTGCCCAATTTCAAGGCTAAGAATCGTGTTCGTGGAGCTTTGGAGTGTATCAGCCCAGTCTCGGTGGTCGCTGGAGAAGGTCGCCTCTATCCCCGACTGATCCTCCGTCTGCCTCGCCCTCGACCTTGACGCCGGAGGGCTGCAGGAGGGGCGTGAAGAAGATGATGAACAGTGAGGAGAGAGGGGCATAATTGTAATTTAATAATTTATTTTTCAGTTTTTAATTTGTTATTTGAAAAGACCAATATACCCTTAAATTGTGTGATAAATTTGTTATCCAATGGAGAGTAAAAAAGTAATTTCATATTAATTAAATTATGATTGGATCTGGTTGAAATTGAACCGACTCAATTCAAGGGTAGTTTCGGTATTTTGAAATTTCAGAAGTAAATTGTCCCAAAATGAAATTCATGTATGGAAAAAAGAGAAAAAAAATGTTAGGGTATGAAAGTGTCAAAAGTGTATATTTAGGTGCACAAAAGTGTCATTTTCCCTTGATTTAACTAAAGGTTTGAGGGCAAATTTGACTTTTCAATTACACAAGTAAAAAATTTAAAAACTAAAAATAATCATGTAAAATTAATATAATAATAAAACTTATTATTAAATCATTATTATTAATATTAATTATTAAATAATTTAATATAATAATAAAACCTATTATTATTATAATACAAATAACTGTTCGTCTTCTTCAATCCCTCCACCACCGTCACCGCATCACCTCTAGCAATCACCATCGTCTTCGGTTGCGATTCCGACTGGCGAGGAGCACCACCTCACGTTCCAGATCGAGCCTCCCTCATGTTCCAAATCCCTATCTCTCGTCTCCGATTTGCCACCAGCTCCATGTCCTTTCACCTCTGGTCGCGACCTCTTCACCTCGGCGCCGTTCAGCTCCCCATCTCCGTCTCCGATCGACGAATTCAATCGCGCCGCGAGCTCGCCAAAACCCTCGCGCCTCCGGGTCTTCTTCTTCCCCTCGAGCCTAGACCCTTCTCAATCTCAATCATAGATCCGACAGCGACGCCCCCTTGCAGGCGCGAGATCTGGGGAACGGCAAGGGGTCAAGGCAGGGTGGTGGTAGATCTGGCGAGCTACGGTCGAATCCGTCTCAAGAACCCAGATGACGGCGAGTCTGGTTCTCGCCGGATCTGTCTCAAAAACCGTAGCTCGCCGGATCGTTTTCGTCATCTGGGTTCGCGACGTAGCTCGCCAGATCTGGGTTCTCGAGTCTAGTTACTTCAGG